>OZ010608.1:44950557-45028057 GCA_963932145.1 Acanthosepion lycidas
GCTTAAGCTCAACCTTGATTCTTATTCCGCAGAACTGGGTTTGGGTGTGAAAAAGTATTTGTTGTTAACATTCTTTTTTCATTCGGTTTTCCAAGTTACAAGTCCTTTTTTAAACATGATCGTTTTGTGTTCATTTTGCTTAGTTCTTTTTTCGTAACAAATTTAATGTTTAGCATAGAGCACCGAAAAAATTCGCAGTGTGAGATAAGCAATAAGGCATGTAGTAACATCAGCACGGCAAAGGGCTCTTCTTTAAAGGCCAGGAAGGGCAAAAATAGTTCAAGTCAAGTGATAGCGATTGCTGTATGAGTCGTACGATTTTTGAATCAAGCCCGGGCAACGCCGGGGCATGCTGCTAGTTAGATATATTTGGGAAAATTACATATTTAATTTAATTTAAAATGTGATAGATATTACATACATTTCACATATATTACATATTTACCAAAAGGAAATTCCATTTCTTTCGTAGATGACAACTCAGAAGTAAAATAAAAATAAACATAAATTTTGTTCAATAATAAAATCTTTTACTTTAAACTTAAACCCATTTTCTTTTTTAACTTTTTAATTTTGTTTTACATTCCTTATCATTTTTATTGTTCTGGGATCTCTGTTCAACTTCTTTCGCAATTTCCAACTTTGTCAACATAAAAACAGCCTCTGGTTCAATTTCTTCCTTTGACATCAGCTAGATTATTACAGGATGTACTGGATTTATCTTATTATATTCCCCTTAACAATGAACATGTTGGTCAAATCAGATTAAGATGCGTGTCGGTGTTCATTGATGAGAAACGGAGTACGACGACCTCTGATCCGTGCATAAACAGATGACCTGAAGATGATCTTCGCTTCCTGAGTGTCGGTTGATTTTCCCGTGTTTTAGAAAATATAATGGCTCGGGCAAGAATAGAGTTTCAACCGACAAAATCGAGGTCAATGTTATTGAAGAGCCGGATTGTGACAGAAAAGTTCCGGTTTAAGGGTACAGCAACCATAATCGATCCGTTAAAAGCAAAACCAGTAAATTGCCTGGGGAAGATATTCAATTGTGATTTAAATAATACACATGCTCTCCAGAAATGTTTTAGAGGCTTTGAGACAATTTTAAGTAAATTGGACAAGTCAAGGTTACTAGTCCAATTTAAAGAGTGAGCATATGTTCGTATACAGTGGACAGTTTCTTCCCGTCAAACCGCGTGTGGATTGAAATTTACCATTTGGCCAGATCGTTACCCACGAGTGAAAAAAATGACAATTTCTAGCAGTAAACCAGATTTTATTATTATGTTGTAACCAACTTCTATAAGCGAGCGAAGTCGAGATGAGGCGTAAGTGAGGAGACGGAGGTAAACAGTCTAATTGGTGTTGTCTCTGTTCTCCCTCTGTGCTTTTTTTGCGTGATGGTCAGTTTTATAGATAACAGTTTTCTTTGCCTTGTCATCTTCGTCTAAAAAAAGAGTAATTTACTTTTATTCCGTGATTTTCTCTGTGTCTGAGCCTCTTGCTCTTTACATTGAAGTTGACTTCACTTACCGATTTAACAAGAACTCAGCTGACTCATATTGCTACAGATATCAATATACCATTTTGCCTAAGATTTTGTTGCCGCTGGCGCTATATGAAGTTGTATTAAAAAGAGCTGTAGTTACGAAGAAAATTATTAGGTATTTGCAAAGATGGCTCACCACAACCAAACAGGTTCAGTAGTGCGACATTTTAAGAAATATTGAACGTACTGCAACTACTCTTCAGGGGATAAGGTGAGGATTTTAAAGTAACGAGAACAAGAGGATATATCAGGGTACAAAACATCCTAAAGGAGAAAAGTCATGAATTGAAATTCGAAGAGAATGAGATTTGAAAGTATTACATGCGCTTAGTATAGCTGAGCAAAGATTAAGACCAAAAGCTCTCGACGGAAGAGTGTCAACGGGTCGATCAGACCTAGGCTGCTAGTATAATCCACGTAATAGATCGTAAACATTGCCGACAATATGAATTGAGATCAGAAACGGTAGAAACTACAACCAGCAAAATAGTGGACTTAAGCCAGTAAGAGACCTTAACGAAAACGAGAAAACATATTTAAAATGAAGATTTCCTTATCTGATCTCTTTTATATCAATTCCATTAATATAAATTTTATTTTTCAGGCTGTATACAACATATTAAATATAGCCCTACACGTGGAGAAAGATTAGGTCTCAAATTCGTCCGTTGTGTTTGAAGAGAGTATCCCTCCAGTCTGTATTAAGCGCTTGCTCCAGGGAATTGATTGAGGAATTTACCGTAGGCAACATGATATGGTTTTGCGAGAAATTAGTGAAAAACTGTTTGGTGTCTCCAAACGAATAGATATGTGTCTACAAAGAAACTGGTTTATTTTGTCAGAGCATGGTAAAAGGAAAAGCCGTGATAGAGTAAGAAAACTTCAGTCCTTAAATATGCTGGCAAATGAAAGTGGATACAGATAGAGAGTTTAAACTCTCAGAGCAAATAATACGAACACATCTACGTCAGGACTTGATTATTTATCCGGGTAAAACCAAGCAAGTGATCACGTTAGAATTAACAGCCACTTGGGGAGAGAATACGGGCGAAAGCCCACGAAAGGGCAAATTGCAACGGAATTCGAAAGTCGGATTTGGTGGGTTCACTTCGAGACGATTGAAAGTGAATGAAGATTCTTCGCTGTACGGTCGCTTTACGAGATGATGTCAAAGTTGGGAGTAATAGTCTGGGAAAAATCATGTCTACTCGTTCAATATTAATGACAACAGAAGAAGCCGCAGGGTGGCTATGGTTTAAAAGATCAAGTGCGTGGCAGACGACAACAAGGAGCCAAGAAATTGTTGTGGCCTGTTAGGGGTCAGAAAGAAAGACACGGAAGAAGAAGGTAGGTTAAACAAGTGCATTGAAATAACAGAACATATATACAAAATAAGAGTGTTATTAGTCAGCAGATAGAAGTGTCTGTCCCAACTGTCAGGTTACACTGCGTCCCGACTCCCTCGCTTAGGAAGTCTCGCAGGTTAGTATTTATGAAGGAGGAAGAATTTATTCTAATGTAGATAGGTCACCATAACAATAATACACTTGCAAGATTTTAGTCTACCAACTGGCGTTTCTGCTTACATTTATATCTTGGTCAGCCTATGAAATTTCTAGCTGACCCTTATATGACTAAATATACTTGTCTTTATTGCAAATGGCGAATATACGACGGTTGGCTGAAAAGTTCATTATTGTTGTGACCTGTTAGGGTCAGAAAGAAAGACAAGGAAAGAAGAAGGTAGGTTGAAAAAGTGTATTGAAATAACAGAACATATATACAAAATAAGAGTGTTATTAATCAGCAGATAGAATGTCCATCCGAACTGTCAGGTTACACTGCGTCCCGATATTTAACATTCCCCCTCACGCGGGATGTATGTGGCACAAGGCCGAGTTTACCGTGGGTTCTCGGAGCCGGCAGGCAGGGCCCAAAATATTCCCTTAGAACCGGCATAAGCGGGTTCGGGATCTGTCTACCTCTCCAGACTTCGACAAAGCTTCGTCCGGGTTCCTCTCGGCCAAAACAGAGAGTTCGACAGAAGGAATGTATGTAGCACACGGCCGAGTCTAAGATGGCTTTCTCCGAGCCCGTAGATTCGGCCAAAAAATATTCCCTTAGAACCGGCCTAAGCGGGTTTGGGATCTGTCTACCTCTCCGGACTTCGGCAAAGCTTCGTCCGGGTTCCTCTATGCCAAAACAGAGAATTCGACAGAAGGAATGTATGTGGCACAAGGCCGAGTCTAACATAGCTTTCTCCGAGCCCGTAGATTCGGCCCAAAATATTCCCTTAGAACCCGCATAAGCGGGTTCGGGATCTGTCGGCAAAGCTTCGACGAGTTTCTGTCTGCCAGAAGTCGCACAGTCAGAGACTGCGTACCGAGTGCCTCCTTAGGAAGACTTGCAGGTTAGTATTTATGAAGGAGGAAGAGTTCACTCCAATGTAGATAGCTCACCATAACAGAAACCGAGTTTAGTATTTAGCTTGGAGAGTGCAGGAGAAACAGAGAGAGAGGGAGAGAACTTATTTCCGTATTCAATGTGAATTTAGGAAAATATTGTTCACTGGGGGATTAATATGATCGAGTTGAAAGATAGTCTAAGTGTGAATTTTTATTATTGGTGATAGTTTCTGTTGTGGATTCCGAGAGGAAATCCGGTCTCAAATGAATGACAAACGCAGGAATGAAACATAGCAAATAAATGTATTGACGTAAAAATACAATTGGTAATACGGTTAGTAGATCCAGAAATGCGGTTAGTAGCAATAATAATATATATATATATATAGTCTGGGAAATTCAGTATCGAAGTAGGACTTCCTTCTGAGTCTACGTGCTCGCAACTGTGACTCCTACAAAGCGGTTACCTCACACTCTCACTTTGTCACTGTTACGCCCGGGTATTCACCGGCAGCAGTACACACTAGTCGAGTCCACTTGTATAAAAAGGGTTGGACCCCTTAACAGTTTCTATTAGCGTTATGCATATGTTATCATCAGGAAAGGAAACGAAAGATCCTTACTTACCAACATATGACGAGAGTGTCACTATGTTTGCTCAGAAAATATTCTTCATTTTTTTTTGTTCGTAGAAACAATTGAACCGGAAGTTAATCGAGATGAGATGATGTTCTTTTGCCGAAGTGGGTTACGATAGCGTCACATCATGAGAGGAGTCATATGATGACGCCTGGTACACAAGTCGATATCTGACAAATATCGTTTGGGTTGACGTGGAGAAGGGGTATGATCATGAAAATCTGAAAACTCTATAGACCAACTGGCAAAATCATTGGCATGCGGGTGTGAGAGTACCTGAGAGACTTATTACAAGAATGAAAATAGGAATTATTTCATATGGGGCGTTAATCACCACAATCATTCTTATTGTCTCTTCTCGGTCTTTTGTTTGCTTTGCAGGTATTTTCTATCTGGCACTTTATGCAAGAAACGCTAACGTCGGTGCTGTCCTGAAAATTTTGTTTTCCATTAAAACTTGTGAATGCAAGTCGCCAGCCATTCTTATTGTCTCTTTATGGATTTGCTCTTTATATATATATATATATATATATATATATATATATATATATATATATATATATATATATATATTTAGTTTATGCAAAACTAGGTAATCCGTATGGGTAGACCCGAGGAGGATGTTAGCTTCTTCCGTTAAAGTCGGTCTCCAACCCTCCACTCCTTAGCCATCTATATCTTGAGACTAGACACAATAAATTCGAACAACATCTAGCCGACACATTGGAGTTAAAAATTAAAAATAAGAATTTGAAATGCTACATATGACAAATTCATATCCTCTTTCCCACCTCACTTCCTCACTTCGTTAATTTTACGTATACTTGATGAGGTCCGTCAAAAATGTGTGAATTTCTTTTCATTTTTCATTTTTCATTTCAATTTTTGGAAGTAAAGTCTGATGATCCAGAGCCCTGTTAAAGGGGTTATGGTGAAATAATTTATTACATGGAACCTTAACGTGGTCTGTTTTTATTCAATATATATATATATATATATATATATATATATATATATATATATATATATATATGTAAGCAAATATATGGATATAGACCGACAGTATGAAGAAAAATATACGGAAAAAACAAAAATCCTAATATGCAATTATGCTGTTTTAATGATAATATGATGTCAACGTCGGACGTTTCGGTCTAATAGACCATCTTCAGGACATATTCATAAAACATAATTAACATTAGACTATATTCCATTCTACATGAAAAAGACGATGGACATTTATATATTTAATTGAATTCGCCAAGGATGGATTTTATACAGTTATTTAATATTTAATATTTATTTAAACGGAACGCTGATCTTATAAAAGATTTCAGTTATCTGTTTGGATTGGTCTTGCTCTTATCTCCATCGTCTTTTTTATGTTGAATTGAATATGGTCTAATTTTAATTATATTTTATGAATATGTCTTGAAGATGGTCTATTAGACAGAAACGTCCAGCGTTGACATTATATTAACATTAAAACAGCATAATTGCATATAAGGATTTTTGTTTGTGTTTTCCGTATATTTTTCTTCATATATATGTATATATATATATATATATATATATTGCTCAACATTTAAATATCATTTTAGCCCCACTTCGAAGTTTCTTGGTAAGATTTAATATATTTAATTTATTATCTTTTGTTCCTGACTGACAAAAGTGTTTCATGGCGGTTTTTATTGGCCTGGATCGCAGTACTTGTCTGTCCTCGGCTTTCGACACTGTTATTTGAAAGAAAACAGAATATATGGTTGTTACCAAGAGAAAACAAACCAAGATGTGAAGTACGAAGAGGGGATTGCCAAAGTCCAACAAGTAAATAGCTGCCTTGGGTTTTAACAGAAGCCGAAAAGTGCGACACCCATCCGAACGCGAGAATTCGTGAAGGATGGAATTTATACAGTTAATAACTTTATACATTTAATTTTATACATTTATTTTATACAGTTAATATACAGATAATATCTGCCTAGGGTTTTAACAGAGGCCGAAAAGTGAGACACCCATACTTTCGGCCTTGTGCCACATCTAAGCTACGCTTAGAAAATCATTTGGACACATCGGCGTGTTGTAATGGTCAGAAGCCTTGTCATGCTGGAACAATTACGACTGTGTAGTGAGTTCAATCCTCATTGGGTGTTCCATACTTACGGCCTTGTGCCGCATCTAAGCTATGCTTAGAAAATCATTTGGACAGATCGGCGTGTTGTAATGGTCAGAAGCCTTGTCTCGCTGGAACAATTACAACTTCGTGAGTTCAATCCTCATTGGGTGTTCCATACTTTCGGCCTTGTGCCACATCTAAGCTATGCATAGAAAATCATTTGGACACATCGACGTGGTGTAATGGTCAGTAGTCTTCTCCCGCTGGAACAATTACGACTGTGTAGTGAGTTCAATCCTCATTGGGTTTTCCATACTTTCGGCCTTGTGCCGCAGCTAAGCTACACTTAGAAAATTATTCGGCACATCGGCGTGTTGTAATGGTCAAAAGCCTTGTCTCGCTGGAACAATTACGATTGCATAGTGAGTTCAATCCTGATTGGGTGTTCCATACTTTCGGCCTTGTGCCGCATCTAAGCTATGCTTAGAAAATCATTTGGACACATCGGCGTGGTGTAATGGTTAGAAGGCTTGTCTCGCTGGAACAATCACGACTTCGTGAGTTCAATCCTCATTGGGTGTTCCATACTTTCGGCCTTGTGCCGCATCTAAGCTATGCTTAGAAAATCATTTGGACACATCGGCGTGGTGTAATGGTTAGAAGGCTTGTCTCGCTGGAACAATCACGACTTCGTGAGTTCAATCCTCATTGGGTGTTCCATACTTTCGGCCTTGTGCCGCATCTAAGCTACGCTTAGAAAATCATTTGGACACATCGGCGTGGTGTAATGGTCAGAAGAATTGTCTCGCTGGAACAATTACGATTGCGTAGTGAGTTCAATCCTCATTGGGTGTTCCATACTTTCAGTCTTGTGCCGCATCTAAGCTATGCTTAGAAAATCATTTGGGCACATCGGCGTGGTGTAATGGTTAGAAGGCTTGTCTCGCTGGAACAATCACGACTTCGTGAGTTCAATCCTCATTGGGTGTTCCATACTTTCGGCCTTGTGCCGCATCTAAGCTACGCTTAGAAAATCATTTGGACACATCGACGTGGTGTAATGGTCAGAAGAATTGTCTCGCTAGAACAATTACGATTGCGTAGTGAGTTCAATCCTCATTGGGTGTTCCATACTTTCGGCCTTGTGCCGCATCTAAGCTATGCTTAGAAAATCATTTTTACACATCGGCGTGGTGTAATGGTTAGAAGGCTTGTCTCGCTGGAACAATCACGACTTCGTGAGTTCAATCCTCATTGGGTGTTCCATACTTTCGGCCTTGTGCCGCATCTAAGCTACGCTTAGAAAATCATTTGGACACATCGACGTGGTGTAATGGTCAGAAGAATTGTCTCGCTGGAACAATTACGATTGCGTAGTGAGTTCAATCCTCATTGGGTGTTCCATACTTTCAGTCTTGTGCCGCATCTAAGCTATGCTTAGAAAATCATTTGGGCACATCGGCGTGGTGTAATAGTTAGAAGGCTTGTCTCGCTGGAACAATCACGACTTCGTGAGTTCAATCCTCATTGGGTGTTCCATACTTTCGGCCTTGTGCCGCATCTAAGCTATGCTTAGAAAATCATTTGGACACATCGGCGTGGTGTAATGGTTAGAAGGCTTGTCTCGCTGGAACAATTACGATTGCGTAGTGAGTTCAATCCTCATTGGGTGTTCCATACTTTCGGCCTTGTGCCGCATCTAAGCTATGCTTAGAAAATCATTTGGACACATCGTCGTGGTGTAATGGTTAGAAGGCTTGTCTCGCTGGAACAATCACGACTTCGTGAGTTCAATCCTCATTGGGTGTTCCATACTTTCGGCCTTGTGCCGCATCTAAGCTATACTTAGAAAATCATTTGGACACATCGGCGTGGTGTAATGGTTAGAAGGCTTGTCTCGCTGGAACAATCACGACTTCGTGAGTTCAATCCTCATTGGGTGTTCCATACTTTCGGCCTTGTGCCGCATCTAAGCTATGCTTAGAAAATCATTTGGACACATGGACGTGGTGTAATGGTTAGAAGGCTTGTCTCGCTGGAACAATCACGACTGCGTGAGTTCAATCCTCATTGGGTGTTCCATACTTTCAGTCTTGTGCCGCATCTAAGCTATGCTTAGAAAATCATTTGGGCACATCGGCGTGGTGTAATGGTTAGAAGGCTTGTCTCGCTGGAACAATCACGACTTCGTGAGTTCAATCCTCATTGGGTGTTCCATACTTTCGGCCTTGTGCCGCATCTAAGCTACGCTTAGAAAATCATTTGGACACATCGACGTGGTGTAATGGTCAGAAGAATTGTCTCGCTAGAACAATTACGATTGCGTAGTGAGTTCAATCCTCATTGGGTGTTCCATACTTTCGGCCTTGTGCCGCATCTAAGCTATGCTTAGAAAATCATTTTTACACATCGGCGTGGTGTAATGGTTAGAAGGCTTGTCTCGCTGGAACAATCACGACTTCGTGAGTTCAATCCTCATTGGGTGTTCCATACTTTCGGCCTTGTGCCGCATCTAAGCTACGCTTAGAAAATCATTTGGACACATCGACGTGGTGTAATGGTCAGAAGAATTGTCTCGCTGGAACAATTACGATTGCGTAGTGAGTTCAATCCTCATTGGGTGTTCCATACTTTCAGTCTTGTGCCGCATCTAAGCTATGCTTAGAAAATCATTTGGGCACATCGGCGTGGTGTAATAGTTAGAAGGCTTGTCTCGCTGGAACAATCACGACTTCGTGAGTTCAATCCTCATTGGGTGTTCCATACTTTCGGCCTTGTGCCGCATCTAAGCTATGCTTAGAAAATCATTTGGACACATCGGCGTGGTGTAATGGTTAGAAGGCTTGTCTCGCTGGAACAATTACGATTGCGTAGTGAGTTCAATCCTCATTGGGTGTTCCATACTTTCGGCCTTGTGCCGCATCTAAGCTATGCTTAGAAAATCATTTGGACACATCGTCGTGGTGTAATGGTTAGAAGGCTTGTCTCGCTGGAACAATCACGACTTCGTGAGTTCAATCCTCATTGGGTGTTCCATACTTTCGGCCTTGTGCCGCATCTAAGCTATACTTAGAAAATCATTTGGACACATCGGCGTGGTGTAATGGTTAGAAGGCTTGTCTCGCTGGAACAATCACGACTTCGTGAGTTCAATCCTCATTGGGTGTTCCATACTTTCGGCCTTGTGCCGCATCTAAGCTATGCTTAGAAAATCATTTGGACACATGGACGTGGTGTAATGGTTAGAAGGCTTGTCTCGCTGGAACAATCACGACTGCGTGAGTTCAATCCTCATTGGGTGTTCCATACTTTCAGTCTTGTGCCGCATCTAAGCTATGCTTAGAAAATCATTTGGGCACATCGGCGTGGTGTAATGGTTAGAAGGCTTGTCTCGCTGGAACAATCACGACTTCGTGAGTTCAATCCTCATTGGGTGTTCCATACTTTCGGCCTTGTGCCGCATCTAAGCTACGCTTAGAAAATCATTTGGACACATCGACGTGGTGTAATGGTCAGAAGAATTGTCTCGCTAGAACAATTACGATTGCGTAGTGAGTTCAATCCTCATTGGGTGTTCCATACTTTCGGCCTTGTGCCGCATCTAAGCTATGCTTAGAAAATCATTTTTACACATCGGCGTGGTGTAATGGTTAGAAGGCTTGTCTCGCTGGAACAATCACGACTTCGTGAGTTCAATCCTCATTGGGTGTTCCATACTTTCGGCCTTGTGCCGCATCTAAGCTACGCTTAGAAAATCATTTGGACACATCGACGTGGTGTAATGGTCAGAAGAATTGTCTCGCTGGAACAATTACGATTGCGTAGTGAGTTCAATCCTCATTGGGTGTTCCATACTTTCAGTCTTGTGCCGCATCTAAGCTATGCTTAGAAAATCATTTGGGCACATCGGCGTGGTGTAATAGTTAGAAGGCTTGTCTCGCTGGAACAATCACGACTTCGTGAGTTCAATCCTCATTGGGTGTTCCATACTTTCGGCCTTGTGCCGCATCTAAGCTATGCTTAGAAAATCATTTGGACACATCGGCGTGGTGTAATGGTTAGAAGGCTTGTCTCGCTGGAACAATCACGACTTCGTGAGTTCAATCCTCATTGGGTGTTCCATACTTTCGGCCTTGTGCCGCATCTAAGCTATGCTTAGAAAATCATTTGGACACATCGGCGTGGTGTAATGGTTAGAAGGCTTGTCTCGCTGGAACAATCACGACTTCGTGAGTTCAATCCTCATTGGGTGTTCCATACTTTCGGCCTTGTGCCGCATCTAAGCTATACTTAGAAAATCATTTGGACACATCGGCGTGGTGTAATGGTTAGAAGGCTTGTCTCGCTGGAACAATCACGACTTCGTGAGTTCAATCCTCATTGGGTGTTCCATACTTTCGGCTTTGTGCCGCATCTAAGCTATGCTTAGAAAATCATTTGGACACATGGACGTGGTGTAATGGTTAGAAGGCTTGTCTCGCTGGAACAATCACGACTGCGTGAGTTCAATCCTCATTGGGTGTTCCATACTTTCGGCCTTGTGCCACATCTAAGCTATGCTTAGAAAATCATTTGGGCACTTCGGCGTGGTGTAATGGTTAGAAGGCTTGTCTCGCTGGAATAATCACGACTGCGTGAGTTCAATCCTCATTGGGTGTTCCATACTTTCGGCCTTGTGCCGCATCTAAGCTATGCTTAGAAAATCATTTGGACACATCGGCGTGGTGTAATGGTTAGAAGGCTTGTCTCGCTGGAACAATCACGACTTCGTGAGTTCAATCCTGATTGGGTGTTCCATACTTTCGGCCTTGTGCCGCATCTAAGCTATGCTTAGAAAATCATTATGACACATCGGCGTGGTGTAATGGTTAGAAGGCTTGTCTCGCTGGAACAATCACGACTGCGTGAGTTCAATCCTCATTGGGTGTTCCATACTTTCGGCCTTGTGCGGCATCTAAGATATGCTTAGAAAATCATTTGGGCACTTCGGCGTGGTGTAATGGTTAGAAGGCTTGTCTCGCTAGGTCATTTACAACTGAAAAGTGAGTTCGATCCTCAGTGGATTCCCATACTTTCGACCTTGTGCCATATCTAAGCTATGCTTAGAAAATCAATATGTATCCGTTGAGCTAGATCGAAATTCTGATGCAAACTGATTGGGGCTGTAAGAACTATTATCTAATGAAGATTCCCCGATAAATAGAAATATTACTATATCCTTTTCTTATTTAAGAAACTGTTCAAATTGCTAGAAGCGCATAATAAGGAAAGAGAGCTTGGATAATGTGACCATCACAAGACAGATTGGAGGCAAGAGGGAAAATGAAAAACTACATGGACAGCGGCTAGGATTGAGGCATTGAAGAGCCGAATACGAATTCTAGTCGAATCCATTCACTTACGTGCTAATATCCTTGGGAAAGGTATGAATCCTTTTCTTCTCCCTCCAGCTATGAGTAAATAGCCGGACAGATCAGGTTCTGTATCCTTGGCTAGCAACTGGTATACGGCAGAAAGAAATGTCAAGCTACTGCTGAAAAAAAAAAAAAGAAGATTTCTGCCTCGTCAGTCATGTATCGAAAGATACATGATCGCCTAAGCGTGTATCACAGATGGTACATAACTAACGGAGACATAGCCTACTTAGTAAATTGATGGCGGCACAAGGTTTAGGGAGAAAATGGAGACAAAATGTCATGAAACTGTCAAATAATATAGAATAACAGGAAATTGTCGAAAGTCTACGTCCTGAGGGGACACGGTTTTAGAATACGATCATGTCTCCTTTGATTAATGACTGGCTAGGTAGAAGTTTTTTTTTAGCGTAGAATACTGCCCTTTCTTTCAGCGGTAGACTGGCTGCCAACCAAGGCTATTTAACGAAATCGCTCCTACTATTAAACCCATAGCTAGGAGAAGAAGTGATCAATTCGTGCCTTTCTCAATGGTTATTTGCGCGTACGTGAATGTGCCTTACCCGACTGGAATTGCTAGCAAAATACTTTTCTTTATAACCATCCACCCCCGACTCGCAAATAGCTAATTTATTTCACAAATATAAAATAATAGACGTATTGAATTGTAATTCAACATCCGTTCGTTGTCCTTTCCCGTGTTTCTTGATTCGTCGCCAGAGTATCTTGCGTTTCACCCAGCGGCCAGTTGGCAAGTAAAAGGCAATAATATATGAGCGACTCCTAAAAATGGTGAGATTATATTTATTATAATCTAAGAATAGAAATACGAGAAACTTTCGGAGCCAATACAAACCCGCACATACAGACACACAAATATATATATATATATATATATATATATATATATATATATATATATATATATATATATATATATATATATATATAATTATCAATTTTAAATTTTAAATTTTTTGTTTATCTATGTTCACATTATATATATTTTTCCTATTTTATTTTGCTGATAATTTTTTAATTTATAAAATAATGTCAAAGGTTAACTGCAAAATATATCAATATATATTTTTTAAACTAACCGTAATATGACTATATGTGTTAATTTATTCTTCCTTTTCTTTTTCCACCACATTTTTTCCTCACACCCTTGCTTCCACATTTACTTTCTTATATATTTTCTTTTTTCGCACTTTCCCTCTAAAGTCCTCGACCGAATTTTAAGATATAGGTATCGATATAAGTTCAAAATACAGAAATAAATTTAACCTAGAAGATCTAGCATTGTACTCACATTTCTATTTTGAACATTGCACAAATTTTTGACTAGGCATATTTTACTGGGTTGGTTGAATCCATTTACGCCCAAATATCTTTGTGAAAGGTATGAATCTATCTCCTCAGCTATGTCTGAAATAGTAGGACTTGATGTCATGAATGTTCAAGAGTGATCTCCCCTTGTTTCGTTACTCTCCTCTCTGAGAGAACTATTTCTGTTTACTGGGACTATAAAATGACACTATACGTGAATCTTGGATTTTCAGTTAAATAAAGTTTTAAAATCTACACCTGCGTACTTTTTTCATTACACTACAAAAAAAAATCATTTACCAAAAAATTGATAATACTATATTCATCCGCAAAAATAAAAAATAAAAAATAAAAATTCTTAGAATTTAAAGTATGTTTCCGTTTTTAAATAACAAACAAATCGTTGATAAGCCATAAAAAATCGAAATGAAAACAGATCACTTATTTAGATATAAATTTCGCATTATTTCTTCTTTCCCTCTGGACCATTGTATTTTTTCTGGTGTTAATTCTCTCCACTCAGCTAATTTCCCATTGTTTTTTTTTTCTATCGTCTCATTCTCCATCTTACATCCGGTAGCCAGGTCTCTGATCGAGAGATTGAAGGTTTTGGGAACCGTGGAACCACACCTTTATTCCTGTTGTTCGCAGCACCACCAAAGTCCGGGGTGGTATCACCTGTTAGGTTCCAAGCAATTGGCAAATAGCGAAACCCCCAACGAAAATCACTGTTTAAATACATTTTATAGTAAACCCACCAACAATACATTTTTAGATAAAAAATACCAACAATGCATATTTGCAGTGAAATTACCAACAATACATATTTAGAATCTGTCTATATTTCCCTAAGGACATATGTCACAATGAATAAAGGCGTTAGTTAGATCCAGTCACAGGATCCAACGAGTGTGAGTTCAATACCCGGTTAAGGCAGTGGAGAACTTTCAGAGGGAAATTAACAGGGGATAACTGACATCTATTAAACATGATACGTGGAACTAGAACAGTCTACCCCAGTGAGCGAAATAAAGGGTTTAGTCCGACATCCCAACCACCTGAAGAAGGCCAGAGCGATAAATATGTCGACAAAGATGAGGACAATAGTCCGAATATTGTAAATAAAATACATATTAATAGTGAATCTTGAATTATAAACCCGTCTTCGACCGGGTATTTCATTACTGAGAATTTTTACCGTTCAATTGGAGCAGTTTAAAGTCATCCGACACGAAAATTAATACCAGTAACAAACTTTGAGTGCAACTGAGGCACATCCGCAAATGGAAGGTTAACAATTTCAATGGTGGATGCCCCTAAAAAGGGTCATTTTTGCGTTTACAATCTTGCAAGGAAGAAACCTCTTCCATGGACCGTATATATATATTTTTTATAATTCTAATAATCGTTTGCGTTAGATTTCAACTCTCTAAATTGATTGTACGTTGTTTTTTACAGACATTAAATTTTGCCTTTGTTTTTTGCGCAAAATGTAAAAAATCATTTCTTTTTTTTGTTTTTTTTTCGATTTTTCACCTTCAAGGTTGTAATTTTCTACAGCCACTTTCGTCTCAAAACCGGCACTGCAGAATTATCAAAAAAAAAAAAAAAAAATCATCGAAATCGGATGAAAACTGTGGAAACGCATCAACAACATCCGATCAAACACACACATATACACATACATACACACGCATTTTGAGAAATTATAGATTATCACCAATATCTATTTAGATACAAGTGTAACCTGGATATAAGCAAAACCCGTATATAAGAGAAACCCCGGATATAAGAGACTTATCCGGTCCCGAAAACTCTCTTATATCCGGGTTACACTGTAAAACTATCAATACAATTGTAAAGCAAAATGACCAGCAATACTTTTTATAGTAGATTTAGTAATACATTTTGAAGACAAATGACCAACAATAAGCATTATCTGTGGCTGCAGGCACACAAGAGCCTTCAAAAATATTTAGTTGAAGCTATAAAATTTCTTCAAAATATTTAGATTTTGGTATTAAATAACCCATAGAGGTGTTGATATGTCGCTAAAGAGAACCACGCTTCCTTTTCTTGCCTCACCTTCGTTATTGTTCCTCTGCGACTTGTCCATATTTCTTCACCTCTCCTTCCTTTTAATTTTCCTCTCTTCATTGTTTATAGATTCTTCTCCCCTTCCTCTTTCCTTTCCCTTCTCTTTCGCTTTATTTTTCCTCCCCCTTCCGTCGTCTCCTGTATCTTTTTTTTTCATGTTGCTCCCCCCCCAATCAGCTTTTTCTTCCCTGTTCTTTACTTTCTTTTCTGTCGCCTTATTCTCTACAGCCTCCTCCTCGTTCTTTTGCCTCGCCTCTATAATAATTCCTCCCCTGTTTACGATTCCTCCTCCTTTTACTTTTCTCCAGCCATCATTTTTCATCTCTTTTTTCTTTCCGTCTTCCTCCCTTCTTTCATTTGCTCTTCTTTTTTTTTTAAACAGTTATCCTTATTATTATTATCAAAATATATTTTCGTAAACCCAACAGCATCAACCTACTATAAAATTTTCTTCAGATGTTTTCCCTTCAAACAAGGTCCGCTTCTTTTCTATTATCTAAGTTGCAAAATTGTCTCTTGTAAAACCAAACGATGCGAACTTTCATGTATGAAACAGAAAAGAATTGTTTTTAGTCCCGGCTTGTCTACAACACCACTTTCCTTTTGAACCAAAGCCAAATTACCACCTTTCGGATCATTAATTACAGTGAATTCGGAAACGTCCAAGGAATGTGATTACTTTATTGTTGACCACTAAAGTGTGTGTGGAGAAGAGGGGCGGCTAGGGGACTGTTTAAAGTGTCCTACTACCTTTGTCGATCGAATTGAATCAGGCAACTTCACGCCTCAGGAGTTCCCCGGATGTAATTGCAGCCATGATTGAAAAACTGTCTAGAAAAGCACGGCGCCTGCCAGACATGACCGTTTGTAAACAAGCTTTGTAAACACAAGGATGCACGTCTGAGCCGCGTGGGGATGAAAATCGGATTTTTTATCTATACCTGAGTTATATCAACTTAACACTTAGAAATAAGTACTGGGGAAAATGGAATTGAATTTTGGAATTTTAAGAAATCTTTATCTTCACTTAAAAAAAAACCCTCAAAAAACAAATTGGCCTCATTTACTTCCCACTGCCGCAAAGTAGCTTTCTTTTTTCTATTAATAATTTTAATAGTAATTGTTCTGACCAACTTACCTATATGATACCTAGATTTATGAATTTGAGCGCAGTACTTGATTGGTGGCAAGGTCTCACAATGTTACAGCTGAAATGGCTAAATGTAGCCGTATGTTCTATGCTAACAGTTTCTTCTACTGCTCTTTTCTCCTCTGACTTCTTGCTTTCCATTCAACTTCAAAAATATAAATGTAGTCCCAATTGTTATCTACTGTCATCTTAATCCATGTTCTTCGTTTTCATTCTCCCTCAACCGTCTTGGATATGACGATAACCTACATCCGACAGCAATGCCGCTGACTGAGAGGGTTTTAGGAGCGTGGAACCAGCTCTTAATTGCTGTTGTTCCCAGGTTAACCCTGACCCGGTGAGGTAACACCTGTTAGAGTCCCAGCTCTAGGTTAAAAGTTAACTTGCAAACTGGGGTCAGAACACTATGAAAATATAAAAAACATCTATAATAAAGATACTGACAATATATTTCCATAGTAAAAAATATTACAAGAATGCATTTTTGTGACAAAAAGAAAATGGCAGGAATACATTTTTCAAAGAAATTGATAATGCACCCAATAAATTAAAGAAGAGTTAATGAATTAGACTCGTTATAGCGTCGCATGATCACATATTCCGTGGTGGAACTCATCCGAGTTTCCCTTATCCATAGGACTGTACTTCCACGCGCTATATCGAATCTAATTCGTTACCCCTTCGTCAACGAAACCCGTTCTACACGTGGTATGGTGTTTGCCTCCTATCGTAGCTGTTCGGGTTTCAATTCTCGGTAGTGGATACGCACTGCTGATGAGTCCCAAATATAGGACGAAACTGCCGTTTAGTGCTTTCTGCATTCTGTTGAGGTTTCTTCTAGAATCGATGAATTACTTAAATGTGATATATATATATATATATATATATATATATATATATATATATATATATATATATATATATATATATTGAATAAAAACAGACCACTTCAAGGTTCCATGTAATAAGTAATTTAACCACAACTCCTTTAACAGGGATCTGGATCATCAGACTTTACTTCCAAAGGTTAAAATGAAAAGACATTCACACGTTTTTGATGGACCTCATCGAGCATGTGTAAAATTAACGAAGTGGGGAAGTAAGGTGGGAGAGAAGATAAGATATGAGTGGTTTAGGTGTGCCATTTCAATTCCTTATTCTTAACCCCACTGTCTGTCGGCTAGACGTTGCTTAAGCCCAACGCGTATTGTCTCTAGATATCGATGGGTAAGGGGTGAGACCGTAAATTGTTTAGATATTTAGATTTACATCAAACCTTAACCCCCCAAATATGCCCGTTAAAGTAACGCGAATTAACAGCGTCTAAGAATTTGAATGAAACCTGTCCTCGTGGAATGTAATTTATTAGGGTTGCTGTAGCTTCTTCATTTAATGTCGGTGTTGTGTGTGTACGTTTTATTTTTACAATCATGGTTGATATTATTGAGTGTTGACCAATATAATGTGAACTATGAACACGGTCACGCTGTGCTGTCCCAATTTGGAAAATAAAACACTACATGAAAAAATATATACATATATACTTATACATACATGAAACAATGTATATATTCAATTAAATGTTAAAGATAAATAATATCGCTTAAATGCAGATGAAAGGATTTTTTAATGCACAAAAATATTATCATAGCATTTCCAAATTGAAGTTCTTTAAAGACGGTACGCCAAAAAAGTATATATTTATTTGTCAAGAATAGTATATTTTTCATTCAATTCTCACAGTCCCTTTCGTTAAGAATTAATGTTCTTCCATTCGTTTCCATCTCTTGAGATTTTATTATTTGACTTTTTTCGAAAGTATGATTCCCAGAAGGTTGTAAACGAAATCGAGACGAAAGAATTAACCATCAATTGTAACAAAAACAGAAAATATAGTTGAGATCAAAAGAAACAGACCAATATGCAAATTACAAATGGATATACCGAAATCAAACATAACGTAATCCGAATGTGGGTTGGATTAAAGTAATCCGAACGTGGATTGGATTAACGAAAGTTACATTCGAAAAGCTAAGCAAAGTAATCAGAAAGCGAACAATTTCGTTACAATGAAAAGTTTTGAATAGCTACGTGATTTACGGAGTGTAACAGCAAAATTGTCTAAATCGGGTAACAGCAAAAATTGTCCATGTATGTATGTATTTATGTATATCCAAGTATAGGATTGGTGTATACGGAATAAATTACAATAACCAAAAAATACTATTTTGAAAAGAGTGCTCAATACAGAGTAGAGCAAATATAAATTAATCGAAAATTATAACATAAATATGTTATAAAATCATTAAAAAAACAGCCATTTTGTTTCAACTCAACTCTTCTACTGTTTTATCAAGTGATAGAGTTGAATGTAGATTCTACATTCAACACTGTCATTTGATAAGACACCAACACACATGCGCACACGCACACACACACACACACACACACACATATATATATATATATATATATATATATATATATCCAAGAGGATAAAACCCATCTAGAGTTCTTCATCAGACCTACAATTTCAAAAAGCTTTTTGAATTTGTAGGTCGATGAATTAGATCGTGATTACGATTCCAGTGCAATAAATTATAACCATGAAATATTAGTGTTTGAAACCTTCTAACTTTCTATCCTGGAGTAACAAGATGCTTCACAGGTTTCACGTAGGATTTCGTTTTCTAGTTATTTTTTTACTAGTCTTTGGACTGTCATAGCTGAAACTCCTCTCAGACGCACCAAACGTCTTATCGATTCAGTTGGATCTTTTCTAATGGATCTATATAGCTATCAGTTGAAATGATGATCCCTCTTCCTGTTATCGCCTCCTGAACCAGTTTTCCTCTTTCCTCTTCCCTCTTATTTTCAACTTATTCACCGTTCTCTCGATGGTTCTTGAATGGACTTTGAAGATGGAAGCCAGAGTATGAATGTTTATACCATTACTCAAGGTCTGAATGATCTTTTTCCTCTCGTCATTGCTGAGCTGAGAAGACAGTATGGCTGACACAAATCTAGTTTAACCTGTTCTATTTCGAGGTGAATAACTCAAATAGTTTTTCTAGTGACTCTTACGACAAATGATATCAAGATGGCTAAACGTCTTAACTGAAAACCTGGCAAAAAGAAATTCAGTTTGCGTAGTGATATTTTAGGTTTTAAACATCTTGGGATGATGGACAGTTAGACTGTTAAACGATTTAGACAATTTTGCTGTTACACCCTGTATATTCTCTCATATGTTCGCGAATGTTGGAAAATTTCTCGCCATATGTAGAGAAAACTGTCGACAGCGGAAAGGTGGTTCTACAGAAGGATACTGAGAATTCAATTGATGGAGGGCGCAAGTAACGAGGAAGCGTTAAAGAAAATGGCAACAAAAAGAATATAGTAAGAATCAGGAAAGGTAAGTGGAATATCTTGAATATAGACTGAGGAAAGATTACTTCTTAACATATCGAGGATAAAAGAGTAACTTCAACGTAGAATCACGCTAAAGCAATTACAAGCGAATAGTGAGTTCGATCCTCACTGGGTACCCCATACTTTCAGCCTAGTGCCAGATCTAAGTTACGCTTAGAAAATCGCGAAATCTAGTACAAGAGAGATAAAGGGATGACAGTGAGTTACTTACCTGACGATCTTGTGTTAATGTATGATGGATTAAGAAACAGGAGGCTAGGAAATGAAACAAACACTGGTAAGGGTCCCAATGTTTAGGACGTTGCGAAGAGCCATGAACTACAATGTCCCGACATATACATTTTAATGAAGAAGACTTGGATTTCATATCCTGGAGACTTTGTATTAGGTTGGTGCAAAAATAATGTCGGTTTTTGACATTAAAATTACGTTATTATTTTTGCACCAACCTAATACAATACCATATTTCAAACACAAAGCAGATGCAATTGTTTCGTATCAATCAGGCTGGTGGATTGACACAATAATTGAGAGTTCAATCCTTGCGCCCGGCAGTGTATACTTGGACTCGGTGAAAGGAGGGAGAGCTATAGTACTAAAAATAAATAAAAATAGACGAGATATCCCTAGAGATGAGCAATGGAACGAGGACAGTCTACCTCTCACCCTTTAGATTAAGTAAAGTATTCAGTTTCGAATTGCCTGTAGGTTAGTCGGATCGACATACCCCTGAAGAAGGTCTGATAGTTCAAAAGAGCCGAAACGTTTTGGTAACAACAACAAAGATTGCAACAATGGACCGCATGTAAATGCTGTAGCTTCTCATCGCCGAAATTCAGAAGGTAATAATCTTTATGCAAGTCGTGTCTATCTTCCTAAATCATATTCCAAAATAAAATGTCTCTTTATTGATTTCAATGAATATATTTGTATAAATAAAATTTCTGTTGGCTTTGTGTTCCATCATATCTCAAAATATACTGTTATGTTGGCCTGAGATCATAAGTGTCATATAAATATGTTTCATTTCAATCTTCTGACAAATCAGGATGACTTCAATAAACAATATTTTACAATAAATGCTGATAAAAAGGCTTAAAGTGCATTAATTTGCCCGTAATCATCTTTTAATGGTTACGAACTGGTTACGATATTGTATTTCGAAAATATTTCTGGAATATTTTGTGAGATGGATGAGATTTTTCCCCTGGCGACTACATGAGTTTAAACGTGCTACTCGGTTGGCAATTAGGTCTCACTGTTTTACTGTTGAAATAGCTAAATGCAACAACCATTTCTACTTAAAAGTGTTTTCTTCTGATTGTTGTGTTTCCCTGATAACTCCAATCTTCAAAAAATTGAATGCAACGTCAAATTCCATGTTCTGTCTTCTTGGAACCTTTTCATTTTATGCCATTTCCTCTCTCCTCCCTCATTCTCTTTCACTCCTCCTCGGTTACATTCAATCTGTCTCATTCTCTTTCATTTTCACTCCCTCTCATTCTCTTTCACTCCCTCTCATTCTTTATCACTCCCTCTCATTATCTTTCATTTTTATTCCGTTCACACCCTCTCATTCTCTTTTCGCACCCTCTCACTCTCTTTCGCTTTCACTTTCACTCGTTCTCATTCTCTTTCACTCCCTCTTATCCTCTTTCACTTTCGCTCTCTCTCATTCTCATTTACTCCCTCTCATCGTCTTTCACTTTCACTCCCTCTCATTCTCATTTACTCCCTCTCATTCTCTTTCACCTTCTCTCATTCTTTTTTCACTCCCTCTCATTCTCTTTCATTTTTAGTCGTTCTTGTTTCTTTCACACCCTCTAATTCTCTTTTCACTCCCTCTCACTCTCTTTCGCTTTCACTTTCCCTCGTTCTCATTCTCTTTCACTCCCTCTTATCCTCTTTCACTTTCACTCTCTATCATTCTTATTTACTCCCTCTCATTCTCTTTCACTCCCTCTCATTCTTTTTTCACTCCCCCCATTCTCTTTCATTTGTAGTCCTTCTTATTCCTTTCACACCCTCTCATTCTCATTCTCTTTTCACTCCCCATCACTCTCTTTCGCTTTCACTTTCACTCCTCCTAATTCTCTTTCACTCCCTCTTATCCTCTTTCACTTTCACTCTCTCTCATTCTCATTTACTCCCTCGCATTCTCTTTCATTTTTAGTCGTTCTTGTTTCTTTCACACCCTCTCATTCTCTTTTCACACCCTCTCACTCTCTTTCGCTTTCACTTTCACTCGTTCGCATTCTCTTTCACTCCCTCTTATCCTCTTTCACTTTCACTCTCTATCATTCTCATTTACTCCCTCTCATTCTCTTTCACCTCCTCTCATTCTTTTTTCACTCCCTCTCATTCTCTTTCATTTTTAGTCGTTCTTGTTTCTTTCACACCCTCTCATTCTCTTTTCGCACCCTCTCACTCTCTTTCGCTTTCACTTTCACTCCTTCTCATTCTCTTTCACTCCCTCTTATCCTTTTTCACTTTCACTCTCTATCATTCTCATTTACTCCCTCTCATCGTCTTTCACTTTCACTCCCTCTCATTCTCATTTACTCCCTCTCATTCTCTTTCTCTTTCCCACCCTCTCATTCTAATCCAATCCCTCTCATTCTCTTTCACATTCACTCCCTCTCATTCTCTTTCTCTTTCCCACCCTCTCATTCTAATCCAATCCCTCTCATTCTCTTTCACATTCACTCCCTCTCATTCACTTTCATTCCTTGTCATTCTCATTCACTTTCACTCAATATAACCTGCGACTTAGTGGCATTGTCGCCTTTCTTGGTGTGAAACTATTAAAAGGAAACAACAGAATATCTTTCGAAAATAATATTTCTTAAAATTTCCAAAACTGCTGAGGGTGCGGGTGGTGTAAAGGTCAACGGTCTGTAAAGAGAAAGCGATGAGCCGGGCTCGAGTTGGAATATTGTTCGGTAAATTCACTTACATGCAAATATTCTTGCGAACGTTTTGGACGCATTCTTTTCTCTCACTTATGGATTAAATAGTAAGCTATCTATCCATGCAATAATCGTCTTTCTTTGGCAAACGAACCTGCTGCTATTTTAAAACACTTGTAAACCAAAGAAGAGCTGTTAACATTTTATTGAATCAGCCGGTGAGATTTACACGCAAATACACTTGAAAAAGTATGAAACCACATCATCTCCCCCAGCTATAGATGAAATAAATATACCTCTAATCAATGTTCTATAAGCGTTCCTGCTTTTCCTTCTGAAGCAAGTGTATCGATGGTGAGTCTGGAACTATGCTGATGATATAGGGCTGCACAACGGTTGGGATAAAAATGATCTTGAACAAACAATCGATATTTTCTATCGATTTTTTTAAAAAAGTAAGCCCCAGGATTGACCTTTCCAAAAGCGAAGGTATGATCGATTTATTACAATGAATGCAGAGATGACATATTGTATTTATTTTATTTTTTTTTTCAAATGAGCTAACTCGGACATTCATGAATTTATGACGCCATCCAGCGCTCTACCGCACTATGGTTGTAAGTTCATTAGGATGATATCCTTTGTCCATAACGACCTACATTGACCATAGTTGGTCAATGTAGGTCGTTAATGTGGGGACGAACTCTTCTCGTGCCATGATGTCCAGAGCTGTATATCACTCGTAAGTCCTTGTTCAGCAATGTCCTGCAAACCGCATTCTGTGTTCAGGTAAGATTGT
This sequence comes from Acanthosepion lycidas, assembly GCA_963932145.1. Taxonomy (NCBI): domain Eukaryota; kingdom Metazoa; phylum Mollusca; class Cephalopoda; order Sepiida; family Sepiidae; genus Acanthosepion; species Acanthosepion lycidas. Next base: position 44,974,403 of record OZ010608.1, read on the forward strand.
AGAAATATCAGGGATGGGTTCATAGATCTGTGAATAAGTTGGATGTTGTCTCCAAGAGATGTTATGCATAGCTCTCAGCATCCGAGTGTAGGTCCCATCGAGCTTAGACTCAAGGGTTTTAGTTAATGTCCAAGCGGTGGCATCATAGATTAAAACCGCCTCTACAGTGTCTCGAAAGAATCTCTTTTTGAGGTTGTGTGGTTGATCAGATTTACAGATTACATGAATTTGATACTAAACACTCTACAATTATTGATTAGTTATTGCTTATTGATTCGAGATATCCCGAAGCGTATTTTTTTTCCAGTTGTGGAACTTAAACATATCCCAATAATTTTTTTTTTCTTTTTACCTAATTAGACGTATTACTGTATTAACGAAGTTTAACCCTTTTTGAAGAGTTTTGAAATCTTATCTTCGTGATAATTCCAGACCCAAATATATACAGCAATGTATTTTTTCTGATCTTCGTAAACATCTGACATTTTCGAGATGTACAGGAAAGAGACATTTAAAATATACAGTGCTACGCAAAATTAAGTGAACCTGTAAGATAATAAAAAAAAAATCTATCTCGTTTTTCCAGATAATCAAAAAAAATATTTCTTAACCGAATTAAAACCATTTTCAAACAATGTTTTTGAAGCTGAAATAAAAATATTTATTAAAAATTAAGATGTTTAAAAGTAAGTGAACCCTTACATTTAATATCACCTTTTTGAGGTCACGATATTGACAAGTCTTTTCTATAATTTTTAATAAGTTTCTGTCAGGAATAACTATCAATTTTTGACCATTGCTCTAGGCAAAATTCCCAGAATTGAACAATATTACTGCTATATACTGTACCTATGAACAATAATGCGTATGTCCCAAACCTCATAAATACTTTGGACATTATTGTAAGTGGTGGTGGATAAAATGCTATGTAGTCCACCACAAGCAGTAGTTTACCTATTTCACGGCGTTGGCGAGTATTGTATTTTGTGGATATTATAAAAATTACTATTTCATTTCCCACCTCCGTTTTGGTTATTCCTCATTCGGTAACCCTATCTAGGTTACAACAATTATCTAGGCCTCTTGAATCTACTAAGTTCTTTAAACTGAATCACGGATTTTCAATTGGATTTATAGCAGGAATTTCACTAGGCCTCTCCAAGACATGAAATTTGTTTTTTTCTAACTCACTATTTTGTGGATTTGAGTTTATGCTTCAGGTGATTGTCCTGTCGGAAGATTCATTCGAAACGTAACCCGAACTTTTGAACTGAGGGCTAGACACTTTTGTTCAAAATTGCTTGATATCTTGCAGAGTTTATTGTGCCGTCAATGCGTAATATTTTACCTGTTCTAGGTGCAGCAAAGCATCTCTAAATAATAATTCTGCCGCCACCATGTTTAACTGTTGACACCAAATTCTTCTCTTCAAAAGCAGTATTATGAGCTCGCTAGATACTCCCTATCGTTCCTCCTAAAAAGCTCTTGTTTGATCTCATCCGACAATAAGATCTTTTGCCAGAACCTTTCTACCTTAGTAATGTGAGCTTTGGCACATTTGAGCCAAGCTTGTTTGCGCTCATTTTTAAAGCAGCGGCTTTTTTTTTTCTTCTGTAATTCTGACATGAAGACCGGCTTCCTTCAGATTCCGTTCCTTTGTAGACATATGAACACTGATACTAAGATTGATCAGAAAAAAAGTAAAAGTCATGGCTGGGTTTGTCTAATTAGATGTCTACTTGCTCCTGAACTTATTTTTTGCGGACAATCATTTCTTGATTGTGATGACTTTATACCAATGGCCTTACTTTTAAAAATAGTTTGTCGGACGATGGAGGCATAACCGGAAGAATGTTCTAGCCATCAATATAGGCTTCAACTCGGCGATTTTTTTAACGCTTCAGGAAGTTCTTTTTTAAAATTTAACTGCAACCATAATGAGCTATATTGGTTGACTGCAGTCTACACAGCTTACAAAAAAAAAAAATTTAATACGCGACATTTTGATTTTTACATCTGGGCAAAAAAATTAATTGCGCTGGTAATTATGTAAAACAAGAAAACAGTTTAAAATTAAAGGTTTACTTACTTTAGCACATCTAATGTTTTTAATTAATATTTTTATTCCACCTTGATTAAAAAAAATTGAAAGTGGTTGTAATTGGCATAATAAAGTTTTTGTTTTTTTTATTAATGAATATATAGTTTAATTAAGATGTGTTAATTATCTGAAATAAGAGACATTATTTTTTATATAATTTTTAGCGCAGCACTGTATATAAAGGTTGATACAATTAATCTAATCTATATTTATCAGAAGAAAAATAATTACAAAATATAATGTTATAAAAAAAAAAACCTCCGTTCAGTCTAAGTGTATACGCCGATCATTTGTGATTAACTATGCTGATGATACAACGGTATATGGGTTCACCTCTAAAACTATAGATGAGCAGAGCTTGGCAGGTGATCACTTATATGACCTTGATCTATCAGCTCAGTGGCGGGAAACTGGCTGGTAACATACAATATATCGAAAGTCAAACTAGTGACATTCCATCATCGCCGGTTAGAACCAGAACTATCACCAATAGATAGATAGACATTAGGTTGGTGCAAAAATAATGACGTTTTTTGACGTTGAATTATTTTTGCACCAACATAATAGATGGATAGATAGATACTGAAGAGACTGCTTAGATAGATAGATAGATAGATAGATAGATAGATAGATAGATAGATAGATAGATAGATAGATAACAGACTGAGATAGATAGATAGATAACAGACTGAGATAGATAGATAGATAGATAGATAGATAGATAGATAGATTTTTAACTGTTTTTCTCTTTCTTGATGCTTTGCTTAGAATTTGGAAGATGTCTTTCGTTATCCCAATTCGCCTTCGCATTTCGATGACGGAGTTTTCGTTCGCTGTTCAAACCCTTACTAGATATTTATCGCCCTGTCGGCTGGAGCTTCAGAATACGGCAACTGCATCTCTTCAGAGGGTTAAGACCTCCCCCACACATTTGAGAAAATACATTACTAGCAATATATGTTTGTAAAAAATTATTACCAGCAGTAGATTTTTGAGAGAAAAAAAACAATACTAGCAATATATGTTTGTAAAAAATTATTACCAGGAGTAGATATTTGAGAAAAATATTACTAGCAATATATGTTTGTAAAAAATTATTACCAGCAGTAGATTTTTGAGAAAATACATTACTAGCAATATATGTTTGCAAAAAATTATTACCAGATTTAGATTTTTGAGAAAATACATTACTAGCAATATATGTTTGTAAAAAATTATTACCAGGAGTAGATATTTGAGAAAAACATTACTAGCAATATATGTTTGTAAAAAATTATTACCAGCAGTAGATTTTTGAGAAAATACATTTCTAGCAATATATGTTTTCAAAAAATTATTACCAGATTTAGATTTTTGAGAAAATACATTACTAGCAATATATGTTTGTAAAAAATTATTACCAGGAGTAGATTTTTGAGAAAATACATTACTAGCAATATATGTTTGCAAAAAATTTTTTACCAGAAGTAGATTTTTGAGAAAATATATTACTAGCAATATATGTTTGTAAAAAAGTATTACCAGCAGTAGATTTTTGAAAAAAAAATAACATTACTAGCAATATATGTTTGTAAAAAATTATTACCAGCAGTATATTTTTGAGAAAATACATGACTAGCAATATATGTTTGTAAAAAATTATTACCAGCAGTAGATTTTTGAGAAAATACATTACTAGCAATATATGTTTGTAAAAATTATTACCAGCAGTAGACTTTTGAGAAAATACATTACTAGCAATATATGTTTGTAAAATTCATTACCAGCAGTAGGTTTTTGAGAAAATACATGACAAGCAATATATGTTTGTAAAAAATTATTACCAGCAGTAGATTTTTGAGAAAATACATTACTAGCAATATATGTTTGTAAAATTCATTACCAGCAGTAGATTTTTGAGAAAATACATTACTAGCAATATATGTTTGTAAAAATTATTACCAGCAGTAGACTTTTGAGAAAATACATTACTAGCAATATATTTTTGTAAAAAATTATTACCAGCAGTAGATTTTTGAGAAAAAAAAAAGCATATTACTAGCAATATATATTTTGGAAAAAAAATAATTAACATCAATAAAACTTTTGTCAGCATTAAATAAATCCTTGTGTGTGATATCCCATAATACAAACCAGACCAAACCAACCAAGTTGATAGTTAAATTTCTGCACCTGTTTAATATTGTGTGTCCATTTTGTAATTCTCATATTAAACTGTTTTCTTTGCTCAAAACTATACACTGTCTTCTTGCAGTTGATTTAGCGCCCTTTCTTCTCGATATGTCATAATTAAAAATAGGCACGACGTATCTTAAACGAATGATTTTTTTTTTTTAATTTGGCCTTCTTTTCGCGTTTGTTCTCTTTTAAATCATTCACAAATAAGCCTATATATTTAATTTACAATCTTCATAGACCTGAGAATTGGGACGCTTTCCAGGTATTTTAGCAAATTTCGAGACGATGCTTTGATAAATTCATTAAGATATTTATTGAATTTTGGTGATCTTCCAACGTTTTGATTTTTAATTTATTGTTATATTTCATAATCTCTATCTATAAAAATGCAGGATGTGTGTGTGTGTGTGTGTGTGTGTAACGAATGCACGGCCGCAATTTTCGACGGATTAACACCAAAATTTACATGCACATGCTCCAAGTTAGCGGAAAAGACAAGACCGACGTTGTATATCCCAACTCCCATCGATAGTGGAAATAATCGATTTTTCATGCTTCTACGGCAGTTTTCATGTAGTGACGGCCATTTTCTCCTGGCCAGAGTGAGAGCCTATAGCTGGCTGCCACGAATAGGCAGGCAGATTCTATTGGCCAGCGTGAGAGCCAACAGCTGACTGACAGGAATGTTAACTAGCATGCTAGCATGCAAAAAAATCGATAGCTGCATTCGTCACAAGTGGAAAAAATTTAAATCTGCATGGTACTTTATTCCAATTGGCTCATTCGCTTGCTTAAACTCAACGTTGATTCTGATTTCGCAGAACTGGGTGGGGTGTGAAAAAGTATTTGTTGTTAACATTCTTTTTTCATTCGGTTTTTCCAGTTACGAGTCCTTTTTTTAAAGCTGATCGTTTTGTGTTAATTTTTTTTAGGGTCTTTTTTCGTAACAGGTTTAATGTTTAGTATCGAAAAAATTCGCAGTGTGGGATAGGCAAGAAGTAAGGCGTGTAGCAACATCAACACGGCAAAGGGCACTCCTTTAAAGGCAACGAAGGGCAAAAATATTTTAAGTCAAGTGATAGCGATTGCTGTATGAGTCGTACGATTTTTGAATCAAGCACGGGCAACGCCGGGTCATGCTGCTAGTTGAAGATAGAAACGCGAAATTAGCCGAAGATCTTTCTACATCTAACATAAAGTAGGGGCTTCTCCCGATTCTTCAGGCTCTGGTCTTACATATTTGCGAAAATAAAACAAGATACATTAATCTATGAAAATCTTCATATACTTAAAGGGTGCGACGGATAATTTGTCGTCTAAATGACGCAAACGGGAAAATAACATTGCAATCTCATTTTAACATATATAGTTACTAAGATTACCCCAAAACATCTTAAAAAACGAAAGAGGAAATTTATTCAATAAAGTCGCCATTGGCTTCAAACACAGCCTCCAGACAACTTCGGAATCTCCTGTAACTCTTCTGGACGGTCTCCTTGTATAAGTTGGTGACTGCTGCCGTAATTATTGCTTTCAGTGCATCTTTGGTGATACAAAATGCTCTGTTGGTCTCTCTCTCTCTCTCTCTCTCTCTCTCTCAACTGCACCCCGCACATAATAAGCAAGGGGTTCCAGACTTGGAATTCAGGTGGCCAGATGTAAGGGGTGATGTGGTCGTAGAAATTTTCTGACAGTCATGGCTGGGTTCTCCAGCTAAGGTGGCATGGGGCAGTGTCCTTTTTCCAGACATAGGGTTTCCAGCAGCTACCCTCTTGACACAAAACAGCACTACATTCTAATATCTCTTGCTGTAGACCTCTGTGCAGAGTCTGTGGCCGTCACCAACAATTTCCGGAGACCTTTTCTTATCACAATGACCAGAATGAGTTTTACGTGCTGCCGTGCCTTCGTAATCACCATTAGACTCATACAACTCTTTCCGAATCCTCCGAACGCAGATTGACACCCAAATGCTCAGAAATATTCGTACTGGAGCTTCCGGCGAGAATGCCAAGCAGTACAGTATGCTGTTTCCAAATTTCTGACGGAGTGTATTGGGCCATGATATTTCTTTTTTTTTTTTTTTTTTACACAGACATTGCCCAACAGACCCTACTTTACTGTGGAGTCGAAAAAACTAAAAACATACAACGCGCATGCTCGAAATTACAAATAAAAATGACGGCAATTTACCAATTTTCCAGAATCATTTTATTTATCAGTAGTAGATCGTTGCAACCATATGATCCTCTCCGGTATCCCTTCTCCAGAGAAAGAATGTTGTTTATTCCGAGAAAAGAGTAACTATGATTCGTCAGGACAGATGTGATTAATTTATACATTGTGGACAGACATGTTGTTGGCCTATAATTTTTCAGGTCATCTATTCAACTTGCTTTTGCCAGAAGATATGAATACCTTCAGTGATCCATTCTGAGATTTCATTGGGATCATTGATAAATATTGATAGAGTTTGTGCAAAAGTTTTATGGGTTCATGGCAGATGACAGAGCCAGAAATTGGGCACCTTTTCATTTCTTGGGAATTTTCATTTTTGGGATTCTGTTAGTGCTTGCCAAACATTATTCCTGATTATATTTTCCCACTCTTTTAGATGTTTATTCTGCATTCGTTCTTCTTTGCGATTGACCCATTCTGTATTTGGGTTATATTCCATTGCGCTGCTCGAAATATTTTCACAAAATTTCTACACTTTGTCAACAGATGGTGATTTTTTGACATGTATAACTGCTTTTCCAATTTCCCTGTTGTCATACTACCTATTCTATAGTAATGGACTCTTCCATAAATAATAAGTAGCAGTAGCGGTCGCCAGTTTGGGGCAGGTGGCGTCTCGCGGTCTTTGACTGCGGACGCCTTCTGTCCAACTCTTTGCGCTTGCAGAGAGGAACTCGGACGAGGCTTTGCCGAAGGGCAAGGTTTCGTCCGGGGAGGTAGACAGAGCCTGAACCCGTCAAGGCGGGTTCAAAGGCCATATTTTTGGCTGAGCCTACGGGCTCGGAGATACCCACATTAAACCGGCCTTGTGCCACATTTGATCCTCGTGGGGGGATTAATAAATACTCAGGTGGCGTCTCGCGGTCTTTGACTGTGGACGCCTGCTGTCCAACTCTCTGCGTTAGCAGTGAGGAACCCGGACGAGGCTTTGCCGAAGGGCAAGGTTTCGTCCGGGTAGGTAGACAGAGCCTGAACCCGTCTAGGCGGGTTCAAAGGCCATATTTTTGGCCAAGCCTACGTGCTCGGATATACCCACATTAAACCGGCCTTGTGCCACATTTGATCCTCGTGGGTGAATTAATAAATACCCAGGTGGCGTCTCGCGGTCTTTGACTGCGGACGCCTTCTGTCCAACTCTTTGCGTTTGCAGAGAGGAACTCGGACGAGGCTTTGCCGAAGGGCAAGGTTTCGTCCGGGGAGGTAGACAGAGCCTGAACCCGTCAAGGCGGGTTCAAAGGCCATATTTTTTGCCGATCCTACGGGCTCGGAGATACCCACATTAAACCGGCCTTGTGCCACATTTGATCCTTGTGGGGGGATTAATAAATACCTAGGTGGCGTCTCGCGGTCTTTGACTGCGGACGCCTTCTGTCCAACTCACTGCATTTGCAGGGAGGAACCCGGACGAGGCATTGCCGAAGGGCAAGGTTTCGTTTGGGGAGTTAGACAAAGCCTGAACCCGTCTAGACGGGTTCAAAGGCCATATTTTATGCCGAGCCTACAGGCTCGGAGATACCCACATTAAACCGGCCTTGTCCCACATTTGATCCTCGTGGGTGGATTAATAAATACCTAGGTGGCGTCTCGCGGTCTTTGAATGCGGACGTCTTCTGTCCAACTCTCTGCGTTTGCAGAGAGGAACCCGGACGAGGCTTTGCCGAAGGACAAGGTTTCGTCCGGAGAGGTAGACAGGGACTGAACCCGTCTAGGCGGGTTCAAAGGCTATATTTTTGGCCGAGCCTACGTGCTTGGAGAGGCCCACATTAAACCCGGCTTTGTGCAACATTCGGTCCTCGTGGCTGGATCGATAAATACTTAGGTGGTGTTGAGCGGTCTCTGACTGTGCCCTCCTTCTGTCGAACTCTCTGCGTTAGCAGAGAGGAACCCGGACGAGGCTTTGCCGAAGGACAAGGTTTCGTCCGGGGAAATAGACAGGGACTGAACCCGTCTAGGCGGGTTCAAAGGCTATATTTTTGGCCGAGCCTACGGGCTTGGAGAGGCCCACATGAAACCACATTCGGTCCTCGTGTGTGGATCGATAAATACCAAGGTGGTGTTGAGCGAGTCAGACGATATCGGACATTGAATTATCAACCATCACAACTAGATTCCTGTGTCTTTAACTTTTATATCCAAGTTCCCAACGTTTTGTACGTCGAACCTAATTTAGGACGACTTATTGAAATACAAGCCTCCACTGTGAAACGACTCCACAACACCTGTGAAATTTCTTAAGGACAGTTTTGAATATTTTGTTTAACCGATAGACCTTACAACGTTTATTCGTATCGTTTTGTTCTCGGTGCCTTTTACTGCAGTTTCTTTTTTAGCATTTCCTTGAGTGATGGAATTTCTATTTAAGGATTTAATTTTATATTTTCGCTTGATTTTCCTGTATTTGCCTGTTGAGACATTTGGGTTTCTAGTGAGCTTGTCCAATATTGAAATTTCATATCCTGATCTTCTTTATTTATTTCATCAGTTTTGCCTTCCAACTTGGCTTTCTTTGTCCGTTCGATCTTTTCATTATCTTGACTCCAAGCTTCTCATTTCAGTATCTGCTAAAATATATGATATCGTTATCTTCTGTGATGTCTCTCAGTGAGTTTTCCGTTGAGACTTTTTACCATGTTGTATATTACTACAATGTAGATATTGGACTTTTACAGATTAATTTTTGGCGAGCCGATCTCCTTCTGACATTTGTGTGAGAGTTACTTTGATGAGTACTTGGATAATGTGGTTTTTCGCTTCGATGATTTCACCTGTTGTTTTCAAGGAATTCTATCCTAAGTTAGTTGGAGTCATTCTTATTATTTTTGAATGTATGATAAAACCCTTCATAAACATAATGTCTCGTTAAGCCAATTAATTTTAAGAAAGGGCATCAAAAACCCAACATGTATTTGTCTTTTAGCGTAGAATGACTTTCTTTAGCCTCTGGCCTCCAAATCAGTTTCAAGAAAGGAACTCAGCCCTTAATTTTCATGAGTACCTTCGAAATTTGCTAAATTTCCGTCGATACTTTTAACTTTTAACAGCGTGGCATTTTTTTGTTATTTTTTAGCCTCTGTTCTTCAAATCAGTTTCAAGAAAGGAACTCAGCCCTTAATTTTTATGAAAACCTTCGAAATTTAGTAAGTTTCCCCAGCATACTTATGGCTTCTAGCGTATGTCACAAGAAGTTTCTTTAACTTTTGGTTCCTCTTAACCAGCGAATCGGACAGTCGTCGACGACACTTTCCCGTGTCTGACGAAGGTGATGACAGAAACCATTGTCCTCAAGAGGCCGACGTGATATCAGGCGTGACATTTTTATTCATTTATTTTTTAGCCTCAGGTCTTCACACTCTGAAGGTGAATCAGATCGTGTCACAAGACTCTTCGTAGATGGTGAAGAAGACAGACAAATCAATGACTGCGTTGGAATAACTAAGGTAGATAGCTGACCGATATGACGTCACACGTTACATGGCATGTTGAGTAATGGCGAAAAATGACGAAACCCAAGACGAACCATAAAAAAAGACCTCAACGCAAGAAAAAAAATTCGGTGTCTAAGAAGATATCTGAAATGAATCAATACTTTAATTGAAACATATTGTCTGGCCTTCACTGCAATGTATGAAAACCGATATTACATAACAATTTACTACATTTTTTTTTTTTTTGTTTTGAAGGAAATTTTACTTTTTTTTAATACTTTTCTTAGATTTTGGTAGGTATCTTTCGCTGTCCCAATGCGCATTCGGTCTTTCGGTGTCGCATTTTCCACCTCTGTTGAAACACTTTCTATAGAACTAAATTTTTGTACTTATTTGACTTGGGTTTGATTTCGTTTCACTTGTTTTGTTTTACGGCATTTCAACCTCAATGGGTTATTTAATGCTGACAAGATTTTTTATTGCTGGTAATATTTTTCCAAAGATGCATTGTTGTTACACCGTTTAGATGTTACACTTTTGTCCTCATATTTGTCTCTATATTTATAACAACTTTTCGGTCGTTGTACGCTCCAGCCTTCTTCAGGTAATTGGAATGTTGGGTTAAACCCTTTATTTCCCTCACTTGGGGTAGACTTTTCTAGTTCCAAGTGCCATGTTTAACAGATGTCAGTTATCAGTTACCGCCTGTGAATTCCCCTCTCCGAGTTCTCCACTGCCTTAACCAACAGGAGACATGGCACAGTGAATAAAGGCGTTGGTTAGTTCCAGTGACAGGACCAAAAGTGTGTGAGTTTAATACCCCAGTGAGCGAAATAAAGTTTTCAGATCGACATTCCAACCATCTGAAAAAAGCCGGAGCGTACAACGGCTGAACCTTTGTAATAAATATGGCGACAAAGATGAGCACAACAGTCCGAATAATGTAAATAGTGGACATAATACCTCATCTCAGAAATATAGACAGGTATTTTTTTAATACATATTTTCCAAAAAAAATATTGCCAGTATTTTATATTCTCATATTGTTTTGAGCCTTTATAGGGGATTGACTATTTATCCATAGCTAGGGTCTGGATCCGGGTGGACCTGGGAACACCAACAATTAAAAGGTGGTTCCACATTCCTCAAAGCCTCCTGATCAGTGGTCTTGCTCTCGGATGTAGTTTATCGTCTTACTCAGAACGGGTTGATTTTGACAGCTCCAGTTTGTATTTTGGGCTGTTCCATTTGCGAACAACCATGCATTCTGTCTAAACAGCTGATGCTTAGTCCTTTCTTCTCGCTTTCCTTTACAATATTTTGTATTAATGCTTGTCGTTTTCTTTTTTTTTTATCTGCTATCAACACTGTGTCATCTTCATATCTTATGCTATTAACATTAACTGGGAAGATATATATTTGTATTACGCCTCTTTTTATTTGGTGTACTTACTGAATTCATTTTCTATCCGTATACAGGCGGTTTTTAGGATAATTTCTGAATTATCCTAAAATCCTTCCCAAATAAATCAAGTCTAGTTAGCAGTTCAAACATTTCTTTGTGATGACAAGAAAATATACGCATTCATAATTTCGCATTTTTATTGCTCTTTCAGATATCGATCTGAGGTTTTTTTGGGATTCACTCACATCAGAGCAACAGAATAACTTTGTGTTCACGGAGATAAAATCCTACGTAACACGAAATAAAACATACACAAATAACATGAAAAGTATGGTAAATTGCATATTAATTTCATACAATTTGTTTATATTTTTGTGTGTATAATTGTTTTATGGTACATGTGATAAAAGGGAGAATTTACACCGCAGTATTACAAGCCATATCACAGAAAGAAATTACACACATGTTGCACGTACGAAGAGATGGAACTTTTGACCGGATGTCCGTATTTCTGGTAGGAACAGTTTTTGCTGCATTCTGGGATAGTTTTTATTATTTTTTAAATTTTATGTCATTCATGTCACGCGATGTTTTTATGTTATTGTTTTATTTTATTCATGATTTTCATTATTATTATTTTTATTTTTTTTATTTTTATTTATAATAATAATAATAATAATAATCCTGCAGCTTAAATATGACATGCCTTGTTCTAGTGTCTTTAACAAAAGCAGAATGTTATATTTCATTGTCCCTTTAATACTGTTACTTCAACTAGTCATCAGGATTCAGATAATAAGTTTTCATATGTGGCTCATTATGTTGATTGATCGATGTATTTCATATTCTTTTGCGCATAGCTCCCTGTGCAGTATTATGAAAATGGATTTATTTAGAACTTCCGATATCTCCCCGCTGTCTTATGTGTCATTAATTTTTTTCTGTAATCTTGTGAATGGATGGAACCATCTAAACCTGTCAGTATCTGCATTACAATTCTATCTGATCCTGATGCCTTATCCCTTTTTTTCCTTTTGAAGACCTGAAAGTTGAAATTTTATGGAGCCTTTATAAGAACCGGCACTCTTTCAATTTTTATGCTACAAGGTACAAACTTACGCAAAATAAGAAGAGGCAGACAGCGAAAAAAAAAGTGGGAAAACAAACTTATTGAGTAGTCTGGAAAATCTTTTATAAAGAGTCAAATATTGGCACGTACACCAATCCCTATGATCACACATGTTCATTGGACCAAGTAATGCTGATGATGATCATATCATATAACATCCGGGTTGTAATTAGCTTAACAAACAACATTAAGCGGAGATTCAAAATTAATATCTGGGATTATTGTGGCAAGAGAAAATAATCTGGCCCAGAAATCAAGCATAAATCATTTTGCATTCGGTTCTCTTCTCCTCGCCAAAAGGCTCTCTTGTTTGGTGTAATAAAACAAGCTATAAAAGATTTTATTTCCTTTATCTTTGCTCGCACACGGTTTTAACGAAAACAGAATTCATCTCAAAGACAGCCAGCATGATCAATATTCATTTCGTGACACTAAAAATTAAAAGAACCATTAACTCCATTTTGACTGCGATAATGCTTTGTCGAAGAGACGTAAAATTCTATTATTTCTATTTCCGTACCTGTCGGCAAGATAGTCAAATTTTAAATTGACCTTCTTTTTTTTCTTTTGGTTAATTTAAAATTCTACATATATTTGAAAAATAATTGGGAACTGTTTTAACAGAGGGTGGGAAATGCCAAAACGAAATGCGAACGCCCATTTATGTAGCAAAAAGTTGCCTTGCAAAAGCTAAACAAAGTAATAAGAATGAAGAAAGATTTGCTGGAATTTTATGTAATATCGATCTCTTTTTTTATATAGCAATGGATGTTGGACAATATCCTCACTGATGATGAGAAAACTGGCGGCAACAGAAACGTTCTACAGAAGGATGTTGAGAATACTATGGCTACGTAGGGAATAAGCAGGGTGAATATCTTAAGGAAAAATGGAAACAAAATGAACATATACTCAGATACGCGGATGACAAAAAAATTATTCCTGCCTCAAAAATAAATCTAGTATCTCTGGAAAAACTCACCTGGCCGTGCGTCTCGAAAAGGACCTCCAATCGATTGTGAACTTGGGCAAGAATTGTCTGGTCAACTTCAACGCTTCAAAGACTGCTCTCTATTAATCACCACAGAGATCCTTGCCTTCCCTCCATTAGAATGTCTGACGCTCAACTTCTCGAGAGCAACTCTCTGCGGCTTCTCGGTCTCATGTTGAATGCTGACCTGAGATGGAACAAATACATTGAGTCAATTGCTTCGTCCACCGCAAGGAAAGTTGGCTCCCTGAGCCGCGCCAGTAAGTTTTTCTTCCCGGAGTCTATCCTTCAGATCTACAAATCAACAATTCACCCTTGTATGGAGTATTGCTGCCATATATGGTCTGGTGCCCCTTCTGTTTGCCTCGGGGTTCTTGATAGGCTCCAGAGGCGGATATGCAATGTAGTTGGCCCTGCTCTGTCGTCTCGTCTACAGTCACTTTCTCACAGACGCGCCGTTGCCTCCCTCTGTCTGTTCTACAAATACTTCCATGGAAATTGCTCTGAAGAGCTGCATTCGCTGGTTCCCAGACGTCATGAGTTCAAGCGCCATACGAGGCTTGCATCCCGCTCTCACCCCTTCAATGTCGAAACTCCTAAATGTAGCCGTCTGTTCTACTCCAATAGTCTCGCACCTCTCGCCTGTGGAACTCCCTCCCATATTCCTGTTTCCCTGTGAGCTATAATCTCCAGCTATTCAAGTGTAATGTCAATCGACATCTCCAGTTGCCTTGATCTATCCACTACACTCATCCTTTCTTCTATCACTCCTATCTGATCTTGCTCTAAATTTTCTGTAACCCCTTGCGTCCTAGTGGCTTCCCGCCTTGCTTGGGGTGAAATGCTTAAAAAAAAAAAAAAGATATAGACAGAAAAAATGTCTTTGATATACAATTAGGAAGGAGGGCTTGGTGAATCTATCACTCACAAGATATATTAAATGCGATACACGCTCTCAAATTGATAAGCCAACCAAAGTTACAATAAGATAATAAAACGATTTGTGACCGAAAAGGATATGTGGGTGGCATAATAGATAGAGGCTGTTATGGTCAAATATGTAATGATGTAAAAGAACTAATCAGAACTCGCTATAAACAGCAGTTAATTGTCATACGTGATACACGCTTAGGCGTTCATGTATCAATCGATACATGACTGACGAGGCAAATTCTTTCCCGCATTTCCTATTTCTTTCTGCGGTAGACCAGTTGCTATCCTAGGCTATTGAACTCGGTCAGTCCTACCATTTACCGATAGCTGGGGGGAGAAGAAGAAGAGCCATGCCTTTTCCAACGGTATTAGCATGCAAGCGAATATAATGGATTGAATTCGAACTCAGCTCTCCGATTCCTCAATGCAAACCGCTATTCATTACGCCACCGTGCTTCCGAAGAGTCTATGGGCATACTCAATCATTAACTGAAGAATGAAAATTCTTCAGAAGTACCAAATAGGAAAACTGTGAAATTTGCACAGGTCTTTTTAATTATTATTATTATTATTATTATTATTATTATTATTATTATTATTATTATGTTGATTATATTTCATCTTTGATTTGTATAGGATTAATTGCTTGAAAGTTTTAACCATATAATTCAAGAGACAACAGTTTGTTTTTTTTTTGTTTTAGAACATTCAAATAGATAAGTCTAGAATAGCCGTAAATCAATGCGATGTCAATCGTTATCTACTCTCCTAGTGAAATATAAAAGTTATCAATTTCAAATCTGTTTTATTTGTACCTCCTTACTTCTTAAGATAACGACCAGCATTCATGTTTATAATAGTTATTTTGTCAATGTTGTTAAGCTCAAATATTTAACGATGATGGAGGGTCATTTCTACGGACCATTTCTTGTCGTAGAACTCGCCATGAACTTACTCATTATCATAAGAATTAAGATCCATCACAAACTTTAAAATAGGAAAACCGTGAAATTTTCGCGGGTTAAAACTAGTCTTTTAGAATTATTTTTTAACAATGGTTACATTAAAGTTTTGTTTAATGATTAACTAATGTTTCGTGCATGGAAACGGTTAATTTCACCATTAACATTATGGGCCTACCTTATCTAAAGAAAGATGGAGCCAAATATAACTGTTAAGAAAAACAGAGATAGTCTATTTTAGGGAAATCTCGTCTTTCCTTATTTTTATTTTTATTTTTTTTCCTTTTTTCCATCAAATATAGAGACGATATTCTCGAATTATTCTGACCTGTGACTTTTAACCTGAGGTCAATTCTTCAGCCGTTGTGTCCACTTGGCGTTAAGCCGAGCGCCTTATTGAATTGAAGGGGCAGAATAATGCTCCAGCCGATCGTTTTGCTGGTCGATTCTGTGGAACTGCGTTTGGAAATAACAATGGATAAGAAATTTGTTTCTCATCGCTTCTCGATATAATTAACTTCGACATTGTAAGAAATCTGAAGAACAATCACAAGACGAAAGAGAAAACCAAATTTAATATTAATGAGTAGCGTACGTTGGCATTGCTTTACTCATGTAATGATCTAGGCAACTGATAAAGCAGGATGTAGTCAGATCAATAACATGGGTAGATAAGAATCTATCTATCTATCTATCTATCTATATGTTTGTCAAGATGAATTCGTTCATCTCTCTCTCTCTCTACATATATATATATATATATATATATATATATATATATATATATATATATATATATATATATATAAATGGTGGTACTCGCTTGGAAAAACCTTGGATAGCCCGACTTGCAGTAGAACAAATCGGTACGAGAGGAAAATGAGGAATAAAAAAAGAAAGAACCAACAACGTTAAACCAAGGCGAAAACAATCGTCAAGTGTTCAAACTCTGAGCCCCCCCTCCAGAACAAAAAATACCCTCCAAGACGAGAAAAAAGACAACTACTTAAAGTGCTCAATACACAAATCCGACGATCCCTTTAGGTGAAACCCAGGTAGATTTGCCTGGCTCCTTAGGATTATCGTATATATATATATATATATATATATATATATATATATATATATATATATATATATATGAAGGTCAAGGAGATCAGTTATATATATATATTTGTGTGTGTGTGTGTGTGTGTGTGTGTGTGTGAAGATAGAACCAGAAACCTCCGAACAGTATGTAATTAATGGATAGGCTTTCCGCATGATATATCTCAGGGTCGAGTTTGAATTCGAATCGGGTTCATTAAATACTCTTTGGAAAGGAATAAATCCATCTCTTCCCGCAAGCTATGGGTTAAATAGTAGGATGGACCTGTGTCTAGTAAAATCCTTGCTGCTACCCAACACATTATTAATGCAGTATTCACTCGAAAAAAAATTGAATTACTCTTAAAATCCAAAATATTTTTCGGCTTTAAATAATCCACGTATAAATCCATTTCTTATCCTCCTCCTATCTATGGGTTTTATAGCCTTTGTTGAAAGGTACTCTACCGCAGAAAGAAATGGCAACATACGACAAGAAAATACTTCTCGACAGTCATGAAGATGTATGATCGCCTTAGCATGTATCACCTTTGCCATTTAACTAAAATCATCTACGAAGTATTGTTAGGCCGTAACAACACACACACACACACACATATATATTTATATATATATATACAGTTTTAAAAACTAGGAATTTACTGATTTTAATTTTATTAGTCTCTAAGACCCTTTCAATCAACATCTCATCAGGAGACAATCGTTGGATCATTAATTAACGAAAAGAACAGTAACGAAAATAAAGAGAAAAAAGGGGGAAACACGCTGAAATAACATACAAGTGTATATACTTGTAACGAGGGGAGGGGAAATAACGTGTAAATAAATTAGCGAGGGACAGTTAAAATAAAATATCCCCCAACAGATTAAGGGACTTTACAAATTCTTTCTGTCGGCAGAGAGAAGGTTTCCTTAATCCTATACAGACTGATTCCAAAATCTTCAAATGATTGTTGGAACCAGCCAATATTTATCGATCCACCCACGAGGATACAATGTGGCACGAGGCCGGTTTAATGTGGGTATCTCCGAGCCCGTAGGCTCGGCCCAAAATATAGCCTTTTTGAACCTTCCTAGACGGGTCCAGGCCCTGTCAACCTCCCCGGACGAAACCTTGCCCTTCGGCAAAGCCTCGTCCGGATTCCTCTCTGCTAATGCAGAGAGTTCGACAGATGCCGATTGTTGGAATCAGCCTTATGAATGATTTTAAATCACATTTTTTATACGACTTGGCATAGGCTATATTCTCAAATAAGTGTTGAGCTATAGCCGATTCAATATTTATGGGGGGATAACATATTTTCTCTAACTTACCAAGTCGTATTTTGGAAGGTACATTCTGGTTGATTCTAGTTTCCAAATGCAAGGTTGTACGCCCTACATAACCAGCAGCACACTGGCAATTAAACTCATATACTAAATTACTCAATTTGATGTAGGGCAATACATCCTTGCGAAACGACGGAAACACAGACCTAGTTCGAAAAATGCAACGTAAAGCAACAGATGGAAAACAACCACTAACCGACTTGCTAACCTGCTTAATTAATCCTTGGCCCCTATCACCAATCCAGGAAATCTTCAAATACACCGGACATTTAGAAGGCCCCTGGACTTTAGGGGAATGAAATTCTTTAGTCTTCTTACTAATAATATACTCAATAAGGGCCTCCCTAATGTTCTCAATTTCACGGTCCAATCTAGTAGAACAAATTTAAAAATTTTACATATATATATATTTATTAAAGACATTTTTATGTTTAACGTTCTTTTTATAGATACAAGCATTTAAGTAAATGCTCTGTTTATAATAAACAGTATTAAATAACATTTACCGGCCTGAATGTCCCAAAAATTTTCATAGAAAATATTCGTTCTTTGACAGGATATTTCTATATTTCTCTGAAAATTTCTCGGACATTCAGGCCGGTAAATGTTATTTAATACTGTTTATTATAAACAGAGCATTTACTTAAATACTTGTATCTATAAAAAGAACGTTAAACATAAAAATGTCTTTAATAAATAAATTGTCGGACTTTGTCCATTTCGTAATATATATATATATATATATATATTTCAATCGAATCCGTTGCATTCACTTACGTGCTAATACCCTTGGCAAAGGTATTAATCCTATTCTTCTTCCTCCAGCTGATGGTAAATAGCAGGACTGCTGGTTGGTTCTGCACAAAGCCTTACACAACATATGTGCTGGTGTCTGGCTGTCAGTTCCTAAGTACTGAGCTGCTTGACCTACATAGCTCGAATACGACGGGAGTTTCTAATATATATATATATATATATATATATATATATATATATATATATATATATATAATTATTTATTTAAAAATATGATCCCAACGCTACATAAGTGTTCTTATGTTTCAAAACAAGAGCCGAAGACATCAATATAATTATTTGAATTAAACTGAATTAAAGTACTAAGCTCTGTTCAATCTTCAAGCGAAATTTTTACTGGAATAACTTATTCTTGAAATTTACGCGTTTTATAAGTACATTCATTATTGAAATTAAATTTATGCTCTACTTTTGTATCGAGCACTATTTTTTTAAAATAATAACAATAATACTAAAGAACTAAAGAGTTCTTTCCTATTTTCTATATGTTTTATACACACACACACACACACACACACACACACACACACACACACACACACACATATATATATATATATATAATTAAGTTATAAGGAACTTGGTAAACCGAATTGGTAAATCCAAAGAGGATGAAATCCTGAGAGCTCAATGTTAGGACAGAGCTAATATGTAATGAAAAACAAACCACTTTAATGTACCATTACGATAATTTATTTCACCTAAATCCTTTTTTAAGGATTCAGGATCATCAGGTAAATCTTCCAACAACGAATTGAGAAAAAAAATGGGATTAGAAATTGGTGGGTAGTGTAATTTTTGTAATTTAATAGAGGGGGTTGAGAGTGGTAGTTAAACAGACAATATAAAGTATAGGGAGGGGTTAATTTTATATCTCTCTTAAGTATGTTTTATATTGGAGTAGGAGGAGTGACAGAAACTTGACCTCTTTAGATGGTTAATAAAACGGAAATGAATTGTAGAAAATGTATACAAGTGAGTCTTATGGTAAAGAGAGAGATAGGGGGAGGGGGAAAGAGAGATGGAGTTGTTATAATTTTGTTTTAACAAAATTATGTAAAAGATAGTTTACAATGTTTGATAGAAAATTCGATGTCTGAAAAAAATTTTGTTATTAACTTAAATGTTTAATTTTTTAAGTAAATAGTTTCAGGACTAAATATAACTATTATTGTAATAAACATATTTATCTCTCAATTCGTTGTTGGAAGATTTACCTGATGATCCTGAATCCTTAAAAAAGGATTTAGGTGAAATAAATTATCGTAATGGTACATTAAAGTGGTTTGATTTTCATTACATATATATATATATATATATATATATATATATATATATATTAATTTTCTCTCTATCTATATCTCTGCCTCGTTCTGCTTCTGTTTATTTAACTATTTCAGTCTATATATAATGATATCTCCTTCACTCTCTTTCTATTTCTGTATATCTCTATTTCATTCTTTATCTTTCTATTTGAATATTTCTATCTATCTAATTATCTGTCATTTTTCTGTCTTTCTAATTGTTTGATCAAATAGACGTGAAAGATACAAACAAAAACAAAGAAAATATGTGTTTATAAAAATGTGTTTTAATATATTCTAAATTTGATTTCATATGAAGTTAAAAAAAATATACCCTAATTTCCCATGTATAATACACTTTCATCCATAATACGCACCCCTAAAATTGTGGTAAATGTATGGGAAAATGCTGCTACTCACTCATAATATGTACCCTTTGTTTAGTAATCAAACCCTATAAATTGTACCTCTCCAACTTCATTACGGCCAGAGTTTCCTACTCTTATCTGTAATTGAAGATATTTATCAAAATTTCCGATCATCACGATTCTAAAAGGAAACGGAAATAACTATATTGTGCCTACTGCGCAGACTCAGTCTTCGATAAAATGTGCAGTCTACCAGATATGTATGTAGTCCGAGTTAATTATAGAGAACTCGTGTTTGCTTAATAGTTCGAGTTATATATATATATATATATATATATATATATATATATATATATATATATATATATATATATATATATATATATATATATAAATATAAACTAGAGTTGTGCTTAAAAAGTAGACAGAATAAGATTTGTTCTGAGTAATATTTAACAAAGAATAAAATGAATAAAGGAAGAAAGAAATTAATTCAATGAAATTTATTGGTCTTGAACATAAGGCAATTTATGTGTAATTGGGGTGAGTCATCATTTCGTAACTAAATAATTAAATAACTAAATAATTTTTTGTAGTTGTGTATAATGCGCACCTCTAATTTTGCTTAATTTTTTAATAAAAAATATGTATTATACATGAAGAATTACGGTATTTTAAAAGAAACTTCGTACAAATCTGTGTAATCGCTGTTGTCCGGTTAACGTTCCTCCTTGGTCTTTTGAACAGGAGTAGAGATGTATCTGTTGTCCCCGTTTTAGGATTGGATTTTTGCTTCTTTCTTTTGTATTTTGATTCTCTTTCACTCCAAAATTTCTCCTACCTCATAGTGGCATTTTCGCCTTGCTTGGCGTGAAAAAATTACACACACACACACACACACACACAGGAAAACTGACAGCCCGACAACAGATCGGACGTAATTATTCAACATAATCTTCAGGTAGTCTGATGAATGCCTTTAAGTATGGTCTGAAAATTGTTTTGGATCATGTAAAAGACTTGGCGCATTGTGCAGACTTCAGAGTCCACTTATCTATCAATCAATCTCTTTCCATTACTACTACACACACACAACTATATATATATATATATATATATATATATATATATATATATATATATATATATATATATATTCATGAATTATTCATACATAAAACAAATACAAAAGTTAATGATTGAATGGCGAGAAATTCATCTTCGCGAACAATTCAATAATATACAAAACCCCGAATCTGTCTATGAATGAAAAGATCCTGTTTTATAAATTTCCACATTTGTACATAAACGCAGAACCTTAACCTTAAAATTTAAATTCAAACTCAGCGTTGCGACTGCACGTTCCAAAACAATAACACACATTTCTCATAGCCTTTTTCGGATTACAAGCTTGTTTTCGTTTGTCCACTTATTACTGAGAGTAAAAACAAAAACACAATCTATTTCATACCTGAGGATGTCTGTAGGAACAGACGAAAGCTTGTAAAATAAAAAGATCTAATGCAACGAAAATTTATAAAACAGGATCTTTTCATTCATAGACAGATTCGGGGTTTTTGTATATTATTGAATTGTACGCGAAGATGGATTTCTCGCCATTTAATCATTAACCTTTGTATTTGTTTTATGTATGAATAATTCATGAATTTGTAAATTGATTGCACCTTTATTGAAATATATATATATATATATATATATATATATATATATATATATATATATATATATATTATGTCATTCGCAGACAGTACTGTTTCGCTGTATCACAGCTCCAAAGTGCGACTAGACATCTGAATGTCTCAAGCCAGGATTGCAACACAACTGATTTTGTGTCAGTCAGAGTTTCTACCACTGAGCTATTTTCATTCGACTGATTGAAATAAATTAATCTAGCGTATTGTTCTTTACGAATCTAAAGAAATGCCAATCAGCTCTATTTATTTTACTGAAGAGCTTTGCATTAGCGTAAGTGGCTGTTACAACAACACCAATGACTCCAATAAGCTTCGTATTCGATGAAGACCCTGGATTCAGCAACGTTTTCCGGGCAATGGCATTAAACTACTAAACTCACATCAGCGAGGCCATCCAGATGTAAGTAGAAAGATTTTCTGATACGGTCCTAAATGCCATCGCGTTGAATCCTACTGCTTCTACCTACAACAGGAAAAGTAGTAGTTGTAAACGTCAATATTTCAAAACCATTCAAGATAACAAAAAAAAAGCATCACTTCACTATTAAGAATGCAGTTCCACCCCTACCCTTTACTGCCTTTTGTAAGAGTTCTTTTAGAAGACATGACTGCGAGCAAAAGTAAGATGATGCCAAATTACAGCTTGGAGATACCGAAATCTGATAGGTGAATCAATTTAGATATCTGTGAAGCGTATTATCAGAGAACGGAATGTGGGACGCTGACATCCAGAGGCGCATTTGGATAGCGAAATATGCCTTTCAAAAACTGAGCAAAGTATTATGCAAAAGAAAAAATATGGTCGGAAACGAAATGTTTAAAACTCAAAAGATAATGAAAACGGTACACACTCTTCAATGTAGATACACAAAAAGAAGAAAGGACTAATCCTCAATTGCTAGAAGACAGAATGTATATATGTTACTTCATATATATATATATATATATATATATATATATATATATATATACATATATATATATATATATATATATATATATATATATATATATATATATATATATATATTAAATAAAAACAGACCATGTTTTTATAAGGAGCGAATATTTAGTTTAGGAAAAACTAGGTAATCCGTATTGGTAAACCTAAGGAGGATAAAATCCAGAGAGCTCAATGTAAATCCAGAGCAAATAATTTAAATAAAAACAGACCACTTTAAGGTCCCATTTTTATTTAAATTATTTGCTCTGGATTTACATTGAGCTCTCTGGATTATATCCTCCTTAGGTTTACCCATACGGATTAACTAGTTTTTCTTAAACTATATATATATATATATATATATATATATATATATATATATATATATATATATATATATATATAAGAAAAGTTTATATTTATTACCACTCATGAAGATAATTGATAAAACTGAAAAACAAGTTACCTCATCGGTTTAGCAACTCGCTCAACTACAGTATAGCAGGCCACTAGTATTTGAAGATACTTGTCTGCTAGGGCGGCTAGCCAATCCCTAATGCAGACGCTTACTCAGGCGCATTGGTGTTTATTCAACACCCGCAGAACTCAGCTGTGCTTTAACTGCCACTATGCTGAGCAGACCTTAGTTACAGTTTCTGGGAAAGAGCGTGTTATCTAGCGTGATCACCAATTTGAAAAAGGCTAGCACGCTCAAGCTCTCGACCACGATGACTTGTGACTTTGTGCTAGCACAGCTATCACCTTTTCTAATCAATCCGGAGCTCCAGCTAAAAATGGAATTAATGATGCTTGTATTTTGATGTTTTATTTTCCTGAAGATCTTAAACAACACATTATGCAGGGGCTACCATAGCTTTCATTACGATGTCTAGGTGATTAACTTTGATCGTTCTGTCTGTGTGCATTGTAAAGTCACATAAAATTATTACAGGTCTTATCTCTCTAACCGGGTCTTGGTGATGTTCATACCAGTTTATCGCAGTTTCCTTCCCGTAAATGCAGCATAATTTCCAGCGCAGATATTGACCAACTCTATCATCTCGACTTTGATATTCAGTCAGTGTTGACACTTTACAACTTGATACATTATTATTATTATTATTATTATTATTATTATTATTATTATTTAGAAATAATAAACGCCTGCTTTGTATTATTTTAGAAAACACAATTTCCATAAAGAGAAAACAAAAAAATGTTTTTGGGTTGTAAACAGATTATATGATCGCTCTCCCCTTCAGTACACCCTTGCTCTCTTACTTCCACTCTTACTTTCCCTCTGTCTTCGCCACTGTTTCTTTCTTTCTTTTTTTTATGGTCTCTCCTACTCTTTCGCTGTCTGTAAATTCGTCTCTTCCTCCCTCTCTTTATTTATCTCTTTTCTCCACTACTTCGCTTTACTGGTGCATGGCCGTCTCTCTCTCTCTCTATCTCTCTCTCTCTCTCTCTCTCTCTCTCTCTCGCTTTCTAGATGCAGACATTGCCACCTGCACTCCCTCAAAAGGAAGCAGATTCAAAATCCTTCCCTGTTATACTTCCCATGTCGATCAGTGGAATAATTAATTTTATTTAATAAATCACATGTTTGATTAGTTTTCGGTATGTTCTTGACTGCTTAAAGCAAATCGTTTTCACAAATTGGTTACACTGTTTGCGTCTCCAAAGAAATCTTACGAATAAATGATGAAACGTTAAAAGAAACAAAACAGAACAAAAAAAAAATACAAAATCCTGTGAAAATGTTTTTTTTTTTTGCATCCGTTTATCTTAGACGATAACAAGTTCCGATACGCAAGTCATAAACACGAAGCAAAGAGGCCCGTCACTTCTACCTTGATTTATTGTCCAAATGACCTTTTTTAACGGTGGAGTAATGGTTAGCGGCTCGGATTGAGAAATCGGAGAACTCCATTACATTCCCTTAGATAGTAATACCCTTGAATTCTCTTCCATCTCTCCCCACCCCCATTAGCTATGGGTAAATAGAAGGGACAGACCGGGTCAATGGATGGCAATTGGTCTACCGCAGATAGAAATGGCAACCTACTGCGAGGAAAAAAAAATCTGCCTCTTCAGTCATGTATGGAAAAGATACATGTCTGACTGTTATGTGCTATGCGTGATACATGTATAGCACATAACTGACTGAACACTATAGCAAATATGTATCGATGTTCAGAGTTCCTGTTTTTGTTTAAATACAGGATGCGATGGGTAAATTGTCTCAATCTTATAATTTTAATTGGGCGCATGCGTGTTGTTTATTTTTGATTTTGTCGACTGCACGGTATAGTAGTTTCAGTTGGGTACCGTTTTGAGAAAAAAGATCACCATGGCGAAATTCAACTCGCTAGAAATTTGCTGTTCTCCTTGGCATTCAAGCTGGTAGCTCCAATACGAATATTTCTGTGTGTATATCAGTCATATTCTATTTTAGGGGTGTTAACTAATGGGAGAGTAATGGATAGCGGCTCGGATTGAGAAATCGGAGAGCTGAGTTCAAATTACAGTCGAATCCATTACATTCACTTACATGCTAGTACCCCTGGGAAAGGTATGAATTCTCTTCTTCTCAACACCCAACACCCGCCAGCTATGGGTAAATAGAGGGGTCAGACCGGGTCCTTGAATGGCAACTGGTCTACCGCAGAAAGAAATGGAAAAAATCTGCCTCGTCAGGCATATATCGAAATATACATGATCGCCTAAGCGTGTATCCGGCATGGAGCGTAACGAACTGATCAGTACCTGTTGTCGCTAGTGCGGGTATCGAATAGTGTTTTGTTCTCGGCAGTAGTGTTTCTTGTGATGCAGTCTCATGGTTCCTAATTTTAAAAGACGGGAGTTTATTATTATTATTATCATTATTATTATTCGGTCGGTCTAGCTCGGATATTCACGAGTCTATCACGCCAAACATCATGGTCCTGCATCAAAGTCGGAAGGTCATTAGGCTGTCATCCTGTGTCATATCATAGTTGGTCAAGGTGGCTGGGTAGTATTCGGCCATAAAATCTAATACGTTCTAGTTTCTTTAATATGCACCAAAAGAATTCCGCTTCATTATAAGACCGGTTGATCTGTGACAAGTGCAGTGTTAAATGCAATGTAAGAATTCTTTAAAAATTAATTCTGAAACGTTCTTGCATTTACTGTTGTACCTTTATAGCTGGGATCGTTAAAGAAGGTTCGAACGGCATCGTATGAATCAGGGAGAAGTTCCAGAGTGGGGGCGTTGTTGATAGCTTTGGAGTCGAAAGACGGCCGGTGTGTGAACAAATTGTACAGCAACACTAGACACACCCAATTTATACCTGTTAAATTCGGTCTTTGGTATTTTCTTCTTGAGATGGTCTAATATTAGGTTGGTGCAAAAATAATGACGTAATAATGTCGTTTTTTGACGTATAACGTCAAAAAACGACATTATTACGTCATTATTTTTGCACCAACCTAATATGATAAATATTATATGGATTGTTGTATCCAAGGCAATTTATGTTTTATATTGACTGCCTTGTGGCAGAATTAACCACAACACTAATAATACCTTTTAAGCAAGTGTCAAAGCTATAAAAAGACATGGTTCTGATATTGCTATATTTTGAAGCACATCCAGTTTTCATGCATCTCCAAACATATACATATTCGTGCATTTTATAGGGCATAACTAGTTTGCATTTGAGACTATTCACTCCCTGTTTTAACGGTCTTTTTTGCATAAAATACCTTACTAATTGGAAGCGATTAAAAATTTCTGTTTAATAGCATCAGTTGTATTTAGTTTGGTATACTTAACATATTTGCTTTATTCCATGAGGAGTTCCAAAAGGTCAACGATAGTCAAGCGGCCGAATGGGGGTCGGTGTGCAAATGATCTTGAGCCAAATTTTAGTTAGTGTAAATATATATTGTATTCAAAAGGGTCAAATCTTACAGCAGCAACCGAGC
This sequence comes from Acanthosepion lycidas, assembly GCA_963932145.1. Lineage (NCBI taxonomy): Eukaryota > Metazoa > Mollusca > Cephalopoda > Sepiida > Sepiidae > Acanthosepion > Acanthosepion lycidas. Next base: position 45,001,319 of record OZ010608.1, read on the forward strand.
CATTCATTCTGGAATTTACCTGCTCCTATATGGTGGAAACTAGCTTCAGCCATTCAAACGCATCCCTCAGTAGGCAGAGGAATCCCCTTAACCTGGAAGAACATAGCGATATGAGACTGATTCTTTTCAAAATCCTGCCTTTCTTTATTCATGATCAACATCAATGATTTTATGAATTTCAATAAAATCTATTCCAGCAATATGATGCATTTTCTAACCGCCTTTCTAACCTTTCCTATGTTGTATATTGACCGTCTGCTAGCGGAGTTAATCACTACTCTAATAATTAACATTTAAAGAAATCTGAAACCAATAAAAAACAGTTTTAATACTGCTATATTCTTTTGTATGAAGTACAAGCACTTTTCATACAACTTCAAGCATACCCATCTTTGTGCTTTCTATAAGGTACTAATTGCATTTGAATTATTTCACTCTCTGTTTTAACGATCTTCTTTGCCTTCAGTAAATTAATTGGATATTAGAAGCAATTGTGAATTTGTGTCCAATAGCATCGGTTATAGTTAGGCTTGGTATACTTAACATATTTACTCGATTCTGCGAGGAGTTCCAAAAGGCCAACGATAGTCAAGTGTTCGAATGGTGGTCGGTGTGCAAATGATCTTGAGCTAAATTTTAGTTTAAATGTATGTTGTATTCACAAGTATTAAGTAGCCAAATCTTACATCAGCAACTACGCCATTCCTTCTGGAATTTACCAGTTTCTATAGGGTGGAAACTTGCTTCAGCCATTCAAACGTAACCTTCAGTAAGCAGAGGTATCGCCTGAACCTGGAAGAACGTGGCGATATGAGACTGAAGCTTTTCAAAATTCTGCCTTTTATTAATGCCTTGACTCATTATCACCATGCTCTTTGATGTTCTGAATTTCAATAAAATCTATTCCAGCCATATGATGCATTTTCTAATCGTTTTTTTTTTTAATGTTGTATATTGACTGCTAGCGGAGTTAATCACTACTCTAATAATTATCTTTTAAAGAAATGCCAAACCAATCAAAAAAATACTTGGGCTTATATTCCTATATTCTTTTGTATAAAGCTCATGTTCTTTTTATACAACTCCAAGCATGCCCATCTTTGTGCCTTCTATAGGGTACTAATTTCAGAGATTCTTTGCATTTGAAGCAATTCACCCCAGGTTTTTAACCATTTTCTTCGCAGACTGTACCTTATTAATTGGATACCAGAAGCGTTTCTGCATTTCTATTCAATAAAATTCTGAACCTAATGAAACTGGGGGTGGGGGGATTTTGAAACTGAAAATTTCCTCACGTTTCATACATTTTAGTTAACATTGTAAATGCCAAAATCAGTGCGAGATTGAAGATTCAATGATATTTTAAATGGCGGTCGCTGGGGAAGGAAGAGAAAGAAAATGTTTTTTTTGGTCGAAGACCATTTACGACACCTGCTTTATAAGAACTGTTTACTATACATTCATTACATTCAATTACGTACTAATACTCTTGGAATAGGGATTAATCCTCTTCTTCTCCCTCCAGCTATGGGTTAATACCAGACTGGATTCTAAAGCCTTGGATGGCAACTGGTACAGGAGAAGGATAACTTTGAATTCAAAACGTGCAGAGGGTCGGTTGGGGACCTTGTGACACGAAGTGCACCAGGTTTATTTATAAGGCCCTTCAAAATGTGTGGTTCGTTCTGCTCAAAGGCTTCATCACTACAATCAAATCATGTATGGTGATGCCTGGGCTATTGGTTCCTAGGAACTGAGCTGCTTGACCCTCATGAGTCGAATACAACGGGAGAATCCACCATATATATATATATATATATATATATATATATATATATATATATACACACACACACACACATACATATATATATATATATATATATATATATATATATATATATATACACACACACACACATACATATATATATATATATATATATATATATATATATATATAGTCTTAACATGTGCTATATTTAAGCGATAAAGTGATAAAGTGCGTAATATCAGAGATAGAGCGTCTGTAAATACAACAGTGAACATAGAAGTCAACACTTAGAAGCGACAGTCTGTTTCATGTTAGACGCAATCGTCAGGCCTAGCATGAAACAGACTGTCGCCTCTAAGTGTTGACTTCTATGTTCCCTTTTATATATATATATATGTGTGTGTGTGTGTATGTGTGTATTGAGACATGTTTCATTAAAGTTTTATCTACTTATTTTCAATTGGATCCTTTCATATTCACGGACAAGCTTAATGATGTGATTATTAACGGAAGAGAGAAAATTATCGTGTTGGTACTTATTTATATATTCCGAGTACTTTCGACATTAGCACAATGTCATAAGGGTATTGGTTATTTTTTCAAGACAAATATTGCAGCCTTTATCATTTTCAATGACAAAATTGCTGTGTTCATCTGAAAGTTGAAATTTTTACTAGAAGAACGCGATATTATTATGCTCTGTATGATTTAGCTTGAGTCGTCAGGGAAGGTAACTAAGTTTTGAGATGTCGAAAGCTTAAAACGGATTTAAAAGATATTACTACAAACACTAATATTTTAAACTATCTACTGTAAACTTTTCAAATGAAATGTTTTTTAATTATAATTAATTTTATTAAGGGTTAGTTTCAATTTTTAATATAGATAGCTTCAAGAAGTTTTAGTCTATGTTTTTTTTTATTTCCATGAAAATGTATACATGTATTTTCAGCAAGAATTTTCGTAAATTGCGAATGTGGACAGGCATGCTGTTGTAAATGTTTAGAAATGTTGGACGCATCATTCAAGTAAATCTCAGTCTCCGAGACAACTTAGTCGTAGTGTAACCAGCATATATATATATATATATATATATATATATATATATATATATATATATATATATATATGTGTGTGTGTGTGTGTGTGTGTGTGTGGTAGGTAAATATATATATACATACATGTAATATAATACATATATATTACATGTATATATATATATATATATATATATATATATATGTTGGGAGCATAATAAGGATGTCAGTGAGCATGATCCCGGAAAACTCTAAGTAAGACTGACACTGCTACATTGTAATAGCAGGAGTAACCGTTGATGTGTAAGAAGCAACTGAATGACCAACATGTGTGTGGTAAACTCTCAATAATAATAATAATAATACAGAGGCAATGGCAAGATAAACCGCTTCATGGCCAATACTCTGCCCGTATCAAACAAGCTGATGTAGACAAAACCCCGTATCAATCAGTGGCTACGTATTGCAGGGTTAAAAGCTGAAACCGAAGTTTTTATCCTTGCTGCACAAGATCAATGCTTGTTAACTAGAAGTAATCAAGAGCGCATGTTAAAATATTGTGTTAGCCCAAAATTCAGATTATGTTATAAATATCCAGAAACAATTGATCATCTTGTATCAGGTTGCACGATATTGGAATTCACTGAATATAAAATCCGGCAAGACAGAGTGGACCAATATCTGCACTGGAAAATCTGCAACTTCTACAGGGAGGGAACTGAAAGAAACTGGTATGAACACCACCCAGATCCGGTTACGGAGATAGAACCTGTTACAATTCTATGGGACTACACAATACACACAGACAGAACAATCAAACTAACCGCTCAGACATTGTTATTAGACAAAAAAAAAATGCCTCCGTATTTATATGGCAGTCCCTGCAGACTGCAATGTATCTTTGAAGTTCTTCAAAGAGCTATCCAAATACGTTGAAATCGAAATCTCAAAAATGTGGCACATGAAAACATTAATAATCCTTGTTGTAGTTGGAGCCCTCGGATTGTTTGGAAAAAGATTCCAACAGACTCATTGACAGTATTCCCAGGAGCCCTATGCGTTAAATAAATATAAATAATTATTCTCCCGAATACAGACCACAACTTACGAAGGGCTGTATCTATGTAAAATATGTGTCTGTGTTTTTCTTTTAATTGCTCAGTGTAAAATATCATGGTGTCATTTCTAACATTAGGTCTCTGGTGGGGACCCGGAAAGAAAAGAGTACACACCACAAATCAAAGGAAATAATAATAATAATAATAATAAAATACCGTTGGAGATAGGAATTATTATTATTATAATAGGTAGAACTTTCATTTGTCTGCTTCGTATCATTTGTCAAATCTGGCGATAAGCAGATTGTTTTCAGTCTTATCTGGAAATATTCTACACGAAAACGAAAAGACAGTTCCAAATATACGAACGCTGAATAGCGGTACTATGAATGGCAGACTACTATAAATTTTTGATCAGTTTACCTCTGAAAGCAGAAGCAAATGTTTAAAGAAATCCTTTTAAGCATGGTAATTATAATCATTTTATACTTGTGCCGAGAATATATAAGTCGAAAAAATAAACCTGAAACCAAAAGAAATATAGAGTAGAACCTAAAGTATTACCTTCAGTTTCTTCGAAAACGAGATGTTAAATAAAAAAGAATGATTACGTTGTGTTTGATATATAACGGGGTACCCGCCTCTGCTCTGTGTAAACATAATTTTATCAGCAGGCTATTAAAATACATCGGAAAGAACTGTTCGAACTGTCAGGTGAGCTTGAAATATTTTGGGAATAACATCAAAATATTCCTGAACATTTTCTGGCAGCAAATCGTTTACAAAAGAATAAAAAACGAATTCAATAAATATACACATCTAGAAAGGGGTTTAAGACCACGTTGTGTTTTCTCACCGGACTTATTAGACCTATACAGTGAGGCTATTCTGAAAGAATTAGAAATTCTACCAAGATTTATTACTGGCAGCCACAATATTACCAACATAACATCGACAGAAATGAAACTATGAGAATTTGTACTGAAGCTAGTGAAAGAAATTGAAAAGAAATGGTCTAATATCAATTGCAAGAACATAGAATGCATGGTTCCTGCAAAAGGAACGAGTTGGAAATACCAAAATGAAGCAATTGCAGTTTAAATATATTGGAATTTTCTTTTTTTTTTCTTTTTTTTAAAAAAAAGAGTAGTGATATTGCATAACAGTCCAGTATTCCTGTCTTTGTTTCTAAGGAAATTTTCCCTTTTCTTCATATTTTGCTTAGCGTTTGGAAGGCATCTATCGGATTTCAGTATTGCACTCCCGTCCTCTTTTCTCTTCTTTTTTTCTTTTTTTTTTAAAAAAAAAAAGGAGGACGAGAGTGCAATTTACTTAGAAACAAAGACAGGAATACAGGACTGTTACGTAATATCAGTAGTCTTATATGGCAGTGAATACTGGACAATCTTCTCAAAAAGGAAGAAAAGACTTTTAACAACAGCAATGTGGTTATATAGAATAATTATAAGAATACCATGGAACCAACTTGTGATCAATGAGGAAATTCTTAACATTCTTAACTCTTGACAAGAGTCATACTTAACATCAGGAGGAGAAAGTTGCAATTTCTAGAGCACATAATGAGGAAGGCCTGGAAATTTTGATACTGCCAGGAGAGATTGACGGCAAGAAGGACAGAGGACAACAAAGTATAACTAAGTGAGCTTGAGTAAATGGATGACGGAAGAAGGTTTAGGAAAAATAACAAAAGGACACAATTTATTAAGAGCTACAAAGGACAGGGAGTTGTTGATGTAATGAATATGCATACACAGCAGGAATATGATTGGCTGGTGTCAGGCATAAATATAGGCTGATGTAGAGGTATAGGGACGACGCGCATTGGACTACGCCATTGGCTATTCTATTGGTCTAGGCCTATTGCCTAAGCATATTGTCTACGACTACAACGAGTACCAGTCCATTACGCTTACCTGCTAGATTGTCCTACCCGGTTATCGTTTCTGGATATTTTGGGCTAACACAATATTTTAGTATATGTGTTTGATAATTCCTAGTTAACAAGCATTGGAACTGTGCAGCACGGATAAAACCTTCAGTTTCAGCTTTCAACATTATTATTATTATTATTATTATTATTATTATTATTTGTGTATGTTATGTTTCCTGTTTTGTATCCAGGAGAGCCGGGTTCAAACTACGGTCCTTAGGTTCAATAGTTTCATTTTCATTTAATTCATAGCAATTTTCTTAGTAGATGGGATACCCACGAGGGCGATTTTCTGGGCAACTTTAATGTTGATGTTACCTGGGACACTGTTATTAAAATTTCCCATTCCTTTTCTCACGAAGCCCAGAGTTCCGATTACTATTGGCACAGTCTCGGTCTTCATTCCCCACATCCTGTTAATCTTGATCTCCAGGTCATTGTTTTTTTGGATTATTTCCCGATAATTTTCATGGAGCTGTTTCTCTCTACTGTTACGTCACTAACCGCTATTATTATTATTATTATTATTATTACTATTATTATTATTATTAGTAGTAGTAGTAGTAGTAGTAGTAGTAGTAGAACTAGTAGTAGTCTGAAAGCATAGACACACGACGACGATTTTTCCAGTGAAAATTTTGCTCTTCCTAACACAAAATGTTATGGAAACAATGTTGTGACAGAGAAACTAATTTTGGTTTCAAAGAAACTGTATGCGCCATTTTGGTTGTAGATTTTTTTTTAATTCTTAATTAAGCCCCTCGCATACCACATATCCGAATGTGTCATAGCCTGAGCTAATATTCCGACCATGTCTGTTGTGTTCACTTCCGCACAGATAACTTCCGAAAAGACGTTTTTTCTCTCTTTTCTAATCCAAACCGGTTGTGTTAAATGGCAAGTTCGACTGGTTTCTCTAACTTGAGTGGAAAAGAATGTAACAGGGAGGACAAACACTAATTCCCAAAGATTGGAGCGAGCAACAGATAATCCCTCAGCTATCTATCCGGAGAAGGCATGAACATTTAGAGACCCGAAAAAAGTGTCTGCATAAAGTCCTGACCGCCTCCTTCTTGTAGCGATATGTCATTTTTAATTGATTTTGCACGATTATATTAGAATTGTCAGGATATAATTATGTATTTCCTCGCTGTGAATTATAAGCCAACCGACCAGAGCGTGACCAAGGTTGAAACGGTATGAAACTGCATCTTAAATTAGTTTATAATCTCTTCTATTGAGTTCTTCGGAAAGTACGAACGTATTTCAAAGATATGAATTATTAGTCAACCAACCAAAGACGAACTTAGGTTAAACGGTATGAAATCGAGTCAAGAATAAGTTTATCATCACTTCAATGAAGCTGTTTGAAAATTAATTACCTATTTAAATGATATGAATCATGAATTAACTAACCAAAGCAGTACCAAGTTTGGATGGTAAGAAGCTGCGTCATGAATTATTTTATCATCTCTTTAATTGAGGTTTTCGGGAATTAATGTCGTATTTTTTAGCCTGTGAATTAGGAGTCAACGAACTGAATCAGAAACAAGGTTGAATGACGAAACTGCTTCTAGAATTAGTTTATTATTACTTGTATAAATTTTATTCGGGAGGTAATTACGTATTTAGCCGCTATGAATTATGAGCCAAACTACTGAAGCAGAAACAAGGTTGAATGATACGAAACTGCGTCTAGAATTAATTTATCTCTTCTGTTATGATATTCGTAAGGTAATTATGTATTTCTCCGCTATGAATTATGAGACAACCAATCAAGTCAGAACCAAGGTTGAAATGCTACGAAACAGCGTCTGTAATGAATTTATCATGACTTTTTGTTTGGAAAGTAATTATGTATTTCATCGAATTTCGAATTAACCAAAGTAGAACCAACGGTTAAATATTTAGTAGCAGCACCTCCTCAGAGCACGATATAGGACATATATATATATATATATATATATATATATATATATATATATATATATATATATATTATAACTATTTTTTTTTCAATATGATTCAATCGCGGTACAGAAATTACTATTTTTCGAAGCTGGTCAGTATTATTAGGTTGGTGCAAAAATAATGACGTAATAATGTCGTTTTTTGACGTTAAAAAATACGTCAAAGAACTGCATTATTACGTCATTATTTTTACACCAATCTAATATTTAAGTTTAATTCCAATATTAAACCTTACTCACAGAGTGGCAGTTTCATTCTCAAGACTTGTTGTGGAATAATTATTGTATGGAATGTTTTACTCATTTATAGATTTGAATGGTGCTGAGGTCTGGGGTTTGTTTATTCTTTATCCGGCGCTACTTCCACCAAAGTAGTGACAAAGAAACACAAACCCCAGACGACACCTCCATTCAAAACTATAAATGAGTAAAACATTCCAGACTATAGTTATTCCAAAACAAGTATGAAACTACCACCCAGTGGTTAAGGTTTAATATTGGAATTAAACTTAAATACTGCTGATCAGTTTCGAAACATAGCAATTTCTATGTAGCGATGGAATCATAGTTTGTTTTTTTAAAATAATTATAATCTAGGCTCTACTTGTGTATCGAGCACTGTTTTGTAAAAATAAAAACAAAAATACTAAAGAATTTCGGATCATCAATCTATGAGTTCTTTCATATTATACCAATATATACTCAAACACACACACACATGCGTGTATATATATATATATATATATATATATATATATATATATATATATATATACATATATATATGTGTGTGTGTGTGTGTGTGTGTTTATATATAAAGAAATAATCAGTAAGTTAAGTAAGAACTTTCGAAGAATCATTCCTTCATTGTCAGGCTGTAATATTTTTCCTTTAAAGTTAAAACTTGAAGACGAAGTAATTGTTTGTAGACCGAACGATGTTTTTTTTAAGAATGTGTTATTTATTGCGGTTGTACAATCTCGGAACGTGCGAGTCGCAACACAAAATTCCAAGTGACAATTTTTATATGAATTTTTAATATGGTAAATCCAGGAATTCTTTTTTTACAAGTATTTTTTTCAGTTAACATGGCATGAACTAAGTATATAGTTCAATTAATATAGTGATATGTCTTAGTAGTTTTTTTTTCTCTTGAATTTTGTACTGCGGATCAATTATTTTTTATACACATATTAAATTAGGCAGCATATATTTTATATATCAAGAAATAATCATACATAGAATCAATCAGCAATATTAATGTGATTAATGGCGAAATCACTTCGCTAGTAGAAACATAATGGATGCATTAAAATACTGTTAATCCAGTGAATGATGTGATCCTCATTCATAAATCTGGTGTCAGATGTTTCTAGTGCATATATTTTTTAAGTTAAGCAAGTACTTTCGAATATACAAATCTTCATGGTCAGGCTGTAATTTTTTCCTTTAAAGTTAAAACTTGAAGACAAAATAATTGTTTGTAGACCGAAAGATGTTTTATTGGATTAACAGTATTTTAATGCAAACATTATGTTTCTATTAGCGAAGTGATTTCGCCATTAATCGCATTAATGTTGATTGATTTTATGTATGATTATTTCTTTATATATAAAATATATGATGCCTAATTTAATATATATATATATATATATATATATATATATATATATATATATATATATATATATATATATTAAGAAATGGACAAAGTCCGACAATTTATTTATTAAAGACATTTTTTATGTTCTTTTTTATAGACACAAGTATTAAAGTTAATGCTCTGTTTATAATAAACAGTATTAAATAACATTTACTAGCCTGAATATCCGAGAAATTTTCATAGAAAATATCCGTCCTTTGACAGGATTCGAACCTGCATTCGACCTTGCCAACCGAACGCTCCTTTGTGGCCGAATCGGTTAGGCACGCCCGGATAAATGGCGGTTCCGTATAGGATGCAGGTTGAATCCTGTCAAAGAATGTATATTTTCTATGACAATTTCTCGGACATTCAGGCCGGTAATGTTATTTAATACTGTTTATTATAAACAGAGCATTTACTTAAATACTTGTATCTATAAAAAGAATGTTAAAGAAAAAAAAATGTCTTTAATAAATAAATTGTCGGACTTTGTCCATTTCTTAATGTGTGACGTCATTTGTTTACATTTGATACGCCATGAGCAGTTATGAATGTACGAGATTCATGGAAGATTGAAGTTTTTAAGCAGTAAATTCGACCTTGCCAACCGAACCCTCCTTTGTGGCCGAATCGGTTACGGACGGCCGGTTAAATGCCGGCTCCGTAGAGGATGCAGGTTCGAATCCTGTCAAAGGACGAATATTTTCTATGAAAATTTCTCGGACATTCAGGCCGGTAAATGTTATTTAATACCGTTTATTATAAACAGAGCATTTACTTAAATACTTGTATCTATAAATGAGAACGTTAAACATAAAAAATGTCTCTAATATATATATATATATATATATATATATACACTCTTCGGTGAGAATCAGAATGTAAGTAAATATTTACATCTTTAACTATTTCATGGGGAAGGGATTTATTTATATCCTACTGGCAACAAGATCCAGATGCGAACCCCAGGAAAAAATAAAAACTGTGCTTAAAACGTGCAAACTTTTTTTCTAGATAGAAAATTGGCGCAAAAAGATATTCCTTCTAATAGTTGGCAGTATGCCTTATTAAATAACAAGTCTAAATTTTCGTGTTTACTCTTGTTGAGTATTAGCACCTGTTTATCGTTCTTCAGGATGTCATCGGGAGAGGAAGAGAGAGAGAGAGAGAAACTTTTCCTAACTAACCTGTGTTTACTTTACCGGGTGCAAAGTTCAAGCAAATAACAGTTGAATCGATCAGGGCGAGGCGTTTCCCACACGCAATTTGCTGTGCTGCCGGGACCTCAAAGGTCAGCTTCGAAGCCGTAGGCGACTCAGTGTTGAATGTTTACGACAGAAAAAGTAACAGGAGCCGCCGAAGTGCGGTAAATATCTTTCACGAAGAAGTCATCTTCGGTCATAAAAGACAGTGGAAGCAAACAGAGATGGCGTTGACATGACTCGCACCAGCATTTGGAAATATATGCACATTTACTAAAACAAACTACATACATACACACCATAAGACATGCATAACACATTCACACAGATACACAGACACACTTGCAGAGTGCGATAGGTAAATTGCCGTCAAAATTACGCAAGAATGAAAATAACACTGACATCTCATTTTAACAGAAATACAAGGTGCGAGTATAAATTGTCATCTAAACGACGCAAAAAGGAAAATAACACTGCATCTCATTTTCACATATAAATGGTGCGATGGATAAAATATCATCTATATGTCAGAAAAATAAAAATAAAACTGACATCTCATTTAGATAGAAATATAGTGTGCGATGGAGAAACTCTCATTTAAACTACGCAAAAATAAAAAAAATAACACTGATATCTCATTTGGAAAAAAAAATGCAGAATGCGATGGATAAATTGTCATCTGAATGACAGTAAAATTAAAATGACACTGTCATCACATTTTAACAGATATACTTTACCAAAATTACATAAATATCTTGAATTGTTCAATAAAATCACGATTGGCTTAAACAAGCCCTCCAGAAAAATTCGGAAACTCCTGCAACACTTCTGGGCTTTTTCCTTGTTTAAGTCGTCGAATGCTATAATAATCATTGCATTCAGTTCATCGTTAGTGTTACAAGGTGTTTTGTTGGTCTCTCGCTCAAATGCGTCCCATACATAATCAAGGCGGTTGCAGTCTGTTGAGTTAGATGGCCAGATGAAAGGGGTTATGTGGTCGAAGAAATTATCTGGCCGTCATGACTGGGTTCTCCTGCTTTTGTGGCATAGTGCAGAGCCCTGTTGCCAGACATAGGGTCTTCCAGCAGCCACTCTCTTGACCGAGGGCAGCACTACCTCCTCGGAGTACTATGAAGGATCCTGTGCGATTCTGAGACCCTGTGGAAAAATGAATGGAGGCTTAATGTATCCATCACTAGTGATCACTTCAAATAACATGACGTTGAATGGTTATATATAAAATTGCGCCAAGTTGCACACCATTGCTTCCTGTATATATATATATATATATATATATATATATATATATATATATGTTAACAAACATATAATTGTATTTAAGTAAGTACATATAAATATATCGTAAACACGCACATGCATATATATATATATATATATATATATATACATATATATATATATATATATATATATATATATATATATATATGTATATATATATATATATTGTACAAATTACAAGGAGAATTACGTCCTGGGTATGACGATAAACTACATCCGCGTCCTGGGTATGGCGATAAACTACATCCAACATTAAGTCGTCAGATAATGTTTTCGGAAAAATAATGTTGTCAGCTATACGTTTTTTGTAGGGAATAATGTCAGCTATACGTTTTTTGTAAGAAATAGTGTTGCCCGCTATACGTTTTTTTTGTAAAAGATAATATTGCACGCTATACGTGTTTTTGGAACCATAATGTTGCCAGCTATACGATTTTGAAACAATGTTGCCAGCTATACGTTTTTTATTCCATACAAAATAGGCATTTAAAATTCATATAAACTGGATTAGGCATTAAATAACCCACAGTGGTTGATATGCCATAAAACCCAAACAAACAAACAAACAAACAAACAACGAGAATTAAGTATATATGTATATATAAGTTTTTAAATATTCTGCCGTAAATATATATATATATATATATATATATATATATATATATATATATATATATATATATATATATATAATGTCGTTTTTTGACGTTAAAAATACGTCAAAAAACGACATTATTACGTCATTATTTTTGCCCCAACCTAATAGATACTACCTGTTTTACTTATTCTGCCAATGGACCTTGCCCAAGAGTTACTTTCTGTTATTCTTATTTTGTTTAAAGTAAACCCTAAATTTTACTACTTTCTCCCAGGTCAAAACTTTTTCTCATCAAAATGCCCAAATCACGTGAACTTATATTTGAAAAGAGACAAGAGATCGTTACTTTAAAAAACTGATATTCAAGCAGAGAAAGTTTTTAAAATATACAAATTCCCAGAACTACAGTGCATCATACTGTTAAGAGACACCAGGAAACGGAAAAAAAAACAAGACGGAAGTAGGGCTGTTAGAGCAAATGCAACAACAACAGCAGAGTACAACTTCATCAGAATTACCAGCTTGCATGACAGAAGGATGACTGCTCTAAATATCAATGTACAACTGAACCAATATTGTGAAAAAAATGTATCAAAATCCACTGTGAGGAGAAGACTCTGCGAAGCTGGCCAATATGGATGAATTGCTGTTAAGAGACCAATGTTGAGGAATCAAAACAATGTCAAAAGGCCTCAGTGGACAAAGGTACACAAAGACTGGACAATATAGCGATGGAATAAAGTCTTTGTATTGACGAATCAAACTTCGAAATCTTTGGGTCAAATAGGACTGTTTCTGTGCGGCCAAGAGTTGGTGAAAGAACTACAACCCTCTATATCACACCAAACGTAAAGCATGGAGGAGGCTCTGTTATGATGTGGGGGGTGCAAATTGAAAAGTAGGGATTTACACCAGGTGAAGTGCAAATTGAATCAGAACGGTTGTCACCGCATACTGAAGCTTCACGCGACCCCATCTGTAAAGCAGTTTGTGGGTCAATGAATTGTACTCATGCAAGTTAATAGCCCAAAGCATAATATTAAACTCTGCCAGAGGTACATTAAAAGGAAAGAAGAACAGCACGTCCTTCAACTGATGCCTTTGCCAGCGGAATCAGCGGATTTAAATCTCATTGAACTGGCGTGGGATGAACTTGACCGAAATGTCAGTGCTAAAGATCCCACAAATGGGGATCAACTCTGGCAACTCTTGCAGGAAATCTGGGTAGAACTTTCTCCAGTCTTTGGTGGGAAGAATGCCGAGAAACGGCGAAACGGAGATTTAGGCAAAAGTGGTCATTTTTTAATCAAATATTTAAGAAATATTTTTTGTGGTTTAATTTATATTTAATGTAGCTTGGGAAGAGTTTTATTTAGTATAAGAAATAAAACCATTGTAGTGTTTAACTTGTTTCATTGAAAATAACACTTTTATGATGAGAAATAAACTTTTGACATATATATATATATATATATATATATATATATATATATATATAAAATAGTTTAAAATATGTTTTTTTTCGCTACACAATAATAACCATGTTTCAAAATGTAAGCTAAAAGCTTCAAATTTAATTTTGTAATTAAATTAAAAAGATTAGATCCATTTCATCCTCAAGCGAATTTTGGAGTAACTTATTTTTTTTAAATTTACTTAGTTTTAAAGACACAAGAAAATTCATAATTCAGTTGTTTCCAAAGATACAGAGAGATCCAATCATTCAGACAAGAGGTTGTAGTTTGTTCATTTTTAGTATTAAATTGGTGCAAAAAATAATGACGTAATAATGTCGTTTTTTGACGTTAAAAAATACGTCAAAAAACGACATTATTACGTCATTATTTTTGCACCAACCTAATAACTTTTGTTGTATCAGTTATTAGTTACGTTCGAAAAAGGGGTTATGTTTCGGTAGGGTAGGAATGTACTTTTCACCGAATTCTGACATCCGTTAAATCCATGTCGTTTTTTGTTTTTTGTTTTTTAATTTTATTGTTTACGGCAAAAAATTCTTACGTCATTTTTTCTATTTGTATACTTAAAGATTTTTGGGGATGTTTAGGTTAGAATACATTTTATGTAACTACCATTTTGAAATATTTTTACTTTTAATTTTTAATAGACTATATTTCTTTTAAAACAAGTAAATGTTCTAGAATTACTTGCAGTATATAACCTTATTTTTTCATATCAAGAAGAATACTACTCAACAGAATTCAGAAAACGCTGGACAATTCGTCCTATTTCTGGGATTCATCAGGAATGCGAATCCACTAACGAGATACGAACCCGAACCGTTTAGATATAATGCAAACGTCATATCAATTGTACTAAGAGACTCGGTGACAAAGAAGAAATTGACTAGACTCGATATAGCGCCGCTAATCACAAATTCCGTGGTGATACTCATCCAAGATTTCATAACCCAACTCTATTACTTGTATATCCTAGGACGAAACGGCCACCCAGTGAATTCTGCATTCTGTTGAGGATTCTTCTAGACTCGATAAATTGCTATATAAATATATATATATATATATATATATATATATACACCTAGTGAGCCAGACAAACCTACCTAGGTTTCACCTAAACGGATCGTCAGGGAAAGTATGGCTCTACGATTGTAGTGACCTCTTTCGTTAGTTAGTTGTCTACTCGTATCGGGGTTTTTTCTTTGGGCTTCAGACCTGCATCTGTGCGATTTGTTCGACAGTAGTTTATGTTTGTAGCTCTTTCTTTTTTTAAAACCTTTTTTTCCCTCGAGATAGGTTTGATTATTTGCAAATCAAAAATTCGAGAGTTTTTCGAAACGAGTCTAGTTATATATATATATATATATATATATATATATATATATATATATATATATATATAAAAGTGAACATAGAAGTCAACACTTAGAGGAGACAGTCTGTTTCATGCTATATGCAATCGTCAGGCCACGTGTGCTGTTATTTTTCTCGGCTATTTATATATATACGGGTTAGTGGTGCATTGTGGATATTCTGTTATGGCGGTTATTTCACCGGAAGTCGTTTGTTTATCTATATAAAAATAAAAATATCTTGGAAGATAAGGAAAAAATCATCAGCCTACAATAACCAATCAAAAACTTGCAAACTTTGCTCGGAGGAAAAAATAGCTTTTCATCACTTTTCCCGACCAAAATAAATTATTAAACAAAAGATCCGAACTCATCTCAAAATGCAGACATGAAAATAAATTTTTACTACGTAACCTAAAAAATTAAAAAACGGAAAAAATAAAATAAATATACTAATAAGCAAAAATAACAAAATAACAAAAAAAAAAATAGAAATAAAACATAAAAAAATACTATGTTACTTAAAAATCGAAAACTGAAAAGAGAAAATATACAAGTAAAATAAATTAACCTAAATTCAACCAAGTAAATAAATAAACAAACCAATCCCAAATAAAAACTGTTCCCGCCAAAAATAATACTTAGAATGAACTACAACAATCAACCCCAAAACTGAACAAATAGCTTTAATTAAATTCCCAAACCAAAACAAAACTGTTAAATAAGTGATATAAACAAATTTTTACTACGTTAATAAATAAATAAAATAAGAAACAAAAATAAAAACAAGCAATATAATTTGACCTAAATAGATAAACAAACGACTTCCGGTGAAATAACCGCCATAACAGAATACCCACAATGCACCACTAACCCGTATATATATAAATAGCCGAGAAAAATAACAGCACACGTGGCCTGACGATTGCATATAGCATGAAACAGACTGTCGCCTCTAAGTGTTGACTTCTATGTTCACTTTTATATTTACACACGCTCTATCTCTGATATTGAGAACTTTATTCCATAAATATAGCACACCTTAAGACTATATTTCTTTATATATATATATATATATATATATATATATATCTGTGTGTGTGTATGTGTGTGTGAAAAGTGTGTGTATATAAATATAAATATATATCTGTAATACATTATATATATTATTATTTATATATTATATGCGCGGTACTTCTTAGAAAGCACTCAATATCAGAGATAGATCTAACATATTTGGTTGGATTGATGTGAGTTTTTCACCCTGGGTTTCACGCTTTTGCGATCGTCAGATAAACTGATTATTTTTTTTAAATTTTGGCTTTATGTAGATTGCGTGTATTGGTGTTATTATGGAAGTGATGGGGTGGAATTGTCGTGGTGATGTCACTCATGCTAACGCAAACATAGATGCATGTCCGTACACTCGATGAGGTACGAAGCCACACATACACAATCGCTTGTCCGCCGGGGCTCATACAGACATAAACATATGTAGACAGTATGGGACTTGACATATGTATGTATACGTGTGCTGTTGTCTATATACATACGCATTGTCTCACCACCGACA
Organism: Acanthosepion lycidas; assembly: GCA_963932145.1. Classification (NCBI taxonomy): domain Eukaryota; kingdom Metazoa; phylum Mollusca; class Cephalopoda; order Sepiida; family Sepiidae; genus Acanthosepion; species Acanthosepion lycidas. Next base: position 45,018,259 of record OZ010608.1, read on the forward strand.
ATGTCGTCTCTTTCTTTGAAAATACATGCAGGGCCGCTTTCAGAGACAAGAGGCGGAGTAGGAAGTATTGCAATGCTATGCCATCGAGCCCAGGCTAGACTTTTAGCTGCATCCACTACGACCGAGTATGCCTGCTCCGCACTAGGCGTAGTCATAAACGTGGTTGAAAGCGACGTGTACAGTCTCTGTCGTGATCTTCGTTTTGCGAAGCCAAGCCATGATCATGATGATAATAAAACTTAAGTGAAATAAAACGTTTATACATTTTTTGTAGCTTAGTTTCTTCCGATCTGTCTATGTAGTTCTATGGAGTATTATTAAAGTCAACAAATTCGGGTAGTATTTGAAACCTTCAAAGGTATTTTATCGCGCATCGGAAGAGATTAAAACGAATTTTATTGATTGTGAGTTACCAAATTTTGATATACAGAACCTTCAAAATTTTAAATCTTTACTAACAATAGTTCATCATAAAAAGAACAACTCTAATATGTCTCACTGGCTGCAGGGCTTCGTCTAAACATGTTTATTTCATGAAATGTATCTGCTTGGTGCTTTGGCCCATATCATCAATAATGTTTCTAGCCAAGATTCGTTAGGGTTTCGAGTTTCTCAAAATCATAACCTTTTCTATGGTGACTCATGGGATACTGATTGAGTTGTGTGACATCTTTTAGCTACATCTTTTTCTTATTTGAATCACACATTGCGAATCCGCCTGGAAATTTACTATCAAATGACCGATAACTTATTTAACAGAAGATATAAATAATTTCTTTTTTTTAACATCTCTCAAGTTTATCTTTGTTTCAAATAAGTTTTTATATGAAAACATGGGAAGGAACTTCTGACAATTATGTGTAATTTCGACCATATTTGGTAATTTTCAAGGAAACAATTAGTCTTTTGGACAAAATCACTTGGGACAATGGACAGTGTAGAACATTTTTGCATTCCTTTACTCCCATGCGAAATATGAGAACGCTGGAAAAACTAAATTAAAAAAGAATTAAATTTTCTTTCTTATATTGAAAGAAAGATATATACCAGGAGTAACAGCAAAATTGTCCAATTGTTAGATTATGTTTGGATCGTTGTATCTTAGAAATGATAAAAGATATCTTACTGAAATTCCCCGAGGTTATTATAAAACAATTTTGCACTCTACTTTGAACAATGAGAATTCATTTGGCTCTAAGTTGAAATGATGATTTTTCTTACTGTTGTGACCCCCTGATCCATTTTTCTTCTCTCTTGTTCCCTAATTCACCGTTCTGTTGATCGGTCTCGAATGAAAATTGAAAATGGAAGACCGAGTATGAATAGTGGTATCATTACTGAAGGCCTGAATGATCCTTTTACCCTCCTCATTGAGAAGATATAATGAGGCTGACACAAAACGATTTTAAACTGTTCTCTTTCTAGATGAATAACTCAAAAGCCTTTTCACTGATTGTTACTATAAATGCTGTCAAGATGGCATCGCCTCAGGTCTGAAAACCGGTCAAAAAAGAAATACAATTAATTTAGTTTTTTTTTTAGATGTTAAGCATTTTGTGGGATGGACAATTATGCCGCTACACATGACATATATATATATATATATATATATATATATATATATATATATATATATATATATATATATATATATATATATATATATATATATATCAGAATGTAATGAGAACGAAAATAATATATAAATTCTAACCTTCACAGCATTAATTCAAAAGAGGGATCAATACCGTTAGTAGACAATTATAATTTTTATAATTTTTTCATATATACAAAAACAATTTACTCAGAGAAGCAACTTCGGTTCGTTTTGGTGCATTTAATTGCAGTTCAACTGGTAAGAACCAAAATGGCGATATATATATATATATATATATATATATATATATATATATATATATGCATGTTTCATTAAATAATATAAGATAAGATTTGTATATTTATCTTGTGTAAATTCTTTTGATATCATCTGATAAGCTTAATAATATTATCATTAAACGAAGAAAGAAAATCACAATATTGATACATATTTTTTAATCCTATCTAAGCTTTCGGCTTACATAAGCCATTATCAAAGATAACAATTACATTACAATATATCAACCAATACACGGACAAATGAATAATGATAGTGTGTTTATGTTTACATGGAGGATTTCCAAGCAACGACAAACTCGTGCATACAAGACGCTGGAAGCGAAATTCGCACCGCAGCTCATGACGTCACACATAACTACGCGAGTGTGAAAACGAGAAGTATTAAGTATAGGAAGCCATGGGTATAAACCAGTGGCTTCTGTTATAAATTATATATATATATTATTTAATGAAACATGCATAAATGAAAAAATGCTGCCTAAATACACACACAATATATATATATATATATATATATATATATATATATATATATATATATATATCATTCGTGGACATTCAGTTCTGATGCACTTCTAATTGCATGGTATCGTTCATTCTAACTGGAATAAGTCGAGTTAAGACAAATATCGCTCCATAGTTTTCGCTTCGTTTTCGACATACCATGTCAGAGTAGAGAAACAACACAGCCTGTTTCTGATAAATAAATATAAAAGATGATGTTTAAGTTAACGTCACAGAGTTCTGACCTTGACCTTTGCTCAGACAATTCTTCATTGAATTAACCTTCACCTTAAAAAAATAAAAAAAACATCGGTTATGTACAGTATTTGCATTTGTAAAATCGGGCAGATTTATAAACTGACTCAAGAGAAATATGGCGATCTGGGTCTGCGGTAATGATACTTTTATACTAAATTTCATAAAATAAAAGACACGAGAGCCACTCAGCGTAGACAAATGCAGTAAAAAAAAAAATAAATAAAGCGGCCAGTGCAGCAGGAGGTGTGTGATATGAAATTCTCCTGTTTCTTTATACTTTGCTTATTCTTTGGAAGGCATCTTTCGCTATTCCAATTCACTGTTGGATATCGGTATCACATTTTCAGTTCCGTGTTGAAACTCATCTTAGATATTTACGATGGATTTCTTTGGCGGTAATTCTCTCCGATCATCCATATTTTATTACTATTTTAGAAGTCGGCCTGGTATATTTTAAAGAGTTTGTTTCCATCACTTCTTGAACACGCCCCTGTATATATTTTCCGTAGTTGTAATATATAACCATCTACTGCAATCTTTTGAAGAGAGCGGGCCAGAAAGCTATGCAGTGTCTCGGACAAGGGCAATGATATCAAATGTACTGTAATATAGGGTCTCGATCTGATACAACTCTGTTCAGAACCACCTGAAGAAGTCTGGAGCGTATAACGGCCGAAACGTTGTAATAAATATGGTGAAATTTGGGGACGATAGTCCGAATAATGTATTTAAATAGGTTTCCTTATTTTACTGCAGAAATAACATTATGACAACTAACACAATCAACCAAATATGCAGATTCCTTATTACACGGTGGTTCAAAAGTTTTGTCACTCCCTTTCAAAAAGTAATGTGAACAATAGACGTACAAGTAATACAGTAATACAAAGCACGTGTACTAGATTCCGTTTATTCACTCGATCATGGCCATACAATTCGAAGCAGCTTCTCTTTCAAAGCTTTTTACCCAAGAGGATGCTTCCCCGACACTATAATCTCTCGCCCCTCAATATCTTCATATAAAGTATCTCTTACTTTTAATCTTACAGCTTACTCAACAACCTTTTTTTAGTAGCCCTTTAGACCGAGTGGCTCTTGGGACTTGTGATGGCGCGAAAATAGTAAAACATCGAATCGTACCAAATATAATGTTTCAAAGCACCTATCAAGAAAAAATACTATCATACCCAGCTTGGTTCTTCTGATATATATATATATATATATATATATATATATATATATATATATATATGTGTGTGTGTGTGTGTGTGTGTGTGTGTGTGTGTGTAAGCAAATATATGGATATAGATCCAACAGTATGAAGAAAAATATACGGAAAAAACAAACAAAAATCCTTATGTGCAATTATGCTGTTTTAATGCTAATATAATGTCAACGTCGGACGTTTCGGTCTAATAAACCATCTTCAGGACATATTCATAAAATATAATTAACATTATCAATTATCGTCTTTGTCGTGTTGAATTGATAATGTTAATTATATTTTATGTATATCTCCTGAAGATGGTTTATTAGACCGAAACGTCCGACGTTGACATTATATTAGCATTAAAACAGCATAATTGCATATAAGGATTTTTGTTTGTTTTTTCCGTATATTTTTCTTCATATATATATATATATATACAAAAGAAATAATCCAACCAGGTCAGAAGCTTCAGCAGAATCCAGAGAACCCATCGAAATGTCAAAATTGTTGTTGTAAGACTTTTTGGTCCACTGTTCATCCTTGTAGATTAGAACAGAATTTCGGCATTTCATGATGATGTCCACTTCACTCTCAGAAATATTAGATTATTCCCGGGCGAAATCCAAGGCCAAAGTGAAAAGATCCTTCGATATGGAATTGTCGGTTCTTTCTAAGATGGTCTTACTAATTCTACCGATTTCTGGTCTAGTAGGGTTTATGTCTAGTAGATGGCTTAGTTTTGAATTCGGGTTTATGGTCTTTTAACAAGACATAGGCTTCCTTAGTTTGTAGTTTACCGACCCGATCACTAATCAATAGTTTATCAATAATTGATTTACTGATACTGATAATGCTATCTATTTGGTTGAAGTTATTTGTATCAATTTTTTTGTAGTTTCTGGTTAGACTATCCCTAACTAATGTATCATAATCCTTAGGAGATAACTTATAAAAATTATCCGTTTTATCGGATTTAACATACAAAAACACACAGACGCATACATATATATATATATATATATATATATATATACAGAAATTCTTGGAAAAATCCAAGGAATCTGCAGTGTTATTGATTTTGACCTGGTTTCGGTCACTTTCAAAGCACTCCGCGGAAAATTGTTTTAACGACCTTTACTCTTTGGTACATGGACTTCACGAATTTAAGTGTAGTACTACAGGGTGGTTCGCAAGTCTTGGCGCCTCTTGCCAAAAAGTAAGGTGAACAATAGAAGACCAAGTAATACAGTAATATAAAGCACATATAATGGTTTCAGTTTATACATACGATCATGTCCATGCACTTCCAAGCAGCTTCCCTTCCAAATATTTACCCCCGGCATATCTTGATAAAAAGTATCTCTTTTAATATTACCGCTCACTCAACAGACTGCTTTAGTAGCCCTTTTAGCTCGAGTGGCTCTTGGGACTTGTGATAGTGTGAAAATAGTAAAAAAGACAAAAAGAAAATCGATTTTTTTTTTGCTTGGAAGTTTAATTTTGTTTATCGGCATATCAACACATCTATGGGTTATTTAATGTCAAATTCTAAATATTTGTAACCTAATTTTATGGTTTCAACTGCATATATTCCGAATGCAATTGTATTTCTTCAACTACAGATAGTTCGTTTTATAATTTTATACTTTCAGTGTAAATGTATATTTTTTCTGACTGATGCCAAATCGTTCGAGTTTCGATCTCAGCTGTAGCAATCGGATGTCTAGCTGCACCGATGAGCTGTGATACAGTGAAATGGACTATCTGTGAATATACATACATATATATATATATATATATATATATATATATATATATAAAACAAATTGACTGATTTAAAATATGTCTTTTTCGCTACACAGTATTAACCATGTTTCAAAAATAAAAGCTGACAGCTTCAAATTTAATTTTATAATAATAAATTAAAAATATTAGTACCATTTCATCCACAAGCGAATTTTACAAAATTAAATTCGAAGCTTTCAACTTCCATTTTTGAAACATGGTTAATAATGTGTAACGAAAAAAAACATATTTTAAATCAGTTAATTTATAATATTAATGCTTTGTAAATTTACATTGAGCACTATTTCGTAAAAATAAAAATACCAGTAAGAACACCGGATTATATATCTTACTGTTCTTTATATATATATATATATATATATATATATATTATTGAGGGTCCTCCCCTTTTTACACAAATGATCTCACCCAGAGTAAGCTGGGAGAACGAACGTATCTAGCGAGCAAGAGTCATAATCAGCGAGCACGTAGGCTGAGTAAGGACGCAATACGTCGAGACTGGGTGTTCAACCCGAGTTATAGTCGAGTCCAGACATAGAGATATCTACAGCCTCAATTACAAAGACTGTATATATATTTTTCTACTATCCCGCATTCCTGGAACTACTAACCTGCATTACCAGTTTGTATTATTACGTTAATACATTATTTTCCTATATTCATTCTTGGCGTTTGTTATTTATTGGTACCGGATTTCATCACGGAATCCATAACATATATATATATATATATATATATATATATATATATATATATATATCAACTACTTCAATTTTGAATGTAAATTTATGTCTTCAGCTACAGATATTTTGTACATAATTTTATACTTTCAACGTAAATGTATATTTTATACATACAGGGGTGGTCCGAAATTGTTGTCACTCCCTGCCAATGAGTAATAAAAAAAATAGACGAACAAGTGATACAGTAATACAAAGCAAATGTACTGGATTCAGTTTTTTCACACGATCATGTCCATACTCTTCCAAATAGCTATTTCTCCAAACCTTTTCCCCCGACACTATAATCCCCCCCCACTACCAGCCAAATATTATCTTAAAAATCATCTCTTTATTTTCTTTTAATCTTACCACTCACTAAGCAAACTCCTTTAGTAACACTTTAGGCCTACACCGATTTTTTTGTTAGATGGTTGATTTTGTTTAGCGGCACATCAACACATCTAGGGGTTATTTAATGTCAGATTCTAAATATAACTATAGATAGTTTATTCTGTATTTTATACTTTCAGTGTAAACGTATATTTTATATATGCATGGAGATCAAAAAGTCTTGTCACCCCACCCTACCAAAACGTAATGAGAAACAATGGAAGAACCCGTAATACAAAGCACATGTAGGAATGACAAGACTTTCGGACCAAACTCTATCTATCTATCTATCTTCCAGTCTATTCTTTATCTATCTATCTATATTTCAGTTTATTCATATCTATCTAAATGGTGCTACGAAAGTCTTGTCTCTTGTCTCTTCCTACCAAAAAGTAATGAGAACAATACAAGAACAATACAAAGCCGATGTACTGGATTCAGTTTATTCACTTTCATTGACGCTGTCACACATCGAGACGGGTGTGTATAAACAACATCATTTTCGTGTAGGAACTCGTGTCAGCCATTTGAAATAGAAAATTATATCATGTAGGAGTGACAAGACTTTCGGACCAAACTCTATCTATCTATCTATCTATCTATCTTTCAGTTTATTCATATCTATCTAAATGGTGCTCCGAAAGTCTTGTCTCTTGTCTCTTCCTACCAAAAAGTATTGAGAACAATAGAAGAACAAGTAATACAAATATACTGGATTCAGTTTATTCCATTTCATTGACGCTGTCACACATGGAGACGGTGTGTATAAACAACATCATTTTCGTGTAGGAACTCGTGTCAGCCATTTTAAATAGAAAATTATATTATGTCGGGGTGACAAGACTTTCGGACCACCGTGTACATTCTAAACATGAAACTATGTCTACCTTTTTTAACACCTGTGTATCATACGACCTCTGTGGAATAGAGTGTGCAGCAGAATTAAACCGGAAATTGATCATGAGAAGTGCAGGTTCGTTAAAGACAATGAGAATAAGGAATGCGATATTCATTCTCAGAATTATATCAGGAACCGTAATACAAATGCATGTAATATATTTGTATTTTATAGATTATACAAAAACGTTTGATAAAGTACAGGGTGGTCCGTAAGTCTTGTCACCTACAACAACAAATTAATGAGAACAAAAGAACAACAAGTAATACAGTAATACGAAGCACATAGACTGGATTAAGTTTATTCAGATTCACTGACGCTGTCACAACATCGAGAAGGTCTATATGAACACTATCATTTTTGTGGCAGCCATCTGAAATAGAATATTATATCATGTAGGGGTGACAAGACTTTCGGACCAAACTCACTCTATCTATCTATCTATTCTTTATCTATTTATCTATATTTCAGTCTATTCATATCTATCTAAATGGTGCTCCGAAAGTCTTGCCTCTTGCTACCAAAAAGTAATGCGAACAATAGAACAATAAGTAATACAGTAATAGAAAGCACATAGACTGGATTAAGTTTATTCACTTTCATTGACGCTGTCACACATCGAGAAGGGCTGTATAGAACACCATCATTTTCTTGTCAGCCATCTGAAACAGAAAATTATATTGTGTACGGGTGACAAGAATTCGGTCCGCTCTGTACAAACTAAATATAGTTAGAAATGGCAAAGTATTTTATGAGACACTTATTCCTGTTTATTGTCCGATAACTTCTACATATCAATTGAAATATTTGTCGATGACAGAAGCAAAACATCACCCAGGTGGTTATCACCGAAGCTTAAACGACTTTTAATACATGTCCTTTTCTAAAATAGTTGTTCACAAGCATATATATCGTCTAAATAATAATACCATGATTTTCGCATTATTCAACAAATTTTTCTATTCCCCGCTTGGCAAAACATATTTCTTGTAGAAGCCAGCAGTGGATTTGGTATCATATGTTGATTTAAAATTTTGTGGTATTGTAACTCAATTAAGTGCAACAGATATTAGGTTGGTGCAAAAAAAAAATGTCATATTGTAATTTTTAACGTCAAAAACCGACATTATTTTTGCACCAACCTAATATTTTCTTTTTTTTTCTGTCACTTGCCCCACGAATTAATTAGAAAAAATAATGACCAGCTGTTAAGTTGTCGGGCCGGAAAAAAAAAAAAAAATTCCTCCGCGGGTCGGATCTGGCTCAGAGGCTGAGGGTAGCCTACCCCTGATCTAATAATTCTCCCGAGGTCACCTGATTTTGGCTCTCTTTCTAATTTGCTTCTCGTTGCATTCGATCCAGAATCTATTTCACAGAGCCCAGGAAAGGGTTAATGCCCTCTATCATTTCATATTTTGGTTTAAGGAAATTAATCCAAGAGATATAATGAAAATTATTATATTGTTCTATAAACGGTTACTACCACTTGTTGTTATCGCTACAATTTTTCTGCAAAAATTAATTTCAATGAACTTTAAAAACTTGTCAATATTTTTAAAAAAAATGGAAGCCTGGCAAAGGAGGGTGCCAGTTTTGAAAACATTTATTTATGTAAATGTTTCTAAAATATCATACGGATTGTCTCAAACGTGTTAACTAACCACACATACTCACCCATATATATATATATATATATATATATATATATATATATATATATATATATATATATATATATATATAACCAAGTATATAATTGGTGTATACGGAATGAATTCCAGTAACCAACAATTACTATTCTTAAAAGTGTGCTCAATACAAAGTAGAGCAGATATAATTATTTTTTTTTAAATATTTATAACATAAATATGTTATAAAATCTCTACGTTGATGATGTTGAATGTAAAATAAATCTTCGGCAGGTTTATTTTACATTTAACATCATCACTTGATCAGACACCGTGGGTATTGAAACAAAATGGCTATTTTTGTAGTGATTTTATAACATATTTATGTTATAAATTTAAAAAAAATATATATATATATATATACATTTATATATAATCACTATATTTTATACTTAATTTGACATTTGACTATATACAAATCTTGCTG
>OZ010608.1:45030557-45035557 GCA_963932145.1 Acanthosepion lycidas
TATTAAATTCTAATTTCCGCCATATTTAACAAAAGCAGTGTTACAGCGCAAATTAGCATATATATATATATATATATATATATATATATATATATATATATATATATATATATGCGCGGTAATTATTAGAAAGCGCTTAGTATCAGAGATAGAGCTAAGATATTGAATCAGATATATGTATATGTGTATATGTGTGTGTGTATGTATATGTATGTGTGTATTTGTGTGAATATGTGGATATATGTGTATGTGTACATGGGTATATGTATGTGTGTATGTAGGTACACGGCGATGTGTATGTATATACGTGTATAACTTATTGTGTATGTGTGTATTTGCATGCGTTTTGAACATAAAAATATAGGTCCTTGCTAGATTAGATAATCGTCATATTTATTCTTTATAATATTTGATTTGTAACCTGTAGTCGATATTATTTTTGTCAAATTTTCTCAATTACACAGCGTCCCTTTCAATTTTAATTTCACCCGCCCCATCTTTCTTCCCCACCACTTCTTTCCTTACCTCTCCCTCCTTCTTTAAGATTTGATCGGCCATGGTGTGTGTATGTCACCACGAAATGTATCTTTATTGTATTAGACATCCGACAACAAGCATTTTTTACCCCCTTCCACTCACACCTAGTTTTATAAAAAAAAACCCTCTCTGTTAAATTCACTCCTATATTACCCCTCTCTTTGGAACTAACATTCGTCCCACACTCTCATACTTACACTCTCTCTAAATTCTATTTTTATTTCCGGAGTAGGTTTTTTTCTGTTTTCTTTTTGAAATTGTAGGTCTGATGAATTGGATCGTATTTACGATTCCAATGGAATAAATTATGAACATGGAATATTAGTGTTTAAGCCTTTTTATTATATATATATATATATATATATATATATATATATATATATATATTCGCGTCGAGTGATTTGTAGGTTAAGGCAACTTAAAATTTTGTTAGCGAAGGGATTTCGCCATTTTATATTAACTTTACTAATCTACATTTTGTATGAATGATTCATTGTAATATAAATTGAACTGCCCCATATATTTGATTTAAAAGAACTGATCCGACGTGCAAATCTTTGGGATAACAACTGAGACATTACTCTATTTATGGAACAATTTAGTTCATGCCACATTGACCGATATACTCCTACAACAAAAAATTCTCAAATTGCCATATTAGTCAAAAACACACTCTTTTAAATTTTAAAAGAATTCAACCTTAGGGTTGCGACTGCACGACGCAAAAGTTTGTATCCCTTAACAATAATAATTAAAAAAAAACAAAAAAACATTTGGATTCGCAATTAATTCTTTCGTCTCGGATGCTACCTGGATTTTATTAAAAACAAAATAATTTACATGCCTGAGGATGAATGAATGTACAGTTGAAATACTGGCGTATTAAAAATGACCTTATATCGCTTATAATTATTAAAAACAAGGATCATCACATTCATCGAGTGATTTGAAGTTTAATGCAACTTTAAAATTTTGTTTGCGAAAGGATTTCGCCATTTTATATCATTAAATTTACTAACCTACTTTTTTCTATGAGTGATTCATTGTAACTATATATATATATATATATATATTATAAATTAATAGACTTAAAATATGGTTTTTCGCTACACAGTTCCAACCATGTTTCAAAAATGGAAGCTAAAAGCCCCGAATTTAATTTTGTACTTAAATTAAAGTAAAATTAGTTCCATTTCATCCTCAAGCGAATTTTGGAGTAACTTTAAAAATTACTGGATTTTAAATACACAGCTAAAACAAAATTCATGTTTCCAAGGTTACAGATAAATCTAGTTTGCTAGACTTTCTGCATACATGAGAAACTATATATTACTAAGTTTATAAAAAATAAAAATTTACTGAATCAGAGAAATGAAATAGCTATTTTATGCCGTCATTGTCAAAAAGTTTCCTTAAATAATATTTAAAAATAAATTTATAAAATAGGATCAGGTAATATACATACTTATATTTAACATGAAAAATTAATTTTATATACTGTAAGTAATTCTATTATATTTAATTGGTTTTTCCTAAAAAATAGTCTATTAAAATAATTGTGAAAATATTTTAAAGTTGTATTTAAAATTGTAGTTAATAAAATTATACATAGTTAAATAAAATGTATTCTAACCTAAACACCCACCCAAAAGAAATACCGACACTCAAATGATTCCTATAAAACACCTACAGAAAAATGAAATTATGACGAAAAGCTAGAGGATGTGGACCATTGAATTAAAAAAATAAATAAATAAATAAATAAATATATAAATAAATAAATAAAAAATATTTAAATATAAAATTTTTAAAAATCGTAATATACTTCTACTTGATATAGAAATTAAATGTAATATAGTCTATAAAAACTAACAATGAAAATATTTTAAAGTTGTAATTATAATTGTAGTTAATTAAAATGAATTCTAACCTAAACTTCTTTTAAATTGAAATTAAATAAATAAATTAAGTTTACAAAAGCAGTGAAATGAATTAGCTATTTTTGCCATAAAAAGAAAAAAAAAATTACTTAAATAATATACAAATATAAAATTTTTAAAATCGTAATACAAATATACTTGATATAGAAAAATAATTTTACTTATTGTAAGTAATTCAAATATTGGGTTGGTACAGAAATGGTGGCGCAGTGATGTCGGTTTTTGATGTATTTTTTAACGTCAAAGAGCGGCGTTATTGCGTCATTGTTTTCTGCCCCGGCCTAATACATTTACTTCAATTAAATAAAATATAGTCTAAAAAAACTAATAATGAAAATATTTTAAAGTTGTAATTAAAATTGTAGTTAATTAAAATTAAAATGAATTCTAACCTAAACTTCTTTTCAATTGTAATTAAATAAATAACTAAAGTTTACTAAATCAGAGAAATGGAAATTTGACTTAAATAATATTCAAATATAAAATTTTTAAAAAATAGTAATATACTTGATGTGATAATAATTCTACAAACTGTAACGAATTCTAATTACATTTAATTGTTCTTGAAAGAAATATAGTATATTAAAAATTAAAAGTAAAAATATTTCAAATCGTAGTTGAATAAAAAGTATTCTGACGTAGACTCCTCCCCAAAATCTTTAAATATACGAACGAAAAAAATGCCGTAAGAATTTTAGCCGTTAACAAAAAAAGAAAAAAAAAATCCAGACGACACGCTTTTAACGGATGTTAGATTTCAATGAAAAATACATTCCTACCCACTACCAAAACGTAACAATAACTGATACATTAAAATAAAGACATATTGAACACCCAGACACCCCTAGTCTAGCAAAATAGATTTATCTGTAACCTTGGAAACAGGAATTTTGTTTTAGCTGTGTATTTAAAACACAGAAATTTTTAAAGTTACTCCAAAATTCGCTTGAGGATGAAATGGAACTAATGTCTTTAATTTAAGCACAAAATTAAATTCGGGGCTTTTAGCTTCCATTTTTGAAACATGGTTGGAACTGTGTAGCGAAAAACCATATTTTAAGTCTATTAATTTATAATATTAATGCTCTGTAAATTTACATTGAGCACTATTTTGTAAAAATAAAAATATCTATAAGAAAACCGGATTATATATCTTACTGTTCTTTCTGTTTATTAATATACATACACACACACACACATATATATATATATATATATATATATATATATATATATATATATATATATATATATATTGTACTTTCTATTGAGTGGTTTTGGGTACCTTGTTTCTTAATTTCCTTGATCGTTGTATGACGCAATGCATATGGCGACATCTTTGCCGCACTAAAAAACATAGGTGATAAGAATTGACATATTCAAAGCGCAGACGATAGTTTTTTGTTCTACACAAAAATATACTTGACATGAAATTAAAAAAATGGCGGAACATATGATATCGGCGGAAGAAAATAAAATATTGATAATTAAAATTAGAAATAAATCGAAAAACATCATCTATTTAACCAAATTATGTATTCTGTCATTTATTGTTAGATTGGGAATTTTATAACATTGAGAGTGAATACATTTTGACGGTCGTTGCTATTTCTCTTTCTTTCATTTGATAGACAACAATATTGGGCCCTTTTTTCTACATCTACCATGAATCGATTGAGTTTTTACGGGATTTTTTATGCAAATCAACTGGTCTGAAAATTTCAAACATTATTTCTGCGTTCTGACTGGTACTTCACAAGTTATGTAGCGCCTATATAGATTTTTCTTTCCAAAGAAATTTCTCATTACTACAGGATTATTTAAACAACAGTATAACCTCCTTATTTAGGATTGTTGATATTTGTTTCTTTTTCATGTTTGTACAGTATCTATCTATCTATCTATCTATCTATCTATCTATCTATGTCTGTTCAGTATTTATCTATCTATCTATCTATCTATCTATGTCTGTTCAGTATTTATCTATCTATCTATCTATCTATCTATCTATCTATGTCTGTTCAGTATTTATCTATCTATCTATCTATCTATCTATCTATGTCTGTTCAGTATTTATCTATCTATCTATCTATCTATCTATCTATGTCTGTTCAGTATTTATCTATCTATCTATCTATCTATCTATGTCTGTTCAGTATTTATCTATCTATCTATCTATCTATCTATCTATGTCTGTTCAGTATTTATCTATCTATCTATCTATCTATCTATGTCTGTTCAGTATTTATCTATCTATCTATCTATCTATCTATCTATGTCTGTTCAGTATTTATCTATCTATCTATCTATCTATCTATGTCTGTTCAGTATTTATCTATCTATCTATCTATCTATCTATCTATGTCTGTTCAGTATTTATCTATCTATCTATCTATCTATCTATCTATGTCTGTTCAGTATTTATCTATCTATCTATCTATCTATCTATCTATCTATGTCTGTTCAGTATTTATCTATCTATCTATCTATCTATCTATCTATGTCTGTTCAGTATTTATCTAT
>OZ010608.1:45038057-45058057 GCA_963932145.1 Acanthosepion lycidas
CAAGTCTTTTTCACTGTTCTTTGACTGTCACAGGTGAAGCTCCCCTCTCATATGCCAATACTCTTATGGATTGATTTGGATCTTTTCTAAATGATTTCTTTAGCTATAAGTTGGAATGATGATCCTACTTTTTGTTGTCACCTCTTGATCTAGTTTCTCTCTGTAATTTTTCCTTTTATAAAACTTATTCACTGTTTTCTTGATTGCTTTTGAATGGACTCAAAATGGCTAAAGATCTTATCTGAAATGTGTAAAAAATAAACTCAAATAGTTTCGTGTGGGATGCTCAAATATGCTGTTACACGATGTGGACTATTTTGATGTTACACTTGGTGTATATATATATATATATATATATATATATATATATATATAGACGTGTTTGTGTGTGTTGGTTGTAGCGTATGACTCAGTGTACATTTTTCTCTTCGCTACTGCTACAGCAAGGAACTGCTTTTTTGCAAGTAGCCACATTAGAGTAGGATTTGAGGAGTAGTTGATTTACTCATGTTGGTCTCTGTTCTATGCATGAGTATTTAATAAACCTCTTCTATATTGTTTCCTTTTCCTAGAATTATGTTACTTCGATACTCTATCTAAATAAGGCCTTCCTAAGTTTCGGCTATTTTTAACAAAGAAAACACCACAACTTTGGCAACGAATCTTCGAATTTCCATCCACCTATGGACACAACATAGAATTTGAAATATATCAAAACTGACTCACGAAAGACCGCTCAATGTTTATTTTCATTAAATAGAGCAAATTTCCTTTACACTTGGAATTAAGTTACCTTTAGTTAATGACTATTTTCACCTACGAAATTTAATTTTTAAATTTGCAGGATTTTTCAAACTGTTCTCATATCAGTTTGTAGTGGAATGCTGGTTAGTTGGGGAAAGAGACATAGTGGGAGATATGCCAGAAGAAGGCACTGTTACAAGAATTGTATTATGAAGGTAGGATGCCTGGCTAGTGGGAGCGAAGGGGAAACCGATGAGCTGACCTACATCCTTTCAGCTCTTATATATGGACGAGTTTAATACACAAATAATTCCGAATTATTTCACTTTCGTCTTACTAAAATTTCTTCTTGATGTTTTTTTCACGTTTTCGTTAATTTTCCGTGGATTCCCGTTGAATCAAAATTCGGCCGTATGACCATTAGGATCTAGGATAAAATAAAAATAAAACTAATTATATATTATATTAAATTTAGCAAAATCAATTTAATCATACGCAATAACTGTTCTCCGTCAACTAGTGTTTTTGAGAACACCAGCATTGTATATCAGATTAAATGTCATTTGAGTTATTTTATCAACAACAACAATAACAAGACGATTTACCCTTCATTTATCGGATGCAAGTTCTATTGCACAACTTCTAAAACCACTTTTCTGTCCACCTTCACAATGCAGGAAAATGTTTGTTGACAACACCAATATAGTATACCACGAAAGTAACCAAAAAATTTAAGTTCCTGAGGCCCTCTATATAAAAATCAATCAATAAACACTCAGCAAAATTTATTTCGAATATAGCAGCAACACATTAAAGTGCATATAACATTTTATTTCATTTTAAAGTTCTATCAATTTCCGGTTAACTTCCTTATATTGAAAAGCTTATTTTGTAAAAAAAAAATTCCAAGACTACAACAGAACAACTTTAAAATTCTATAAAATATCTAAAAACATAGCGCGTTCATGCGTGTTTTTAAAAATCACTATGACAACCAAATGCAGATTTTATTGCAATGCAATAAGTTTACCATGATGATATTAGAAAAGGTCGAATGTACTTCAGTTAAATCAAAAAAAAAAAAAAATTAGAAATAAACTAATGATTTTGACTATTAACATATGTGAAATTATATATTATATTCTTTATCAATGTGGACAGAATTCCCGTAAATAAAATAATCGATATTTGGCTAGAGGAATAATTATTGAATCTGTTATGATAAAATGCATTACGTTTAACTCTTTAAGACTTTCAAATAAGATGACGATCGTGACAATTAGGAAACGCAGTCGACATCGATAAGTATTGAGTTTTATTATATCTGGTTCAATAATGTATATAATATAGATAATATATATCTGGGATAATCTCAGGTGCGAAATCTCATACGCCGCCGTAATTTCGTAGAGTACTGTTACATCAATGTGTGGGTGAAAAAAAGAAACTGAAAAAAAGATAGGAATCTTGACATACCAATGCATTCGTTTGATGGTTCACAGGCTTTAGAGTCCGTGGGATTGTTTATTTGCACGACCTGAGCGATATGATAACGGCTTTATATTTATAGGAAATGGCAGCAGTAGAAAAATTGATAGCATTATAAAAAAAGTATGCATGCAATATAAAATGTATTTGAAATCTAATATGGAAATCGAATGATATTAACTGCCTGTAAAAAACAAAACAAAATCACCATATTTAGCGCCAGGACCACGAGATTAAACGAGGCCTGACGATCCTTCACTTCGAGAGTGATGCTCGAGTAGTTTTGCTTTTCTCTATTTTTCTTATATATATATATATATATATATATACATATATATATATATAAATGAAAAGAACGAAAAGAATATAAATTCAAACTTTCATAACATTAAGTTAAAAAGGGCTCAATAAAAGAGTAAAGCAGTAGATATTTATTATAAAACCGTGTAAAAAGGGTATATATATATATATATATATATATATATATATATATATATATATATATATATATATATGTTAGGGAAATAAAATCAGTCAATAAAACATTCTATAACCGAAAATAATCCATTCATAACAAAAATAGTGGTTAAAATAAATTACCATAAAACGGTAATAACGAAATATAACATCGATTAAAAACAGATAGGCTGATATATCGGCCCTGCTTTTTGCGCGCTTAAAAATATTTCACATATATATATATATATATATATATATATATATATATATATCATTATTTTATTTGATTTAGAATAAAAACATATAGAAATCGGTACACAACACCTTTTGTTTTCCGGCACTTCGTTGTTGTACCTGCTCAGGCAATGGTAAGTGACTGTTGATTAAATTGAAAAGAAAAGATAAAATTGTGGGGGTGTGAGGAAATACAAGATCGGAATTAAATCGTGTCGCGATTTCAATATGTTTTTGTTCGCATATCTTACAATAAAATTAATAATAATACATGAATTTTACTTCATCTGTTCTTTCTCTCATTTATGTATATATATTGTGTATTTAGGTAGCAATCATTCCTTTATATATTTTTCGTTAAAGATTGACGATTAACTTTCTTTTCTAGTGTTCCTGTAAGTGATTTTTTTTCTTTTTTTTTTTCTGGACATAAACTCTGGAAACACTGTACAAATGTCCTGCATTTCAGAGCACTTTCAGATATACGAATTTTATTTTTATTTTCTACCCGAATGTATGGGTCGTGTTATATACATGTATTTTTTCCAAACACCCTCAACACATTGTGGCCATGTTCGTAGTTAATGTTATTGAGTGTTGGCTTTTTCTTTTTTTTATTATTAGGGTTTTCATTATTTTTAGTTTTAAAGTATGGTAACCGATAAGAAACCGTGTTCCTGATCAAACTATACTCATAAATAATTACATCAGTCACACTACTACATACCTATCCAGACGACTTACACTACACCTATCCGACCACAGCTCCATTTTTCAACACAGTCAAAAACATTTCAAGCTCCTTCTGAAACATACTAGTTGAAAATACAAGCATAATAACCTCATACTAGTAGAAAATGCAAGCATAATAACCTCATCTACACGGTGATTTTTAATAGCAAAAAAGTCGCTTTTCAATAACATACATTATATGGTATCTTTTTTAGGTGTTAAGCAAGAATACATTTACGACGCCATAAAATCTTATTTCTCATGACAGAATAAAAAACATACGACACCCATATACATAATTAAAATCCTTCAAAATTTTAACGATCATCAACATCTGTGCAAAACATCGTCATTTACAGCTTTGTGATATAGGTCCCAGTCGGTCGTTTTATTCAACGGATATCAAATATAATCAAGAAAATCTATATGTCGCCTTATACGTGGAAATATATGGTATATATGGCGGGCTCACTCTAAACCTTTCTTGTTGTTCATAATGACGGTCGTCTTCGAGTATAGAATCCAGAGGTTAGCAGTGAATATTTCGAAGACAGCAGGAAAGCGTTGTTCAGGTTAGCAGTGGATATTTTGGTAAAAGGTAGCAGAGCATATTTCATCCTTCTGTTCCTCTTCGACTGACAAGCTGGACTGGACATTCGGGTAGAGTGAACAAAATGGCCGCCTTTATACACGACGGATTGAATGTTCTACGTCTTCTGAAGGGTTAACCTTCTATTGGTGGACTATAAAGTGAGTTAAGTCTTTTGAGCTAACTCACTAGTTACATATATATATACACAAAAAACTGTAACATTTCTGACCATAGCTCCATTAGATCTCATTTAAATATTCATGAAGACCTACCGGACACTATTCGTAACATGCTTGCTAACGACACTAATCTAATAGCATCATCTACATGCAAAAAATGTCTACAAATAATGGAAGCCTTATTAATAAAAACAAAAATCAACACTTAATAATATTAACTTCGAACATGGACGCAGTATCTTGACCGAGTTTTGAAAAAGGAAAACATTTTATAAATACATACATACAACAAACTGTTTCTTATTTAACAGTTAAAATATTTAATCCCTGAAAATGGCTAAATATTTAGCTGAAAGCGCTCGGATAAAAACAACATTCGAAGAGAAAAAAATTATTAGATTGCATGAGAAATTGTATAAAAACTAAATAAATCACAGTGTCTGTCGTATTCAAAGAAATGTGCATGAAAGAATGATAACACACACACACACTCACACACATATACACACACACATATATATATACACACACACACATAGACACACACATATATATATATATATATATATATATATATATATATATATATATATATATATATATATATATATATATATATATAATGCTGGTATGGTTTTGTCGCGTAAAACTGGAACATACTCTTGGTGTTTGTTTCTTTTATGTTGCAATGCCTACTGTGGCAAATAACAGCTGGCGTCTATAAGAACTCTATAATGCCTATCTAAGAATTTTCCATTCAGTTCACTGCATATCCGTGCGTAGATATTTCTTCTTTTTTTAAAAAAGAAAAAGAAAAAGACATTCGATGTATAATTTGCTAACATTATAAAAAACTTTAGCAATATGGCTATATGGAAATATAGACGTGATTAGATTGTGATGAAAAGATCGATAATGTATTTGGAAAAAAATTCGTTCTAAGTTTGATAGAATGTTAAGCGTTTAATTTTAGAAGACCTTCTTCACAAATTTTATTTTCTTTGTATTTTGACAGCTGTCATATCAGAGTGAACGTATTTTTTTTTCCCTTAATTTTCAAAATTGACGCATTTTTTCATCATCGGTTCTGACATTGAAGATGGAAGAAAATACACCTTTTGGAATACAAGTTGTTTTTAAAACTTCCAAGAAAACCAAAAATTCAAATGCAACAGAAGAATGAAAGTTTCGTGTACTTTGCGGATGCAGTACTTAGAAAAGATAGTTCGCAAATATATATATATATATATATATATATATATATATATAAATATATTTGTGAAAAGTGTGTGTTCCCTCATCACTTCCACAAAAACACCAATACACGCAATCTACATAAAACCAAAATTAAAAAAAAAAAATTAATCAGTTTGTCTGACGATCGCTAAAGCGTGAAACCCAGGGTCACAAGCTCACATCTATCCAACCATATATATATATATATATATATATATATATATATATATATATATATATATATATATATATATATATAATAAGATGTTTAGTATCCTAATGACAGTTTCTTATAAAGTGTACATATTACGTTTTAAATATTTTTAAAAGCTTGTGAAGCATGTGCGGTACTAAATATATACATATATATATATATATATACAAATGTAAAACCACAAAAAGAATATAAATACAAATGTTCATAATATTAATTTAAGAAAGAGCTCAGTACAAGAGTAGAATAATAGATATTTATTAGAAACTGTTACTTTTGAATAGAGGTAATATAACAAGAGGAATTACCTTCATATAAACATTTGAATGTTATCCTTAGGAGTTTATTCTTGATTAAGATTTTAAATAGGTTAGAATTCGTAAATAACTGGCAGTTAGCTTAGCCGAGAATTGACTTACAATTAATTTACTGGTGTTTGATAATAGTTTTTAATATAAAATACATATATATAAAAGTCATATAAATATTTAAAATTTATTTTGTATTCTAATTTAAAATGTAAGGTTGGTAAAATAAAGTAGTTGTTTTGTTTATATATGTTTTTTTTTATTTTCTTCTTAAAGTGTCTTTTATTTACATACGATATTTAATTTAGTTTAAATGTGTGATTTCATTCAAAATAACATAAAGTTTAAAATGTTACAATGTATCTAAAATATGTTCTATTTTGTTGCATTATATTTCAGTTTAATTTTGAATTCGCCATCTTGTCTTCATTGGCTAAACTGGTATCAACAACTTCCCATATCTTAGTTTCTTCTCTTTCCTTTTCCTTTGTATCTGTAAAATTTGGATATGCTCCTCCCTTTCTTTTTCTTTCCTTTTTTCTTTCTTCTGTTGTAATGTTGATTTCATACGTTTTCTTTTGTTTCTTCTTTCTAGTTCTTTTTTTTTATTGATTTCTTATTCACATCCTTTTTTTTTAATTTAATCGGCTTTTTCCTTTCATCTCCTTTTATGGTATATTTTATATATTTGTTTCTGTGGAAAATTTTCAAAAATGTTTTATAAAATTGTATTTTTAAATAAAATCGTTTAAAACCACCAATGTTATCCACTTGTTGAGATGTCTAATTAGTCATCGAAACAAACATGCATTTTTGTCGTGGTAACTAGTAACAGATACATATATATATATATATATATATATATATATATACAAATATATATATATATATATATATATATATATATATATTAACTGATGTAAATATATGATTCCATCGCTACACGGGAATCACCATGTTTCAAAAACAGAAACTAAAACTTCAAAATCCAATTATATAATTAAATTAAAAGCATTAATTCTGTTTCATCTTCAACCAAATTTTCGAATAACTTATTTTGAAATTTACTGAGTTTTAAAAGCACATACATTCATAATTTTTTATTTCCCTTCCTTGATTTTCTCCACAATAATCCTTCATAGCATGCTTAAGTGTAAAACGAAAGACACCATCCAATGCTGACCCCCGTTTATCGTTTACAATAGGAGAGATCACCATTATAAAGTGTACATTGAAGTCAAGTTAACAGTATGAAACAGTATGACATATGCTAAATACAATGGCCAAGCCATGTGTGACGTGTCTTTGCTTGACTCTATATACATGTCAGTGATGCATTGTGAGTAGGCTATTATATTATTCTAACGGTAAATTTGGTGAGTGTTATAGTTTATGTCTTAAATAATTCTAGGGACTATTGAGTGAGCTTTATCATGAAACAACCTGTCGCCTCTGAATGTTGACCTGCATGTCCACTTTTATATTTTTATTTTCATACGATTCATTCCTTGATATTGAGCACTTTAACTCATAAATACAGCATACCTGAATACGGTATTTTAATACACACGCACACACATACATGGGCACACATACATTCACACAGTTATATATATATATATATATATATATATATATATATATATATATAAAAGCCTCAAATACTAATATTCCATGGTTATAATTTATTACACTGGAAGAGTAATCACGATCCAAATCATCAGACCAATGAATTTGTAGGTCTGATTATTTGGATCGTGATTAGGATTTCAATGTAATAAATTATAAGCATGGAATATTAGTATTTGAGCTTTTATATTAAATTCTTACTTTGTCCTGAGTTCTATTTCGATTCTATCCTCTTCAGAATTTATATATATATATATATATATATATATATATATATATATGTATATATATATGTATATATATATATATATATATATATATATTGACTGCTTAAATTATATATATATATATGTGTGTGTGTGTGTGTGTGAAGAATTAATCATTTAACTGAAATTGTATTCAACGAAACGTAATATATATATATATATATATATATATATATACATTGACCACTAATATTATCAATATCTATATAGATAGATAGATAGATAGATAGATAGATATCTAACTATCTATATATATATATATATATATATATATATATATATATATATATATATATATATATATATATATATATATATATATATAATAGGATGTTTAGTATCCTAATGACAGTTTCTTATAAAGTGTACATATTACGTGTTAAATATTATTAAAAGCTTGTGAAGCATGTGCGGTACTAAATGTTTCACGGGGATAGGACCGGCTGCTTGAATTTTTTAGTTACACGTCTAATTGGCACGTTTTTAGTAATATCCAAAAATCATAAAAAATAATATTAGTAATATATTTAGTAATATCCAAAAATCATGTATATCTCCCAAATTTTTGTGTCTCCCAATTCTACCTGTGATACTAAAGAACTACTGAATAAAAGCGGATTAATAAGGAAACATTTTTCATCAACAAATTCAAACCAATATTAATTAATTTCATAAAAAGATTCTACCAAATTTTCCTTATCGTAAGCGACATATATAGGCATTTGCGCCCCTTGATTATTACATTTGTTTCATTTTTATCATTTGTTCAAAATATAAGCATCAACACATGGAGATACAAACTATTAAAAAATTTGGGAAAGATAAGCGAAATCGCTTAAAGTAATAAAAGTAAAACAAGAAATTTTTAATCGAGAAAAAACACTGAAAATCCATTTGTAAGTAACAAGTTTTATTTATAATTTTTCTCTGTAAAATATATATATATATATATATATATATATATATATATATATATATATATATAAATTATATAGATTATTAGACTCGCTAGTGATATATATATATATATATATATATATATATATATATATATACCTATATATATATATACATGCATATATATACATACATATATATATATATATATATATATACATATATATATATACATACATATATATATATATATATACCCACACACATACACACACACATATATATATATATATATATATATATATATATATATATATATATATATATTTATATATTGTAAATAAATATGAATATTAGTTGCTCCTTTTCCAATTCTTATTTTAGTCTATAAAACAAGTCTGTGTACAGAATTTTCGTTACAAATTCATTTTTTGCATATATATATATATATATATATATATATATATATATTAAATAAAAACAGACCACTTTAAGATTCCATGTAATAAATTATTTCACCATAGTCCTTTTAAAATGACTGCGGATCATCACGAGTTAAATTCATGAATAAAATTCAAACGGATATAGTTGTCAACTTAATAATCAATTAAAAATTTTCTTTATAAGTTTTTAAAATGATTACTCGAAGTAAACTTATATTTTAAAATAAAATTTTGTACTTTCTATGAATATTTTTCTAATCGACTATTTCATAGAAAATCCCCAAAATTTAAAAAAAAATTAAATCACTAACAAACATCAAATTAAATTATTTGTAGACAGTCTAGAGACATTCAAATTTATATCAAGCATTATAATCTTTCTGGACCCCTAAAATAACACTTTCAAAGTAAAACAAAATAACAGCGTCTGTTTCTAGCTTTTTTACAAAGAAAATTAGTGACATCTTCTCTTCTTTTCTCTCTTAACTTCCTTCTCTCTTTTTCTCTCTATTACCCCTTCGATATCAATATATAACTTCCGTTAAGTTAACCGCTTAAATGTGTCAATATCTGCTAACTCACTCATGTCTTTTCTCTCTCCCCTCCTCACTTCCTCACTTCGTTTATTTAGTTTAATACGGCCCGTCAAAAATGTGTAAATTTTCTTTTCATTTTTTGTTTGGAAGTAAAGTCTGATGATCCGCAGTCCTTTTAAAAGGGCTGTGGTGAAATAAATTATTACATGGAACCTTAAAGTGGTTTGTTTTTTTTTAAATTATTTGCTTTGGATTTACATTGCGCTCTCTGGATTTTATCCTCCTTAGGTTTACCCATACGGATTACCTAGTTTTTCATAAACTAAATATATATATATATATATAGCATATGTCCCATTAAATAACTCTGACGAGTTTTGTCTATTTTCAACAGGATTCTTTCATATTCAATCTTATTATTATCCTTAATAAGTAAGATTGAAAATTAATATATTCAGACATATTAATTTATTCCAAGTGCTTTCGACATTAGCACAAAGTCATCATCAAGACTAAGACAAAAACTGTTGTGTTTATCATTTTTCTAAGACAATATTGTTGTGTTCATCTGAAAGTTGAACTTTTGCGGTTCGTTACATACACTGAAGTGAAAATAATGTTTGGAGTTTATTTCACTTTACCCGCAGCTTTTGAATAGCTAGACACCATGGATCGTATAAGAACCTTGTTTGGCAACCAGTCTACCTACTGCAAAGTAAAAAAATCCTCTGCATAGAAAAGAATGATGTATAAGGATAAAAATGCGAAGGAAAATTGTCTTAAGTAAACATTTAAAGCCAAAAAGTATCAAATCGATCACAAATAAATGCCAAATACTGAAACACGAGAGATTTCGACAGAGGATAGTTATCGATGATTGTTCGTAGTAGTAACTCTTTACTCTGACAATGCTGAACCATAAATATATTTAGTAATAATGGTAAATCCTTCTTGTAGGAGTTGGCCTAAGTTCAGCTCGGTTAGTATAAGAGCAAGGCGAGCAACCGGCCTCGATTTTATGTCAGTGTGGCAAAGGTTGTTGTTTGAAAAGAGGATTTTCTTCAGTTCTCTGCCGAATAAATATATTCTTATAGCTGCAACGAATTGCGTTCAGTCTAAGAAATTTTATATTCTCTGGTCGCATCTTATGCGGATTTCTTGACTTTCATAAGGAAAACAAAAGAAACCAAATAAACAAAGCAAAAGTATAATAAATGTAAATCGGTAAACACAAGGAAATAAATAATCTCGTGTTTTGAACTATAAAATTTGTTTCTTCTTGAGGTCGGTTACAAATATTATCCAGGTTTTGTCAGAAATAACACTGATCTGTGATACCAATATATAAAAAAACTACTGTTGTCATGGGTATGAATAAACGAAGATCTCTCTCTCTCTCTATCTATCTATCTATCTATCTATCTCATTCTCTCCCATTCTCTCTCCCTCTCTTTCTCTCCCTCTCTCTCTGTATATATATATATATATATATATATATATATATATATATATATATATATATACACAAGTATATGATTGGTGTATACGTAATAAATTCCAATAACCAAAAATTACTATTCTTAAAAGAGTGTTCAATACAGTGTTGAGCAGATATAATTTTTTATTAAAAAATTATAACATAAATATGTTATAACATATTTATGCTAAAATATAAATATGTTACAAAAACATTTATTTTACATTCAACATCATCCCTTGATAAGACAGCGGGGGTGTTGAAACAAAATGGCTATTTTTGTAGTGATTTTATAAAATATTTATGTTATAATTTTTAAATAAATAATTATATATATATATATTTAGATTGATAAATAGATAATATTAGTGGTAAATATAAATATATATGCAAAATCCACAGGTGCATATACACACATGTATATTTTTTTTAATAAAAAATTCCGAGAGGATAGAATCCAGGTAGAACTCAATGTCCAGGGCAGAGTAAGGATATATATATATATATATATATATATATATATATATATATATATATATATATATATATATATATATTTAAGATATTTTTTATGTTTATACGCTCTTTTTATAGATACAAATATTTAAGTAAATATTATGTTTATAATAAACAGTATTAACAACATTTACCGGCCTGAATGTTCGAGAAATTTCCATAGAAAATGTGCGTCCTCCGACAGGAATACTTGTGTCTATATATATATATATATATATATATATGACACATGTATACTATAAAAATTTCTCGGACTTTCAGGCCGGTAAATATTGTTAATACTGTTTAATATAAACAGAACAGTATGAGAGACATGGGCGAGTTTCGAGAAGGAATGGAGAGTTTTAAAATGTATTTTTATATTTATTTTTATTATAATAATTTATGTTGAGGAAGGAGGGTGTGATATATATATATATATATATATACATATATATACATATATATATATATACATATATATATATATACATATATATACATATATATATATATACATATATATACATATATATATATATACATATATATACATATATATATATATACATATATATACATATATATACATATATATACATATATATACATATACATATATATATATACATATATATATATACATATATATATATATATATATATATATATATATATATATATATATATGTATGTATGTATGGATAAAAGGTGACATTTAATCCAATATTTAGCGGCGACAGTCTGTTTGATATTTAAAAGCATGCCTGAAAATTGCTTTTATGCATGGAAGTTGTTAGTATTGCCCACATTTATAATTACATACACTGTATCTTTGATATTGAGCAACTTAACCCATAAACATACAACTATATTATATATATATATATATATATATATAATACAACTATAATTTTTTTTTAAATGTTATTGGTTCTTCAAAGTTTTTAGTTTTGGGACGCTCAAGAATAATTACCTGGAAAAGTCAGACTAGTTCATGGAGGGGATTTTTTTTTTTTTTTTTAAGCATTTCACCCCAAGCAAGGCGGGAAGCCACTAGGACGCAAGGGGTTACAGAAAATTTACAGCAAGATCAGATAGGAGTGATAGAAGGAAGGATTAGGGTAGTGCATAGATCAAGGCAACTGGAGATGTCGATTGACATTACACTTGAATAGCTGGAGATTATAGCTCACAGAGAAACAGGAAAAAGGAAGGGAGTTCCACAGGCTAGAGGTGCGAGATATGAAGCTATTAGAGTAGAAGAGACGGCTACATTTAGGAGTTTCGACAGTGAAGGGGTGAGAGCGGGATGCCAGCCTCGTTAGGTGCTGGTACTTATGACGTCTGGGAACCAGCGAATGCAGCTCCTCGGGGCAATTTCTATGAAAGTATTTGTAGAACAGACAGAGGGAAGCGACGGCGCGTCTGTGAGAAAGTGACTGTAGACGAGACGCCGGGGCAGGGCCAACTACATTGCATATCCGCCTATGGAGCCTATCAAGAACCCCAAGGCAAACAGAAAGGGCACCAGACCATACATGGCAGCAATACTCCATGCAAGGGCGAATTGTCGATTTGTAGATCTGGGGGATCGACTCCGGGGAGAAAAACTTCCTGGCGCGGCTCAGCGAGCCAACTTTCCTTGCAGTGGACGAGGCAATTGACTCAATGAATTTATTCCATCTCAGGTCAGCATTCAACGTGAGACCGAGAAGCCGCAGAGAGTTGCTCTCGAGAAGTTGAGCGTCAGACATTCTAATGGAGGGAAGGGAAAGATCTCTGTGGTGATTAATAGAGAGCAGTTTTGTCATGGAAGCGTTGAAGTTGACCAACCAATTCGTGCCCCAGTTCACAATCGATTGGAGGTTCTTTTCCAGGCGAGTTTGGTCAGCGAGTCTAGATTTGTTTTTGAGGCACTCATACTTGTGGTGTCATCCGCGTAGATGCCAACTTGGGAAGTTAGTGCGTCAGGGAGGTCATTTATGTACATAAGGAATAGATTGGGGCCTAGGATGAAGCCTTGAGGAACATCTGCGTTCGTGGGATAGGAACTGGAAGATAATCCATTGAGAACGACCTTCATTTTACGGTTTGACAGGAATGATCGTATTGGGTATACTTCAATGTCTAATAAACGAAAATGAGTAGGAGTTTTTATTGTTTATTTTAACCAAAACCATTTTTATCTTGCATATAAATACTTGTCACAAAATAAAATCTTTACATTTACCTTGACAAAGTCCCTCAGCGGATGAAACGCGTCTGCTAAAGTATGTTAGCCTTTTTTATTTATTCACTCTTTACAGATATACTTTATCTTAAATATTTACAGAGTTGACCATATGAATATACAATAGCGTTTCCAAATTCTTCTAGCAGCTAACGACATTTTGTTTGTTGTTTACATTTTGTTTGTTGTTTCAATAATTTAATTTCATTTTTTGCATTGAAAACGTCCACATTGGAGGAAACGCGTCGGGCAAAACTACAGTTTTCTAATTGTCTTTTTCCTTGATGTATAAAAATTTCTCAGAACCCGTAGACAAAGGGAATATATAATATAGGAACAACGACAATAGGATAACTGTAGTTCTAACCGATACGTTTCGTCCAATGTGGACTTTTTCAAGGCAAAAATCGAAATAAATTTATTGAAAACAATCTAACTATTAACATGAAACAAAATGTCGTTAGCAACTAGAAAAATTTAGTAATATATATATATTTATTGGGAAAAAGACAATATGAAAACTGTGGTTTTCGCCGACGCGTTTCGTGCAGTGTGGACTTTTTCAAGGAAAAACAAAAATGAAATGACTTTAATGAAACAAAGTATCCGTAAACAACAAAATGACGTTAGCAACTGGAAGAATTTAGAAACGCTATTGTGTATTCATATAGTCAACCGAAAAATTACGTCAATTACTTCTAGTTACTAACGACATTTTGTTTGTTGTTTCTAAATACACTGTTTCAATAAATTCATTTCGTTTTTTACCTTGAAAATGTCCACATTGGACGAAACGCGTCGGCTAAATCAAAGTTTTTCTTATTGTCTTTTTCCTTAATACATCTTGTCTTTTTGTACAGGTTAATTCTGATATATATATATATATATATATATATATATATATATATATATATATATATATATATATATATTGTATTTCATTATAATAAATTAAAATAAAATCGTTTTACATCGCTACACAAAAAACTTTCATGTTTCGGAACCATTATAGTTTAACTTCGGGCGATGGTAGATAACCTATGATAAAAATGTTTTATTTGGGAAATTTGGAAAACAAATCATTACTTCTTTTGAAAGTTAAAAATTGGTGGGTATGCCTAAGATCAGAATAAAAAAAAACAGTACTTCTGGGCAGTCTGGATTAACCAATTAAAATCATATCTAAGCTAAAATAGATAACAGAAAAATAAGATCAGAGGGTGGAGGAAGGTACTTTTATTAAGTCAAGATAAATTGGCACTCTAGACATATCAGCGACAAACATATTGTAGGCAAATATAGAATTCGAAATTGTTGAAGACATAAAGTTACCTTGAACAAATTTGTTTCATTTAAATTTTCCAAATTTTTATATTCAGGAAACTTCTTCAAGAGGTCGATAGGTAAAGTTAAAAAAGAAAATTTTATAATAAAGTAAATGGGGAGAACTGTGGATTTTTTCTCCACCTCTTCTTTCTTTTATTTATGTGATATATATATATATATATATATATATATATATATATATATATTAGCTTGGTGCAAAAATAATGTTGGTTTTTGACGTATTTTTAACCGACATTATTTTTGCACCAAACTAATTCAAAACTAAGTATAGGATTGGAATAAAATTCCAATAACTAAAAACACTATTTATAAAGAGTGCCCAATACAGAGTAGAGCAAATATTATTAATTCAAAAATTATAAAATAAACATGTTATAACATCACTACAAAAATAGCCATTTTGTTTCAACATTTCTGGAGTCTTCTCAAGTGTGTTGTTGAATATAGAATAAAGAGTTATAAAAAGGTTCAAATCAACCAAACACCTCTTTTTAAGACATGTTGATGGCTTGGTTCTGAAATCAGGTTAACAATCCTTTAATAAAATATATGCTTCCTTAGCTTGCAATTTACTAACACGATCACTGGTATTTGGTCAATTCGAACCTTTTAAAACTTTTTATTCTACACTCAACACCATCACTTGAGAAGATACCAGAAATATTGAAACAAAATGGCTATTTTTGTAGTGATGCGATAACATGTTTTTGCTATAATTTTTGAATAAACAAAATTATATATATATATATATATATATATATATATATATATATAAGAGGTGTTAGAGTCGTTGAAAAAAATTGGGATCAATTATCAAACTTATACTTTGAGAAATTTTTGCAACGAACGACAAAATTTGTGATACAGCAATCAAAGCTGAAGGCGGATATCTTGGCGAGAGCAAAATTTAATCATAACATATATATATATATATATATATATATATATATATATTCTTTTATATATATATATATATATATATATATATATATATATATATATATATATATATATATAGTCTTAAGGTGTGCTATATTTATGGGATAAAGTGCTCAATATCAGAGATAGAGCGTGTGTAAATATAAAAGTGAACATAGAAGTCAACACTTAGAGGTGACAATCTGTTTCATGCTATATGCAATCGTCAGGCTACATGTGCTGTTATTTTTTTCGGCTATTTATATATATACGGGTCAGTGGGGCTTTGTGGGAAGCCTATTATGGCGGTTATTTTACCAGAAGTCGTTTATTTATTTGGGTTAAATAATTTTGCTTGTTTTTATTTTTTGTTTCTTATTTTATTTTTTTATTTTAAAAATAAATAAATACTACATTACTTAAAAATCGAAAAACCGAAAAGAGAAAATATAGAAGTAAAATAAATTAACCTACATTCATCCAAGTAAATAAATAAACAAACCAACCCCGATAAAGTTACCGTTAGAAAACACAAATCAAAATAATCAACCCAAATAAACACAAATTAAAAACTATTCCAGCCCAAATAATAGTTAGTACAAACTACAACAATCAAGCACAAAATCGAATAAATAGCTTTAATTAAATTTTCAAACCAAAACAAAACTTTTAAATAAGTGATATAAACAAATTTTTACTACGTTAATAAAAACACCGATTAAAAATAAATAAATAAATAAATAAAATAAGAAACAAAAATAAAAACAAGCAAAATAATTTAACCCACATAAATAAATAAACGACTTCCGGTAAAATTACCGCCAAAATAGACTTCCCACAATGCACAACTGACCCGTATATATATAAATAGCCGAGAAAAATAACAGCACATGTGGCCTGACGATTGCATATAGCATGAAACAGACTGTCGCCTCTAAGTGTTGACTTCAATGTTCACTTATATATATATATATATATATATATATATATATATATATATATATATATATTCTTCTATATAGTTTTTTTTTTGTTAACTTTGTACTGGCAGCTTTTGTTTTAGTCGTTTTGACTTCAAGACGCATTTACTGTATTTGTTTCATTATTATTACTATTATTATTATTAAATATGAGTTTTGATCCAATGTTAACATAAAGAACAAATAGAGAACGTTCATCAATCTCATATATTTACTTTTTCTTAAACCTTCATCACAGTCTGAGTTATGGAGAAAAGAACGAGATAAATTTGGCTTTGCTGTTGTTTGATTTTCATTGGTTAATCAAGTTTCACGTGCGTTCAACTTTTTAGGGAAACATTATAAATTGTGGTGTTCTGAATTCAAGGAAAGACGAGACTTACGAATATACATCATCATCCGAATCTCACACAGAAAACCTATAATTATTATACATTTACACACATAAAGCAATATTTAACGTTTTTCAGTTTAGCTTGGAATTCGTTAATTACTCAATGACTTGAAACTTCGAATTGTTGTGTCGTCTGCTCTTGAATACCAAATTTAAAATAGAGTGTTTCAGAAGAATGTCAGCACGCACCGAGAAAAAAAAAATGAAAATTATACGTGCTACTAGATCGGCATTTAGGTCCCACCAATTTACTGGTGAATTAGTTAAATGTACTCGCCACTTCTTCTCCAACAGTTTGCTACTCGAATTTCCCTTCCGTGATAAATAAAATCATCAAAAAATATAAACGCAACGTCAATGGCCATCTTCTATCTTGAATTCCATTTCCTCAATCCTCCCAGTCTTTTTTTTTTCACTTTCACTCCTTGTAGGCGCCTGCGTACTAGTGCCTTTCCCGCCTTGATTGGGGCGAATTGATTAAAATATATGTTCATTCTGGCCAACAGAAAAGTCTCTTTTAAGCATATCTGATTGAATCAATTACAAACATTATGTCTACTTATTTTGATAATAATCCTTTCATCTACCAGACTCCCTTAGAAACATACTAGTAGAAAACACAAATATATTAACTGCATCTACCTGCAAAAAAAGACTAAAAATAATGTAAGCTTTAACAATAAAAAATTTAAAAGCCAACTCTTAACAATATTAACTACGGACAAGGCCACAATGTGCTAACCATATTCGGAAATTAAAAACATCCCTACCACACACTAAGACACACAGAACGCACACACTCAATTAAGCTGAAAAATTCAATCATCCTTGATAATGGCTAAAGGTATAACCGAAAGCGCTCGGAATTATAAAACATTTGGACAGTTCTTACACACCCTTTGTCCAGAAAACGAAAAATGAGATTAAAATTGATGGGTAGTGTAAGTTTTTCTAATTGAACAGGAGGTGTGAGAGGGATAGTTAAAGAGACATGGTAGAGTATAGGGAGGGGTCAATTTCATATATCTCTCAAGTGTACTTTATATTAGGGTAGGAGGAGTGACCAGACCTTGACCTATTTAGATGGTTAATCTCATTTTTCGTTTCATTTCGTTGTTGGAAGTGCTATCTGATGATCTGGCGTCCTTTTAATAGGAATTTGGTGAAATAAATTATTATAATGGTACCTTAAAGTGGTCTGTTTTTCTTTTAAATATTAGCTCTGGATTTACATTGAGCTCTCAGGATTTCATCCTCTTTGGGATTGCCCATACGGATTACCAAGTTCTTCATAACTTATATATATATTATTAGCTCCCATAATAGTAAAATTTTAAATGAATTTTATAATCAACTTCAAAAATATCCTAATACAAGCCAAAAGACCAAATCTACCTGTAACTGCAGGGAAGGATATGTCTGTCCAGTAGAAGGAGTATGTTTGTCCAAAAACATAGTATACGAAGTTACGATTTTCCCCAAAGAAAATACTGAACATAAGAAGATCTACATAGGTATTTCTGCAGGAAGTTGGAAACAACGATTTTACAACCATCGCCAATCCTTTTATAATGAATCAAAAAAACACCAAACTGCACTTTCAAAGCACTATTGGGAGTTATTGGAAAACAAATTAACCCCACAAATAGATTGGAAAATCGTCTCAAAAGCCAAAACTCCGATTAATTTCAGAGACCGATGCAATTTGTGCATTATGGAAAAAATACTAATTATAAAACATAAGGATCCGGACATACTATTGAACAGACATAATGAGTTGATTTGTAAATGTAGGCATAAAAATCACCTCATTTTAAAAAAGTATGTGTAGATATATAAATAGAAAATATAAATTGTTTTAAATGAATATATGAAAATACTGACACTGTGCTCTTTGATAAAATACAATTTTTTTTTTTTTTTATGTGAACATAATTAGATATATATATATATGAACATTATAGATAAGTGTAACTATGTATTTATATTGTGGACACATATGTATGTGAACATTATAGATTATGTGAATGTTATAGATAAGGGTAACTATGTATTTATATTATGGACACATATGTATGGTAGTATGGATATATATGTATAAATAGATATACACGTGTGTGAGTATAGATATACTAATATGAAGGATGTTTGAATACTTAATATTTTTTTTTTTTTAACGTGTATGCTGCATGGGTGTGG
>OZ010608.1:45065557-45118057 GCA_963932145.1 Acanthosepion lycidas
AAAGTGAAGTTTTGTTGAAATCGACTGAAAAATGTAGGAAATCCGATCCCATATATAAACGAAGACAGACACACACACAAACAACCTGGGTTTTAACCCAATGTGAGTTGTCCCCCTTTCATTAATGCCTCTTAATCGTGTTTTCAAATTGATTTTGTGCAAAAACAATTGTGTTTTTCCAAATTTTTGGCGCTGTCAGAACCACCGCAAGGTAATTTTACGTAGTCCTGTGAAGTTTTGTTGAAATCGGTTGAAAAATGTAGGAAATCCGATCCAATATATAAACGTTACAAACACACGCACACAGAGAATCTGCGTTTTATAAGTAAGATTTTTTTTTCTTACGTTTTCCCTCTTTATTTTCTTTCTTTTACCTTTTCTTTTTCTTTTTCGAAAAATACTTTATCTTTTTTCATTTATTTCTTACGCTTTCTGTAACGCAATCACTTCCTCTTTCACACGCACGCTTCTCATGTCTCTTTCTTTCTCGCGCATTCTCTCACTCTCTCATTCTTTTTCCCTATTTTTTTTTCTTTTTCCCGTTCTTCCGCTTTCTTTCACGCGCCATACCTCTCTGCACCTCCCTCTCTCCCTGACTTGATCTTTCTCTGAGAGTCATTCCTTCCTCTCTATTTCCTTTTCAAATCCCCCGACCGCCAAAAAAAAACAATTAATAGAGAAATTTATACTTTATTGTATGTCTGTTACATCATCATCCGCTAATGTCGACGTTCTTCAACGTCTTTCTTATATTTTCTTTCTCTCTTATTTCTTATTCGTTTCTTTTCTTCTTTTTCCTTTTGCCCCCACCCCCGCAAAAATTCAAGTCAGCACAAATATTCTCATACGATGTTATTTCTTAAAACGTAAAAATGAAAAGAGAAACAAACTGATTTTCATAATCTAGTATTCGTTTCTCACATATATATATATTGTTATGGGGTCCACCCCTTTTTCTATATAGTGGACTCTACCAAGTGTACCTGGACTGCTGCCGTTAAATACCCAGAGTTACAGTCAGTGAGAGTAGTCGGTAGTCGTATAGTAGTCGGTAGTCGGATAGAGAGAGGATATACGGAGAGTGAGAGAATATACGAACGGAGATAGTGTGAGGTAACCTCTTGTAGAAGTCACTTACAAGCACGTAGACTCTAAAGAAGTCCTACTTCGAGACTATATATATCTATCTGTATTTGCTACTAACCACGTTCCTGGACTTACTAACAGTATTACTCTTTGTATGATTGTGGAAATACATTTTATTTCTTATATTTAATTATTGCGTTTGTCATTCCTTGGAGACCGAATTCATCTCGGAATCCACAACATATATATATATATATATATATATATATATATATATATATATATATATATATATTGGAGGAATCGAGGCTTTTATCATACAGTCTCAGTTACGGTGTACTGGTCATATCTTGAGAATGTCTGATGACAGGATACCCAAGATCCTAATGTACAGCCAGTTAGATCAGGGCTACAGGAATATAGGACGCCCATGGCTAAGATACAAAGACAAGCTGAAAACAACTTGTCAGTAGTTCATATACCACATACCACCCAAGAGCCTTGGAGCGGGTAGAATGGAGATCAACGTGTTGCAGTGGACTCACCAATTTGTCTGCTTGTCTGAATAATCTTCAAGAAGCGAGTGCAAGATCTAAAAGGTCAGCCAATCTAACAATGATCTCATCTCGCAATCCTCACACTTGCTCCATATGTGACCTCCTTTGCTAATCCCTAGCGGGTCTTAAATGCTACTTTAGATTATCGCACACAATTTCATAACTGAATCAATAACCTGTTAGATTCTCAAACGTCGAAACCGACGGGAGAGTCCATTATTATTATTATTATTATTATTAATATTATTATATATATTTATATATATATATATATATATATATATATGTGTGTGTGTGTGTGTGTGTGAAAATATTGTAGAAAATAGGAAAGAAACTGGTTTGGTAAATAATCCTAAGTTCCTTAGTATTTTTGTAACATGAGACCTCTTATGTAGCGAGTTGGAATCATATTTTTAAATAAATAATTATATATATATATATATATATATATATATATATATATAGCAAGAGAAATATATATGTATATCAGACCCTGATATAAGAGAGATGTTCTCTGGTCCCAAATTAGAGCCTGTGTTAATGTATATGAATTAGACCAAAACCGGATATAAGAGTAAACCCAGATATAAGAGATTTCTTCTCCGGTCCCGACAACTCTCTTATATCCGGGTACACTGTATATGTAATGAGAAACATATATATATATATATATATATATATATATATATATATATATATATGAAATTTTCTTTTGCCCCCTCCCCCGCATTTGATTTGACGGCCATTTACGTATTTCTTTCTTTTTTTCTATTTACCTTTCTTTCTTTGGTTCTTTTTTACAATTTCTCCTTGGCGCTATCACACGTACTTATCCTCCATAATATACTCTGTCACTCTTGCCTTTGAATTTCATCTTGTTTTTTGTTAATGCTATATATGTCATTTCTTTCCAAAAAGATCCTTTCTTTCGTTATTGCTTTCTGTTTTTTTTGGTTTTTTTATTATAGATATATTTTCTTTCTTTTTTTTTTTTTTCATCATTCCTTCTTTCATTGTTCCTGTCTTTTATAGAGACCCTTCATTTCGGAAATTCCCATACTGCTCAGAGAATTCTTTGAATAATATGCAGAATATTCAGAATAACTATATTCCTTAGTGGCGCCAGTTCTGACCTTCGCATGCCAATAACATTGTATGACCCCCTCCCACCTCATTCCATTCGTATTCTTTTGATGTATGATCTACAAGAGCAGCTTCTTCCCACGAAACGATGTTTTGGGGTTCAAATTCCCAAGAAGATGCGTCCCCGATGACTACAATCTTAACCTGTTCAAATCAAGGTTTAACCGTTATCTTCTTTACATATGCGTATTATTCTGTAACTCTCTACCTCGTGTGGCTCTTGGGCCTTGTATAGGATGAAAGCCATTGTAAAAAAAAAATACAAAGACAGTGTTCCCTTAACAATTATAAGTACGGAATATTTTAACAGTATAGACAAGAAAAAAATGTAATTTTTATAATGCTCTATCATTTTGCAGACCCCCACACCCTCCTTCAAACGCAGAAATCGATTTACACCGACGAACTTGCTTTAGTACCATTGATTTCAATATTAACTTTGTGAGATAAATGTTTCATACATAAATATCAGAAATAAAGGTGAGATCACAAAGTAGCGTAAATATTTTGGAAGACGCCTTTACGCGGTTCAAAAGAAACGATTCGAAGTGCTGGAGCGTGTAAGTTAAATAAAAAAAGAAAATGTCTTTTTACAGATAAGAGTAGGACCCTGAATCTCCGAAGAATTGCCTGTCAAAATTGTATTTGGAGATAAGGGGGTGTTTTTTTTTTTTTTGTTGTTCTTTCTAGTTTTTCACGAGATAAAGAATATATCAAAAAAAAAAGAAAAATCTCCTAGAAGCAAAAAAAAAAAAAAAATGAATCAAATTTGATTGAATCCTATTCAAGGCTGAAAAAAAATATACATATAATACAATTCTCAATATATATATATATATATATATATATATATATATATATATATATAGTATGTATGTATGTATATATATATATGTATATAGTATGTATATAGTATGTATATATATATATATATATATATATATATATATATATGAATATATATATATACATATATATATATATATACATATATATATATATATATATACATATATATATATATACATATATATATATATATACATATATACATATATATATATATATACATATATATATATATATACATATATATATATACATATATATATATATATACATATATACATATATATATATATACATATATATACATATATATATATATATACATATATATATATATACATATATATGTATATATATATATATATAGTATGTATATATATGGATATATAGTATGTATGTATATATATTTATATATATATATATATATAGTACACACACACACATATATATATATAGTATATATATATATATATATATATATATATATATATATATATATATATATGTATATATATATATATATACACATATTGATGATAAAAGTGAGTATGCAAAATTATTTTAAACGCATTATATATATATATATATATATATATATATATATATATATAATGAGAAGAGAGTAACAAGATAAGTGACTAATGTTGTCGATTAATTCCGACGAACGTCAAAAATATATAGGACCTACCTAAAAGACCGGGCCGATTGATAAATAGATGTTAAGAATTTTAAATTTGGATATAACGATAGAAAAGCTAAAATAGGTGTTGGGGTCATGGGAATCTGGAATTGTATAATAGCGACAGAAAAAAAAAATAAACGGGAGAATATCTTAAAGAAATTAAATGAGTTTCCCTGAAAGTAATGTGTATGATCTTAGAGCAGGCGAAGTAGAAGGCAAAGAGAAATGCTTATAGTAAGACGCACTCTCTAACAAAAACAAAAATAGATATCTATATATAGTTATATAGATCTGTCGGAATTAGCCCCTCTTTAATTTCATAATGATTCACTAGGTGTCGCTCTCCCTACACTATAAATTCCGGACGTCTTCTCGCCTCGTTCTTTTTTTCACTTTACATTTCAGCGGACACAATTAAAATGTGATCTCCCGTAGAGATCCGCGTTTTCGTCCACTTGTGTGAAAACGCCATTAAACACACATACACGTACGTACGAACATTCACGAAAATACAAAATCTTTACGTTCACACACAAACACAAATGTTGATGTCTTTGTCATTTGTAAATTTGTTTGATACATATATTTGTTGACATATACATATATATATTGGCCTTGTTTGTTTTCTTTACATCTTCGGTTGGACTCAACATGAGTCCGCCATGTTCTTGTAAGTTGAACCTTCTCCTAGCAGGAATTAACAGCACGTGTTCCTAATTTAATAACACGTAAATCCACGGTCCTCTACAGATCGACAATTGCATTAATAATTTCATCCTTTACTTCTTGTCTCAATAACCAGAAAGTAGCCGCTTTCTTTCTAGCAAAATGCTATTTGTGAATAAGGCATTTAAAAGTTTTGTGCCTTAATAAACACAGTACCAGCAGCTGCCGTTAATAAAGATGGTATCAGTAGCAGCAGCAGCACTTCCGGTATAAAACAAGCGAATTCTTGAGTAACTCACTTCTTCCTGTTTTCCATGATGACATCAACTATTCACACTGAAGGATAAAGGGCTTTGGACGCTTCAAACAGAAACATACAAACACAGGCAAGACACACTCAAAAACATTAACAATTTTTGTTGTGTATTACATTTATTTCTAAGAAAAGAAACTCTTAGTTTCCTTTTATCATTTTCTTAAATAAATGTTATCTTGTATTGCAAATCAATCGGTCTCTGTTACTTTGTGTGTGTACGTTTTCATCGCTATTTGTTTATGTGGTGTAAAATATTATCGGAAGAAACCTTACACATTAATTATCGAAGTAGCCAACACTAAAAAACAAAAAAGCAATCTAGTTTGCTTGGACATGCCCTACAAGCAAACAGTTTGGTTGCACAGTGCATTTTTTTAGAAAATATCTGACAATAAGATTGTAGTAAAAACAAAACCAGTGAATAAACTTATACCAAAAGCTTTATTGTACTACTGACGGATAAAATAGTGTGGTTTTTATACCGCCTAGATATTAAGGGGAGGAAACTGATGATCTATCAGTACATTCTACCCTTCTTATTTTATTCATAAGGAAGAAAATCTCTTAGGTCTCCAGACTCTTTACAGATTCTCTGTGAACTCCTGGATAGTTCGGACTGGAAGATCTCTCATTTTGAGCTCGCCCGTTAGTCCAGGAATGGAGGTATCTCGTCTTTCTTGAAGAACAAGGATGCTCTGAGCCTGAATGTGAATCTTCCGGATCTGTTTCTGGGTGTATCCGCTTCTGGGGGATTGATCACTCATCGGGATTGTCTGGAGTTGTCAGGGTCTCGGACGTTACATCTTCTGAAATGTCACATGAAGGCGCAACGGAAGCAGTGTCATCATCCTGGAGTAATGTGTCGAGAATGATTCCGGCACGGTGATCTCCCGATTGGTTTTCAGTATCGACGAGATCAGATCTCCTCACTAGGTTAGTTTTATGATCTGGTACATCTCCAGCAGGAGCCAGATCTCTAAGAATGACGGTAGTTTCTCTTCCATCCGGGTGTCGTACGGGTGTGTGTTGTGGGTTTCTTTCTATTCGTTCTACCTCGTCTACCAGAGCATCATGTTTGGTATAGTGAATGTGGTGACTCAGTAGAAATGAATTCAAGTGATTCAGGTGGCAAAATCATAATTCCCATAATGTTGTTGTTTTTTGATGCGAGTTATTATTGACATAAATCAGAAGAGCGTTTACGATCCTTGTCTTGTTGAAAGGTGATTTTCCAATGATATGGAGACCAGGTGATATAGCATGACCTTGTAAAATCCAATGATATTGTTCTTTTCTCATGATTCTCTTGACCTGAATCAAATCCCCCCCCCCGAACAGACCCACACCATAACAGACAGACCAGCATACTTAACTGTCGGAACCATAGATTCATCATTCACACTTCAGGAGGGTGTATACCTTCGCACATACACCCTCCTCTTACTAGCAAAATGTTGCCATTTGTACTGATCTGTCCACAAAACATTTTGCCACAATGTCCAACTTAAATGCTTTTTATGCATATAATCGTTTTTTTTTTTCTGTTCATTCAACTTGTGTAAAGCGTCTCCTAAGCCCCGTTGACTTAAATTGATTTTCCCACAGTTGAGAGCGACGGTGGTTCTTCATAGCATATCATATCATATCATATATATATATATATATATATATATATATATATATATATATATATATATATATATATATCCTTACTCTGTCCTGGACATTGAGTTCTACCTGGATTCTATCCTCTCGGAAATTTTTATTCAAAAAAATATACATGTGTGTATACACATGTGGATCTTGCATATATATGTATATTTACCACTAATAATATATATATATATATATATATATATATATATATATATATATATATATATAATATTTACCACTAATATTGTATATATATATATATAATATTAGTGGTTAATATAGACATACATATGCGGTCATATATCTAAACTATATAAATATATATACATACATGCATACACATGCATATATATATATATATATATATATATATATGTGTGTGTGTGTGTGTGTGTGTGTGTGTGTGTGTGTGTGTGTGTGTGTGTGTATAAAAAACTATTACAAGAGGATAGAATGCAGGTAGAATTCAATGTCCAGGACAGAGTAAGGATATAATAAAAATGCTTAAACACTAATATTGTAATGCCACTAGTTAGTAAGCAGTGGGTTGATAGAGAATTCAGAGAATATGGAAGATTAAGGAAGGGACAAAAGATGAACCTGATACAAGAAGATAGTAGATTGTGATTGACGTTGCATTTAGATTTTTGAAGATTTTACTTATCCGGAAAGCAAGGAAATAGAAAAGAGTTCCACAGGGGATAAGTGTGCGAAAAGAAACTGTTGGAGTAGCATTTAGCTATTTCAACAGTGAAAGGGTGAGACATAAATGCCAATGTAGTAGCACGTGTAAATTCATGAAATGGGGAAATCACTGGAAAAAGCTCGTCAGAAGAGTTGCAATGGAAATATTTGTAGAAAAGACAACTCATTCAGCCTAACCATTTTAGCAGTAACTCTCTACACTACATTGATTTCTACGAGCCAAGGGTCAATCGTCATCTATTCCCCTTATTTTAATAATATTCACTTACTACCACGTCTTCTTTCATTTAAAAAAAACACACACACCTCATTCATCCTGTAGAAGTCAAGTGACTTACCTGCCAACATGGCTGCCTCCTATTTCCTTGTAAAGGCAAGCCAGCTGATTTTACCTTATTTTAGGAGAGCGCCTAATACACCAGTTGGGTTGGTCCATTTTGCTAGAATGGACCTTCCCAATACATTTGCATGAGGGGTCTTTATTCAGCTATATATTTATCCATAAATGACTCAAGTCAGTTTTGGCTTTGGCTACATTTGCCTACTTGTGTGCTAAACCACTGGCAAACTAGCTAATATTCAACACATCCTAAACATTTTAACAGTAACTCTCTACACTACAACCTTGACCTCTACAAGTCAAGGGTCAATCATTATTTATTTCCCTTATTTTCATAATATTCACTTCTTCCGTCCACCTCTCCTTTCATCCATATGACACACCTCATTCATCCTAACCATTTTAGCAGTAACTCTCTACAAGTCAAGGTTCAATCATTATCTATTCCTCTTATCTTAGTAATCTCATCTTTCATACATATCACATTTCGTTCATTTTTAATAGAAATCCTCTGTTTTACTTTTTTATCTAACCGAGTATTGGGTGCACATCGGTATAAAAACAACTTTATCTCGTTTGGCAGCCCGGCTAATTTCCTATCTTGCATACTCAGTGAATTCGATTTAGCCCACCGTTAACAGAGGTTTATTGAACTACCCCCTCAAACGATCAGCAATTGAAAGCAGAATGAAAGAAATGCTTTTTGGAAAATATTTATGGTCGGCGTCGGTAAGTTCGGGAAGAACTAACGCGCATGCGTCAAAGACGATCATAATAATGACAATAATTTTTTTATTAAAAACCAATCGGCTTTTGAGGATGGAATTAAAAAAAAGAAGAAACATTTTTTTGCAGATATCTTGGCAGTAATTATTAGCATTGAAATAGCCTCTGTTAGTTGGGGCAGCATAGTAACAATCAATAATGCTGGTATTAAACTAATCTTCGCTCGAATCGATAATAAAGAATAAAATATTCATAATATTTCGATAAAAGGGATGCAATCATTATTTCCGATCAATCATTTAAACAAATAATATTAATTTCATGGTTTTCCTATTTGAATTTTCTGATGAATCATAATTCTTAATTTAATCATTGAATAATCTCCTTGAAAAATTTCCTATATTGCATCGTCAAATATTTGAGCTTAGCAACTTTAAACAGATATAGCAATAATAGTCATAAGTATGAATGTAGGTCAAAATTCAAGTACAAATAAAAATATTCAAAATTGACAAGTTTTTTGTCTATTTCATTGAAGCAGGCGTTAAAAGCACGAGAGCATTATCACCTCTGTTATCTATCTATCTATCTATCTATCTATCTATCTATCTATCTATTAGGTTGGTGCAAAAATAATGACGTAATAATGTCGTTTTTTGACGTTACGTCAAAAAACGACAATATTACGGCATTATTTTTGCACCAACCTAATATCTAGACTGTGAATTTAAGTACAGTATCAGTTTGGCGACATCTATCTATCTATC
The DNA here is from genome assembly GCA_963932145.1 of Acanthosepion lycidas. Classification (NCBI taxonomy): domain Eukaryota; kingdom Metazoa; phylum Mollusca; class Cephalopoda; order Sepiida; family Sepiidae; genus Acanthosepion; species Acanthosepion lycidas. The sequence goes on from OZ010608.1 coordinate 45,075,051, forward strand.
TATCTATCTATCTATATATATATATATATATATATATATATATATAAATATATCTGTTGTGGGGCTCTCCCCTTTTTACATAAGATGGATTGTCCAAAGCATACTTTACTGACAGAGAGAATGCCTGCGGTTTAGATACGTTGAGAGATACGTAGACAGACACAGGGTGTTCTCAGAGAGTTATACAAAAGTCCAGAGAGTGAGAGAGAGAGAGATGATTACGGTTTTACTTACAGAGACTTATAGATATACTTTCTACTAACTCGCATTCATGGACTACTAATCTACACTTCAAGTCTGTATTCTTACACTTATTTTTCTATCTCATTTACTGGCGTTGTTTATTTATTTGTGCAGGATTCCATTCACGGAATCCAAAACACTATTTATCTTACTTCTTTCTTTCTTTTTCTCACCGAAAGCAAACGATCATGGTACAAAATAAATAAAATAAAAAAAATCACAGATAACATATTTAGGTTGGTGCAAAAATAATGTCGTTTTTTGACGTTCAACTTTATGTGAGAAAACGGCATTATTTTTGCACCTACCTAATAAAAGTAATGAAAGTAACTTGCATTATTTACATTATCTGTCAACCTCGTCCGACAGGGGGGGGGGTATCTCTTTTTCCCGCCATATGTGGTCATCTACGCCTGACAGAGTGCATCACTAGAAAATACAAAAACTTAAGGAATCAGCACATATGTTAGGCCACAAAAATGTCCTGAGCCGACCAAGCATAGAAATGAATATGAGAACCAGTAATAAGGAGGACTAGATAAAAGTAAGGAATAACAACAACAAAAACATTGCAATATAAGCGCTGTCAAAAAATGCAATATTAATAACAAAAAAAAAATTGCAATATAAACACTAGTAAAATGTTTACTGATACCTTAGGTTTATAAGTCCCAAAAATGCGTACACAGATGTCCTCAAGGATACACGGCCCAGTGTTTAGATCCAGTAACTAAACCCGAAGAGTTGTGAGTTCAATACAAGACCACGGCAGTGGTTAACTGAAAATTGAAGAGTTGAGTTAAAGAGGTATGGCACGTACAACTAGAACAATCTACCCCAGTGGACGAAATAAAGGGTTCGGACCGAAATTTCAATCACCTGAAGAAGGCTGGAACGTACAACGGCCGAAACGTTGTGAATATTGCAATGAACATGAGGTCAACAGTCCGAATAATTTAAATAATGCAAGTAACCTTAATACTTCATCTCAGAGATATAGACAGATATTGAAGAAAAGTAATATGTTAAAAACAGTCAACGTTTGGCAATGTCCATTTTAAACAGGGTCTAGCGCATTGTCCTAGGACTATTAAAGATAAATCTTCTTAAAAAAATAACACCCAGGATGTGTACTTTCTTTCATTGCTTTCTACTCTGCTGCTACAAGGACAATTAGAAATTAGATCCGGTGAAGTACAGTCCCTACACCAAGACCTACAGAGCTTTTCTTCTTAAAGCCATTTTTAATTACTGGCTTGAGAAACAAGTTGTATATTGCTAAGCGTTTCGATATTTATGAACGAATTTGATGTCAACAAATAGATCCGCGTAATAGTCTAAATCTGACTAACGTATTTAAGAACATGTCTCATGTTCCGAAGTTAATCATTTAAGTTTTACAGCATTTTACGTGTAGAACAAGAATCCCTTACACCGCTAAATCTATGTTCAATTTCATCGTCTCATATATTAAATTTGTTGTTATCTGATCCATCCGCCAAGATATTTAAAATTGATTGTAATTCCACATTAGGAATATACAGCATTTGTCACATGTATGCACACTTTTATAGTTTATAGCTCAAATGAACTTGATTTATTTTCAGATTTACACATCAGTCTTACTAAGGTCATCTAGGTTTAGTTTCGAACAAAGAAATTTCATCCCGAATTGCTACTGGAAGTATGAAAATGCAGTTGAAGTCCAAAGGCGGTCTCCAAGTGAGTTTCATTCAGATCCACCCAAGCAGCTTACAAGTTTCAAGCTGATGGTACTGTACACAATGCGCATAAGATACTTTCTGAAAGATCATAGATATCAACCACGCCATGCTTCTGGATGTATGAAAATGCAGTTGAAGTTTAAAAGGCGATATCGAAGAGTTTCATTCAGATCCACCCAAATGGCTTACAAGTTTCAAGCTGATGGTACTGTACACAATGCGCATAAGATACTTTCTGAAAGACCATAGATATCAACCACGCCATGCTTCTGGATGTATGAAAATGCAGTTGAAGTTTAAAAGGCGATATCGAAGAGTTTCATTCAGATCCACCCAAGCGGCTTACAATCTCACGAATTCGAGATAAGTTTCAAGCTGATGGTACTGTACACGATGTGCACGAGTAGCGTTTCAGAAGACCAAACCCTGTGAAGTAAGAAAGTATTCAATGAAGCCCAAGAAACCTATCGATATGTTCATTGCCGCTTGTGATTCCATCGCGTCGTAGGAAATTTCTGGATCATAACGGACATCAATTTGAAGACATGCGATGAAGAAACCTTAAGAGCATACATTTATAATAAACACTGTCTTCATATGTATCATCGAAATTAGATATAGTCGATTCTAATTGCTGGGATTATTTCTCGAGAAAAGTTCAAGGTAGAAATAAATTTGTTGAGACATCTTCTACATGAGTTCAGGATATGTGCCATCATTACTTTCAGTCCAGCTTCAGAATATCATGCACTGTAAACTTGAATCTGTGGATGGTGTAATAGATAATGGTTTGAAATCTTTAATCAGATAGCCGAGTTCCAATTCCAGTTGGGTGCATTATATATTTTTAGGCAAAAATACCCTTGGCAAAGGTATGAATCCACCTCATCTCTCTATAGGTATGAGTTAATTTTTAAGATTTTGTAGCACTAAAGCATCATAATCTCTTCGACCACTCCCACCAAAAAAAAAAAAAAAAGAAATCTTAGAATCTAAAAAATATTTTTCGTAGTCAAATATTGCAGTATTGGGCATATGTTATAGCAAATAAATGTTTTTTATTATTTTAGTTTGTACAAAGATACTCCTAAATGGTGAGTAAAGCGACAATTTTTTAATCGGTGGCACCCCAAGCAAGGCAATAATGTCACTAAGACGGAAGAGTTTACAGTGTGTGAAGGAATAACGATCAAAAACATTAATAATGTGCGGAAAGAGAAAAGATTAATCAGGAGCACAGTAGATAGTGAATGACATTGCATTTAAATTTTTGCAGATTGAAGTTGGCTGGAAAGCATGCAGCCCGAAGAGAGTTTCACAAGCGAGAAGTGCAAGAAAAGAAACTGTCATTATTATATGACTGATTTTTATAAAATCGTTATCACTTCAAGTAAGACAGTACAGCCACTATAACGCAAAAAGTCACGGGGTGTCCAAGAATTAAAAACAAAAACATTAATAATGAGTAAAAATAGAAAGCGTAATCTAGAGGACACTAGATAGCGATTGATATTGGTTTAAACTTTTGCAGATTGATGTTGGCTGGAAATCACGGAAGGGAGTTCCACAGGCTAGAAGTGCGGGAAACGTAAATACTAGTATAGAACTTACGGATACATCGACCCAGTTCAGCTTTAAATTGATGTGATCACGCCACCAATCTAATACTGCGCTTAAATTCAAAGAACTCTCATAGCGAAGAGCTAATCCGAACGATTACTATGAAAGTTTGATCTTATCAAGGAGTTCCAGGAAAATTGCAGGGGGAGCGGATCATATATGGCTGCAATACTCTAAGCATGGACGAAGAGAAAAAATTGTCTCGAGCGACACAGTAAACCGAATTTTTTAACAGCTGACTTAACAATGGATTCAGTATAGTCTTTCCACTACATGTCAGCTAAGATTAGACCGATATAGCGTACGTAGATGCCAGACTACGGTAGCTCCTATACCCTGGGCCTGGGGTCTATGTAGCTTTAATTTCTTCCCTTTTTGTCGCTACATGAAAAGAGAAAAAAAATCATCTACTATATATGCCACTTAAAATCAACAAATAAATGAAGAATTAATAGATTTTTATCCTGTTTCGAATTTTGTCGTGGGTTGGTTATCTTAATTTATATACTCGTGCAGAGGCCTACTTTATGTTTAATGCGACCCACAAATGCCGAGAAAAGCCACATACCGTACAATATCTGCTACGAAGATTTTAGATCTTTTCATCTTTTTATGTGCTATTTTCTTTCAAGGCGTAGACGATCATGGCTCTCCACCTCCATCTATCCGTTGCAGATTTCAACAAGTACCTTCCCTCGGCTACTTCCCCAGACCACCTTCTGCCGTCAACTTGCTTAAGCCCGCTAATTAGTTGTTTTCCCTTGTCTCTCTTTCCGTCTATTCGACCCGTGTGTATCAGATTCTCCTGGCGCTTTTTCCCTCATTGTGTGTCCCAGAAACTTCAGCTGCCCTTTCCTGATGTTAAGTATAAACCTCCTCCTCGTTTGCATTCTCTCTAAGACCTCATCATTTCTCACACGCTCAGTCCATGACCGTACTTTTGTTTTCGTACATGCTTGACTACGATAGCTCCTTTATTCTGAACCCGCCCCTTACTGAAACATATCTGGTTTAGATACGTATATCGAAAAAAAAAGGATTGGATTCCGTTGGAAAAGCAATACCCCGGGGATTTAAACCCGTGCGAGCGAAGATGAACCGTCATTGATAAAGGAAAATAAATAAAAAATATATTGTTCTTATGTCATTTATCTCTCTATATAAAACAGAGGATGTATGTCTGTCTGTTTATCTGTGTGTGTGGTACCTTTTCAATCGAGATGCATTCACCTGATTTTGACCAAACTTGGCACATACATTTTAAAAGGTAAGAGATAGTCCCTTAGGGTAAAAAATCGATAATTTTTTTTAAATAAATCAATAATCCATGAAGCCGATAAAATATCGATAAATTAAACTTTTGTCCTCTTTTTTCGTTCAAACTCGGTATGTAGGTTACTTGCATTATGACGAGCTCAACGATACCTCATTTTTATTACTAATAAAAAAAAACCCCGCGAAAAACCAAAAATAGATTTCAACATCAATCGATTTCAACACAAATTTTAAACTAAAAATTCCCACAATTTTCAAACAATTTAATACAAACTTCACTCAGTTGTAGCAAACAATAAATTAATTGTGTAACAGTCATTTGCCTTGTTAAATGAGTCAACCTATATAGTGAAAACCCGCGTAAACAGCGAAAAATGGCGATTTTTACTGGTTTCTTTCTTATTTTTCGTTGATCTTTCAACCAATTTCCATCAAACTTAACAATTGCATTATGAATATATCCTCGTTTACATCTCTAGTAGCACACTGAGAAATTGAATTTCAAAAACTCCAAAATAATTGTGGTCTGAAGTGGGTCTTCCTGTTGCCTGTTTTAACCCTTCATGTCCTCGGCTAACTTCGATTAAATAAATATAGACTTTTCTGTTATATCAATAACTGCATTAATTGAAAATGTATAAAGAACTGCATTTATTCAAAATGTATTTTAATGAAAGTACTTTAAAGTAATTGAAGAAGAAAGACTCTGTTACATCTAAACATGATGCTGTTTTTGTTCCATTCTTATTGAACGCTTTTTCAGATCGACCAACTGTCTATGGCTGCTAGTACAAGATATTTACAAATTTTAAGCGGCGCAAATAGTGAATGTAATTCTGCTGTTCGTGCAGCTAAAAAAGAAAGTAGGCTATGGTGGCCAGCCTTAAAGGAGCTTAGCTGTACCGTTAATGAGAGCGAAACCTATCGTTAGAATGTCAGCGAACAATGTAGATGACTGTCACCGATAATACATGAATTTTTCCTCTCCAAAAAAAATGCCTATGTATAGTGAAACCGGTCAACGGTAATGCATAATTTTTAACCACTTAAAAATTACCTGCGTATCGTGTGACGTCCTATATATAGCGTAAAAATCTGATCATAAAAAAATCAAGCTATATTCATGTTATTGATTTATTAATTGAATTATAGCCCGTATCAAAATCTATCTTGACAGATGTTTTTTAATCATTTTACCCCAAGCAAGGTGGGTAGCCACTAGCACGCAAGGCGTTACAGAGAGTTGGAGCAAGATCAAATAGGAGTGATAGAGGAAAGGATGAAGAGAAGGATCAAGGCATCTGGAGACGTCGATTGACATTACATTTGAATAGTTAGAGATTATAGCTATCAAAGAAAAGGGGAAAAGGGGAGAGAGTTCCACAGGCGAGAGGTGCGAGATATGAATCTATTGGAGTAGAAGAGACGGTTACATTTAACAGTTTCGACAGTGAAAGAGTGAGAGCGAGATGCCAACTTAGTAGAATGCTTAAATTCATGAAGTTTGGGAACCAGCAAAAGCAGCTCATCGGAGCAGTTACCGTGAAAGTATTTGTAAAAAAGACAGAGGGAGGCAACGGCACGTCTGTAAGAGTGCAGCTACAGAAGAGATGCAAGATCAAAGCCAATTACATTGCATATCCGTCTCTGGATTTTTCAAGGACCTTGAGACAAACAGAAGGGACTCCAGACAACAATACGCCATGCAAGGGGGAACGGTTGATTTGTAGATTTGAAGGATCGACTCTGGCGAGAAAAATTTCCTGGCGCGGCACAGGGAGCCAACTTTCCTTGCGATGGACGAACATATTGATTCAATGTATTTGTTCCATCTCAGGTCAGCAGACAATGTGAGACCAAACAGTTGCAAAGAGGTGCTCTCGAGTTGAGCGTCAGACATTCTAATTTGAGCAGGGATAGAGAAATACTTAATCAAAATCTTGTTCGATTGCACCTGTTAAAATCTCATGTTAAGATCGACAGTCTTGTCGGCAACATTCGAAATAAAATAACTGGTGAGACAGTTAATACTGCGTTTAAAGGCGTTCATATATAAAGCATTAAAAAATATTATGTACGGAACTTATAGGAATGATAATTTTGATGGTAATTGCTTTGCTTCCCATCAGGAAATAATAGTCTCAGGATATTGGCTGATTTGACATGGCGTCAGCCAAATTTCCGATAAAACTGTCAGGGGAATTATCAAGTCCTAACCTTTTAAACTACTAAATCCATTTAATTTTTTGTACGAGTGAAATCATCTTCTTCCAGCAGACATAATATACGCGGTTTGATCAAAAGCATCGATACTGTTGTTATGCTAAAGGGGCTAACTGAAGCCGTTTGGCACGAATTCAACTTGAATCCTATCTCGCACGCACACTTATAAAATAGTCGCTCACTTCAGTTTTTTTATAACCCTGCTTGGAAGGAAAATGTGTAGAGTGTGGTGATCTTATCTCACCACCGATTTTTCATAAAGTGACTATGGTTTGTGCAGTGGTTATTGTTAAAGCACGTTTACAAGGTTCGACAATCTCCATATTCTTCAAATTTCTCCGCTTGAGCTTTTTCCCATCTTAAAAAATTAAATCCTACTCGAAAGGAATATGAATTAAAGACGTAGAGGCCTTCGAAGAGAATACGGGAAGGCAGGTACTCGCTACTCACCCAAAAGAAGTTCCAGGAATGTCTCTTTCGATAGAACGACATTGGGTAAAGTGCGCATCTTCAGAAGGAAACTAATTCGAAGGAGATTAAATCCCGAATTGATATATGTTGTATTTTTCTTTTTCTAGCACCAGTCTCGAAAATCTTTGGTCTGCACCTTTATTGCTCAAAATCTGATTGTGATATAAAAACCCCGAAGGATTCCAGTAAGATATCTTTAATCATTTCTAAGATACAACGGTTCAAAACTTAATGTAACATTTAGATAATTTTGCTGTTACAATTAAAAGTGTCCATTTATCTGTAACAGAAAGCATATCTCTTAAAATGCATCAAAATATTTTTATAGGAAGGTATAATTTTCAGAAGAAAATATCTTTCACATAGAAAAGATTTTGATCGTTAGGCCACAATATATTTTGGCACTCGACATACTGTTACAACAGTTGAAAAATTCAATCAGAAGGCAACAGTTGAACTTTCAAGAAATAATGAAGACAACAGCCGTGGGAAATTTAACACTCAGCGGATATACTGAACGCAAGAGAAGACCGCGGAAAACAAAGAACGATCTACTTAATGAAATTGTGGGAATAGCTGGTAGAATAGGGACAAAGAGTGACACTAAAAATTAAATTATTTTCTAGCAACATTAAGAAGTCTGTGTTGAGCCATGACTGCCAATGTCCTGGTCATACACGACATTTTTAAGGAAGAGGGAAATAAAGGTAAACTCTTTAAATACCAGTTAAGATAAATAGAATCCCCTAATCAAATGTTGATTTATATGCCCAGGGACTGTGAACGGTACAATTTACGGTATTCAATTGTCCTTTTTTTACAGAGTTGAATATGTCTTTCTTGATCTAGGCGAAGTAAATTGCTCGTGGTTTGTCATCTGATGATCTTCTTACTTAAATAAAAACATGAATGTTATCACTTTTCATTCAAATTCTATGGAGCGGCAAAAAAAAAAAATCATATACTGGATGTAATAGCAAAATTGTCCCAAACGTGTAACAGCATAATTTTCCATCCCATAATATCTAAAAGATCACTAAAATAATAGAGTGATTTTTCCAGGTTTTCAGATAACATTTAGCTATCTTGATACCAGTTTTCGAGAGAAATTTTTGAGTTATTTACCTAAAAAAAAGAGTAGGTTAAAGTTGTTTTCTGTCAGATCCATTGTCTTTGCAACTGAGCAATGGTGAGAGGAAAAGATAATTCAGGTCTTCAGTAATAGGTCCAACATTCACACTATTGCTTCCATCTTCAAAGTCCATTCACGAACCATCAAGAGAAAAGTGAATAAGTTTTTTAAAAAAAAGAGTGAACACTAAAGAGAATAACTGGATCTGGAGGTCACAACAGAAAGAGCAATCATCATTTCAACTTAGAGTTAAAGAGATCAATTAGAAAAGATCCAACTCAATCCATACGACGTTCGGCAGGTGAGAGAGGAGTTTCAGCTATGAGAGTCCAAAAAGCAGTAAAAAAAAAAACAAACTTCAAAATGAAATCGTACGTGAAGCATGCGAGGCGACTTGTTACTCCTACACAGGAATTTAGAAGGTCAGAGAGGACGAAGATCATCTTGATTATTTATTTTCTAAGCGTTGCTTGGATGTGCCACAAGACCGAAAGTCGGGAGAAACTAGTGAGGATCGAAATCACTATTCAGTTGTAATTGTTCTAGCGAGATAAGCTTGCTAACCATTACATCACACCGAGATAACCCCGAAATTATTTTTTAAGCGTTGCTTAGATGTAGCACAAGGCCGAAATTAGGGGGTACCATTGGGGATCGAAATCACTATTCAGTCGTAATTGTTCTAGCGGGACAAACTTACTAACCATTACACCGCCTTATGTTCCCCAAGATCATCTGGAATAAGTTCGCAAATGATCCTGAATTAATATATATATATATATATATATATATATATATATATATGAACTTTATTTCAATCCTTCATGAGCTTCCTTATCGATGATTAATTAATGATGCAATTGTCATTTTCGTTTATGATCGATTTCATGACCTTATTTCTGTTAAGCTTAGAGAGTATTTATACACTTTAGTGCCCAAAGTCCGATAGTGATATAAAAACCCTGGAGAATTCCAGTAAGATATCTTTAATCATTTCTAAGATACAACGGTTCAGAGCTTAATCTAACATTTTGACAATTTTGCTGTTACAACCGGTTTATCAATTTTTAAAATTGTCCAGTTATCTGTAACAGAAAAACAACTGTCAAGAAATTATAGAGAGTCATTATCAAGCATCTCTTGGACGGGCACGACATATGCAAGGAAGAAGAAATGTAAATGCTTCTATTATAATAGCAACTAACGGACGGACTTTTGATTGAGTGCATAATTCTAAACTTGAATTTCATACCCCAAATTTTAATTTTAACTTATACGCCCAGTGATTATGAACAGTACAATTTACGATATTTCTTTGTCCCCAACTTTTTTTTTTATATAGAGATGAGCCTGCCTTTTTATTCTTGGTGAAGTAAAGTGCTCGACTTAATTAGAACCTCTTGGTTTGTTGTCTCATAAACCTTCTAATTTAAAAAAAAAGGCTTAAATACAATCATTTTTCATTAACCTCATGAAAATTCTATGGAAAGTCTCATGTATATTATTACAAGAGTCCAGTTTCCAATAAAGAACAAGAATTTTACGAACAGAACGAAAACAATGCAAAGGATAATTTAAAAAAAAATGAGATCACATGGGAATGCTTGATGTCTGATAATAGGGAATCGAAAAAAAATAAGTGTGTAGAGACGGAAGATTGAAGGTGAACACGTATGCAAGAAATGAGGGTGAAAAAAAAAAACGAGAAAGAAAATGGAAGACAGTTGCAAAAAGAAGAAAGAGAAGGGATACGATAAAAATATAATTTAATTAATAAGAACATTATAACCACCTCTATCGATTTTTAATAACTGTAATTTTCCACGAGAATATTCCTGGCAAAAACATCTTTTTTTTTCTTTTCTTTTAGAAAAGAAATAAGAATATTAAAATAAAACTTTTAAAAATCATAAAAAGAAACCAACCTTCGCAACAAGAACACGTACATTGACAACAACAATTAGATTCTTGCCAATATTTTAGAAGTAACATCCTCAGCTATGCTGTTTTAGTTTCAGGATCTTTTTTTTTTTTTGAAGACGAGCTATTATAAATATTGGTGATTCTAAAAGAATAAAATCCTAATTTCTGTTGAAATTCACCCAGTATTTCTTTTATACGAGTTACTATTTGTTCTACCTACGGACAAAAATAGTTATGTCCTCATTCACCTAAATGCAGTAGTAAAAACTCTATAAGATTCGTCTCCAGGTATGCTGGTCATCCCTTTTTACACCGGGTTTATGGGGAAATTTGGCCCGAGCCTACGACCTTCGTTTTGACCCCGCATTAAAAAAAGCCCCTGTGCCACATCCTGGCTCGCGCGGAGGTGAAGCAAATAACTTTTTGTTGTGGTAGGATCCACCTAATTTGGAGTACCGACCATATAAATATGGTTGGTACCGGGAAGAGAGTGAGAGGAATCGGAGAGATCCAACCAGAGACTCTGCCGACTGCGACTCAGTCAACACATTCTCCAGGAACGGTCTTCCCAGGAATATACAAAAGACTATATGTAAATATTGTGTACACTTTCTTGTTTCAATACATTTTGTTCTAAGTACATTTTGTGTTGCATTTCTATTCCATGCATTAGTCAAGTTTCAATACTTTTCTTCGGCATTTAGTTGGAGATTCCTCTCCAGCTAAGCTAGTGGAACTCTCCGCCTTCGGGCAGAGAGGATCCCCAGACGAGGCTATGTCAAAGGGCAGAGTCTCCTCTCGGGAAACAGCTACCCGACCCCCGTTTTATACCGTGTTTATGGGGAATTTTGCAACATTATTATTATTCGATGTTTTTCGACAAGTACCCCCATCATCTATTAACATCAATTTTCTCACAGGTGAAGAGAAGACTTTAAGCAAGAGAGATGTTGTTCTACAGAATCTTACTGGGAATAACTTGTGCAGGTGTGTGAGAAACAAGATATTTTAAATAATAATGGAATAAAAAAAGAACAGTTAGAATAAAAAAAAACAAAAAAACAATTGAAACTTCTATGACGCATAAAGAGGAAAAAGAGCTTGGAGAATTTGACACCCACAAGACATATCAATATGTCGTGTGAGTAGCAAGGTAAACAGGGAGAAAAAAAAACAGTAACTTGCCTAACGAGCTCGTGTACGTGGATGACAGATCAGTCAGTGGGAAGTATAGATAAAAATTAAACTTTACTAAGAGCTTTTTGATTACAGTAAGCTTCACCCTGTACAAGGCCCGGAGGCCACTAGATGTAGACGCTTAAGCTAAGGGTTAGTTTATATGGATAGAGACGAAGAAAACGGTTGACTCTAGAGTTGAACAAGTTAAGATTCTAATGATCGGGGAAATATCCTCTTGAGTGACTGTTCCATAAGCCAAATGTTTGCAGTAAGTAACTATTCGAGTAAAACATACTCACCAATGGAATAGGGAGGGAATGTGGCTGGCTTGCTATATTGTGATGTCATGGCTGATCTTAGACGTGAAGGTTAGCCCTGACGAAACCAAGGACTGTAGTTCGTCTGAGAACTTTTCATGAAAGTAGGGATAGGATCGCCATATCCTGCCAGAGAGAGAGAGAGAGGTTGGAGGATGGAAAGTATTTCTCTTCTAATAAGGACCCGGAGACGCTTTTGAACTCTATCGAATCAGGAATGGGCAGCTCTGGGGCAGATATGACAACTACTCCATTTTCGGCCAGATCTGGCTCTTATAAAGGTAGAAGATAGCTACAAATCATAAGATGTTGTGGATGTTGTGATAACCTACGCCCTGAAAGTACACTGCATATAAAGAAGAATATTATTGCTTTTATATAGATTAGTTATTACCTATGAATAGGGATTGTCATAGGTCAGAAATTAAAGCGGGTAATACGTAGAGGAAAACACTAACAAACAAATAATTAAATCTCATTCACAATACGGAATTAATAACATCTAAAAGTTTTATGTACAGCCCATGGATTATTTATAACAAATTTACTAAAGGAAATTAAACAAAAGAAAGGCTACACAACAGGTGCTTTTTAAACACCGGAAGATGTGCTGAAATGTACCTATTAATCTACGAAATTGAGACATATTCTCAAATAGTCGCTTCAGGTCTAGACTCCCATAAGGATTTTTGGGACAGCATCATTTTTTGTTTATTTTTTTAGGCAATTCACCACAAGCAAAGCGGGAGTGCCACTAGCATGCAAGGGTTAAAGAGGATTGAGAACAAGAGTAAAGAGGCGTGTTTGAAGAAACGATACAGAAAGGGACGGGGGAACAAACTCTGGGTGTCAGATGTCGATTGACATTACACTTGAATATTTGAAGATCATAGTCATCGGGAAACAAGTAAGAGGAAGGGAGTTCCACAGACGCGAAGTGCGAGAGAAGAAGCTGTTTGAGTAGGAGAGATGGTTACATTCAACCGTTTTGACAGTGAGAGGGTGGGACCGAGATGCCAGCCGGGTAGCTCGCTTAAAATTATGTAGTCCGGGAACAAGCGAAAGCAGATCTTCGGAACGGTTGCTGTAAAAATACTTGTAAAAGAGGCAGAGGGAGGCCACTACACGTCTATGGGATAGCGATTTTAGACTAGATGACAGATCAGGACCTATCATCTTGCATATTCGTCTCTGGATTTTGTTGAGGACCTCGAGACGTACAGCGGGAGCACTAGACCATATATGGCAGCAATATTCGATGCAAGGACGGATAGCTGATTTATAGATTTGAAGGATGGACTCAGACGAGAAAAATTTTCTGGCACGACAGAGATATTCTTTTAGAAACGTTGTAGCGATCACATTTCTAAAACCGTTTTCTCATATTAATGATTAAAACTGTCTTCTTAAAGAAGACAATAGTTCAGCGGGGCTTCTAGACTGACACTTCAGAATCAGAGAGCATATATTTTACCAAATAGGAAAAACCTGTATCACTTGAAGACATCCAACAATCAAACGGACAGCATATAACTAGAGCGGAAAATAACTAACTAATCAAGAAGAGATGCTGCTTTCCCACACTAACTTAAACAAAAGATTAGGAAAGAAACCCCCAACAATAGAATCAAGAGAAATGACAGGGGTCTTGAGAAGTATATTTTCAAAAAATAAAAGTGTTTTGCGAGAGAGATTTAAGAAATTTCAAACTATATGTTTAGTTCAGTGATTCCCAAATTGAGTGCATATTGATCCTGATGGACCATGTAACATTACTGGGGGCCCAAACAAAAAATAGCAAATTGGGGATCCATATTTTAATATTCTGGAAAGCAATTTCACTTCTGAACGGTTGTTACAATTGAGAATTAAAATTTGAAGTAATCTCCGCCATATTAAAATACGAAAAACGAGAAACAGAAAACGAGATCGAGTGATGTCAGTTGGCGTCCATTTTAATTTACGGGAGGTTTTGATTGTAAAAGTTGAGCTTCAAAAATTTAACTGCAGTATCAATAGTTAAAGTAGGCATTAAAATTCCTGTACTTTTATTTGATCTCTCTTCTTTCTAATATATTTCTCATGTCCTTTCGCAATAAATAAGCCTGCGTGTCTGAGTGGTTTTATTACCTTTCTTTGCATGAAATGATTACAAAAATAAATAAATAACTAAATAAATAAAATAAAATCCTATTCACTTCATCTTTGCAGTGTTTTAATATTTTGGCGAACACATCTTTTGCCTTGTTAATAATTACATTAACTTTGAATCGAATTTGCTTTTTCTGTGATGCCTACCCATTCTATTTCTGCACATAATTCATAATTAGACAGAAAGATAGATGTAAAGAGAATGAGAAAAAGAGATAGATAAAAGTGGGCATAGATAGATAGATAGATAGATAGATAGATAGATAGAAAGATAAAAACAGGATAAAATAGATAGATAGATAGATAGATAGATAAGAACAGGATAAGATAGACAGATAGACAGATAAATAGATAGATAGATAGATAGATAGATAGATAAAAACAGGAAAAAATAGATAGATAGATAGATAGATAGATAGATAAAACAGGAAAAAATAGATAGATAGATAGATAAAAACAGGAAAAAATAGATATACATATATATATATATATATATATATATATATATATATATATATAGATAGATAGATAGATAGATAGATAGATATATACTGAAGAGACTGAGATAGATAGATAGATAGATACATAGATAGATAGATACTGAAGAGACTGAGATAGATAGATAGATAGATAGATAGATAGATAGATAGATAGATAGATACTGAAGAAACTGAGATAGATAGATAGATACTGAAGAGACTGAGACAGATAGATAGATAGATAGATAGATAGATAGATAGATAGATAGATAAAAACAGGAAAAAATAGATAGATATATAGATAGATAGATAGATAGATACTGAAGAGACTGAGATAGATAGATAGATAGATAGATAGATAGATAGATAAATAGATAGATAGATAGATAGATAGATAGATACTGAAGAGACTGAGATAGATAGCTAGATAGTAGATAGATAGATAGATAGATAGATACTGAAGAGACTGAGATAGATAGATAGATAGATAGATAGATAGATAGATAGATAGATAGATAGATAGATAGATAGATAGATAAGAACAGGATAAAATAGATAGATAGATAAGAACAGGATAAAATAGATAGATAGATAGATAGATAGATAGATAGATAAGAACAGGATAAAATAGATAGATAGATAGATAAGAACAGGATAAGATAGATAGATAGATAGATAGATAGATAGATAGATAGATAGATAGATAGATAGATAGATAAAAAGAGACTGACGGAGAGGGTTAGATATGAAGCGAATAATACAAATAGAGAGATGGGTATACACAGATCGATGGATTGATAGCTAAATATGCACAAACCCGAGAGAGAAAGATAGCGACAATGAAGAAATTTAGATGGATATGAACAGACAAAGATAGATAGATAGATAGATAGATAGATAGATAGATAGCGAATGAGATAGAGAAAGATACGAAGAGAATAAGTAAATTGTTAGATATAAGTAGGCAGAGATTAATTGATCAATCGATAGATATGCAGAAGCTGACAAAAGGAAAGATCGAAGTAATGAAGAGTAGATTGATTGAAATAGATATGAACAGATTAATATATATATATATATATATATATATATATATATATATATATTAAACTCTTCAGATTTATCTTTATCTATCAATCTATCTATATCTACTCTCATCTTTTTATTAGTCTCATTCTCTTCATGTCTACCTTGATATCTCCTTATCTATCTATCTATCTATCTATCTATCTTTGCCTCTTCATATCTGTCTCAGTGTTTTTATTATATATATATATATATATATATATATATATATATATATATATATATATATATATATATGAATATATATATATATATATGTATATATATATATATGAATATATATATATATATGAATATATATATATATATATATATATATATATATATATATATATATATATATATATATATGTATGTATGTATATAATAAAGACATTGAGATAGATATGAAGTGACTACGATATATATCGATAGATAGGTAAATAGAAATAGATATGTAGATATATAACTATTAAGAGAATCAGACAAATAGACAGGTAAGAATAGACATAATTAGATAGATAATAAAGTGGTAGCTAGATAAATTCTTGGATGATAACTCGACTTTAAAATGTTCATTTTTTCCTCCCTGCTCATAGACTCCTAGTTTATCCAGTTTTCGAAGGTACGCCGATTTGTACGCCCACTAAAATTAACATCGCATATTCCTGCCATTTGTGATTTGCCTGCCTTGTCCTCGAATAAATTTCGTAAATATCAGTGTGTGCGAAATAAAGATTTATTCTTCATTGTCATTAAGTAAACGAAAATCGTGTAATGAAACTTTGCATATTTCCAACGCGCACCACGGCTTTAAATAAGCAATCAGAACAAATCCCAGAATCATCACAGCAGACACGGGTTAATTTATTGTCTGATCTCTGCTACGTTGAAGAATCTTTGCCCAAATAAGTTCCTTTTAGCTTATTTCATTGGAATTGCCTGGGAGACACATGGCGGGAATTGAAGATTTTGGCTAGAACGTCAGTCACAGTCGTATGTAATCGTCGCTGCACGTGTCGGGTTTTTCTCCTTTTATTATCATGTCTATCGAATCTCATCGTATGAAGGTCTCTCTGTTCATTTTTGTCTACCTGTCTCTAATTGCTTAGACACTGTATATATTTATGTATCGATCACACTCAGTTTATACCTATCCCAATTTATTTTTACTTGCCTCAGTCTGTTCAACTGTTCAATATCTATCCATCTATCTCTTTACCTATTTATCTAGTTTCTTTCCTCTCTCTCTTTATCTCTCTCTATACGCGAAGGCGCATACACATACACACCCACACACACACACACAAATATATATATATATATATATATATATATATATATATATATATATATATATATAATTATTTATTTAAAAATATGTTTCGTTCGCTACGTAAGAGTTCTTGTGTTTCCAAACAAGAGCCGGCTTTTTTATCGAAATACAAAAAAAATAAAAAAATAAAAACAAAAATACTAAAAAACTTCGGATTTTTTACCTAACGAGTTCTTTCCTATTTTTTATATATTTTCACACTTATATATATATATATATGTGTGTGTGTGCGTGTGTGTAAAAGACAATAGGAAAAGTGTAATAGTTGTCGACGCGTTTCGTCCGATGTGGACTTTTTCAAGGCATGAAAAATGGAATGAAAATAGTGTTCTTTAAATTCTTCCAGTTGCTAAGGACATTTTGTCTTGTTGTTATTAGTTATTTTGTTTAATAAATTCATTTCTTTTTTGCCTTGAAAAAGTCCACATCGGACGAAATGCGTCAGCAACTATTCAAGTTTTCCTATTGTCTTTTACATTTATAAATATTGTATTTTGTACAGGTTAAATCTGAAAAAATTTTTCATATATATATATATATATATATATATATATATATATATATATATATATATATGGGCATCAACCTTTCTTTTAAACATCTTTCGTTAAATATTAAGGAGGAGGAAAAAATACATGTTTTTCCAGCGTTCTTCCATTTCTCCCTTTGGTGGGAGTCAGGGAGCTCAAAAACTGTTCATATCTTACATTATCTCAAGCATTATTTCCAGCCAATTCCTTCGCCATTTTAAAGAGGGTTTTGTTTTGGTGTACTTAGTTTCTTTTCATATTTTGACTGTATGACACGTATTATTTGTGTGATTTTAAATTCTTGTAAGATAGTTCATTCCGAGCCATCGCGTGTTGGCTATGGCTAGAATACGAGTGGGCGACATTATATTTTTAAAAGACTTTCAGCACGTCGTTCCCATTTTTAATCAAGGTGAGCTTGATCTAGGGGAGTGATGTTTTCGAACTGTTTTCAGTACTTTGATTTACATACAACTCTCGTATTTTCGACAATTATTTTTCTCAAGTGTTTTTCTAGATTGTTTACCGGCCTGAATATTCGGAAACTCTTATTAAACGAAATTTAGATCACTCCGGGGAAAAAAAATACTGTTTTAAATTATACTATATTTATAAGTAAAAATTCAGCTCGAAGTTACAACTCATCGTAACCAAGTGTTTGAGCGTGCTTGTCTTGTTTAGACTGAAGATCATACCAGATAATCTGCTCTCTCCCAGAAACTGTAACTAAGGTCCGCTCAACATAGTTTCAGTATCAATCCCAGTTTAGCTATCTCTGAATTAATTAAAGGCGATAATCCGTACATACCGGCGACGCTATGGGGACGTAACCGAGTGGTAAGTGCTTTCCGACCATCATACACGGGTCCCATGATTGATTTATGAAGCAGGTGACCTTTTTGAGGTTCTCGGCTTGATGGGGGGAGGGTGATACCAGCTTGCGGCAGCTTTTGGAAAGTGCATGAAAACCATACCACGGGATGACCCAAGCCTTGTAAGTGCAACTGAGTAGATGGAAATATTTGGGAGTTGTAGATGGTTGTGCGAGTACAGTCACAAGTCATCGTGACCGAGATTTTGAGCGTACTGGCCTTGTCCAGACTGATGATCACTCCAGATAATTCTCTCTCTCTCCCTCTCTCTCTCTCTCTCTCTCTCTCTCTCTCTTTCCCAGAAACTGTAACTAAGTTCCGTTCAACATAGTTGAAGTGTCGGTCCCAGGTTAGTTATCTCTGAAATAATATATTTCACATTTGGGAGGTGTTTGAAAACCATACTAGAGTTGAAGGAGCATTCGATGGTTGTAGCAGCACAAAGTCGCAAGTCATCGTGACCGAGGGTCTGATCGCAACTGGCCTTGTTTAGACTGTTGTTCACGCCAGATAACGCGCCCTCTCCCAGAAAGCATAGCTGCAGTATAAACCGCAGGTGGGCTCTGCGGGTGTTGAATAAACACAAACATGTGCCTGAGCAGGAGTCTGCAATGGGGATTGGATAGCCGCCGTAGTAGACCGGCATCTCCGGATACGAGTGGCCGTGGCATTCTGTGTTGTTTGTTAAGTTTTAAGCCATATTTTTTTAAATAGATTTCTAGGGCATTTTTTTCTGTTTATCAGTTATCAGTTTTCGTTAATTATGATTATCGGATATATTTCTGTCCATGCGTATTTCGTTATTGTATATTATTATTTATTATTAAATTATTAATTAACTTTTAATTAATTTTAGTTATTTATTATGTTATTCTACTTTCACTGTTTATGTTATTTGTTTATTGTACATCGACGGTTTTGTTAGTTTCAATTCGTATAGGAATGACTGCAAAAACTTACTTCTCCCGAGATGTATAGACAAATCATACAGTTACATGATGCAATTTATTCTTGACCAATAAGATTGCTCGGTCTCATCCGCCATATTTATTTTGTTCTTGTTTTGATATAAGAACGCTGCGATAACTCGTCTGGATCCCTTTTGTGTGTTAACACCATATTTAGTTTGTGAATATTTTGCATCATTTCTGTTACTTTATCTGCTAATGTCATGCAGATATTTTGTGCTTCGTTTTTTGCTGTTTTTTTTTTCTTTTTGATTTTTTTTTTCACACTATCGTTATCCTTCTTATTGTTTACTAGAAACTTTGCAAATTCTGTTTGTTGGACATTTGCATTTAACCATGGCCAGATATTCCGCAAGAATTGTCTAAAACAAATTGCATTATCTGCTTTTTATATAGAGAATATATTTGCATTTTCCTTGTTGATATTTTACAAGTAATCCGTTTTTTTAGTTTGGGATTTTTACGTAACGTAATACATATTTGTTTTCGTGTTTGCATTTTTAATTAACTTTTAATAGTTTATTTAGCAATTTGTGTTGCTCTGTGAAAGAGATTATTGCTATTTTCAGATTACTGTTTTGAGTTTATTCTTGCAGACATTTGTTTTTTCATGATATTTTTGGTACATTCTTTACGTCTTAAATTTCCCATATATGCTAACAAAGTGTTATGATGTTCCTGCAGGAGTATCAATATAAGAACGAATTAAACATCTTGACCGAAGAATATCACACACGGAAAACGGTGTAGAAACATTCTATTTCTGTAGATTAACTAAAGAATTCGAATTTGAAAACTGAAAGGAACATAGGTCAGAAAAATTGTCGATAACAACCAAGATGAAGAAACCATTTCCAATAATTAACGTAGATAGATAGATACTGAAGAGACTGAGATAGATAGATAGATAGATAGATAGATAGATAGATACTGAAGAGACTGAGATAGATAGATAGATAGATAGATAGATAGATAGATAGATATATAAATACTGAAGAGACTGAGATAGATAGATAGATAGATAGATAGATACTGAAGAAAATGAGATAGATAGATAGATAGATAGATAGATAGATAGATAGATACTGAAGAGACTGAGATAGATAGATAGATAGATAGATAGATAGATAGATAGATAGATACTGAAGAGACTGAGATAGATAGATAGATAGATAGATAGATAGATAGATAGATAGATAGATAGATAGATAATGAAGAGGTACGTAGGTAAATGCTAGGATGATATCCATTTTTTCCTCCTTACTCATATACTCCTAGATTCTCCAGTTTTTAAAGGTACGCCGATTTGTACAACCCATAAACTTAACATTGCATATTCCTACGTTTTCAAATGACATGCCCCTTCAGGTCGTATGTAATCATGACTCTTCACAGATATATGTTCTTTATTATCTTCTAATTAGGGGTGTGGTTTCCCATTGCTTTCTCCACGATTTGAAATTCAGATTTTTCCTTCTCATAAACACGTACGGCTAGAGAGTTCATTCTACTCTGTTATTTAATCCACGCCTACAGGGAGAAGAGAAAGATTATTTTTCTCCGCAATGGTATTTGTGTGAAAGTGAACGGAACTGACTAGACCGCAATTTGAACTCGGCACGCTGATTCTACGTTCTTATCGCTAACAAAGCCACAGATTTAAGCATACTAACGATAATTCTTCATATAAAAAAATCCAGGTATAATAAAGAAAACTAATCGATAGTATTTTCGTGTATTCTATCTTTCATAATGAAAAATAGTCTGTTTTTGGAAAAAAAAGTTATAGTCGATGAAAAGTGAATACATTACAACAATATGCAGCAGTACATAACAATGGACGAAATGAAATCGTCTCACAGTTACCATAATCCATAAAATCTTTCATATGAAGTGGTGTTATAACGAAGTTTTTTTTTACTGTCACCTCTTCCTATCCCAAAATGAAAAGGGGTTTCTGGAAGTAGATAAGAGAAAGGGATTAATATTTCATCAGAATAAGTATTTTTTTCTGTGGTGACCAGAAAAAATATTATTAAAGTTTATCTGTGAAAGTTTCTATCATCCAGATTTTTTTATTAGAAACGAAGACTGGGCCATCCCCAAGAATGGATTCGAATCACGGGACTCAGTGAACAACGACTACTTGAACACACGCTAGGAGCGCAAAATCTATTTTCTGAGGATCCCCTTCGTCGACGGGCAGGGAAATTGCATGGTTTTCCATCTGATTGCATGTTTTTCATCTAACATTTCTCCGTTCCGTTTTTTTTCTTCCGTTTTTGCCATTAAGGGTTTATCCTAACTCGCTTTCTTATTGATAGAGGACTCTGCGTTGAATGAGACAATTTCTGTTTTAGAAGACGAGTAACTGATCAAATGATGAGCTTTTTTTCTCACGTTCATATTTTCTTTGAAAATTAAATGCAGTATTGTTTACTAGAAACCTGTATTATATAATGTTTTCTTTTTTATATATCTTTTTTCATTTTTTTTTTTTTTGAGGGCCAAACGGAAAAAAAAAAACAAAATGTCTGCAAGTTTATCCAACTAATTTTTAAGTCACGTATTATTTACTGCTTGCTGTTGCCAACACATTTCTATCGTATTTACAAATACGATTATATTTCTGTTGATAAATTGGCAACTGTTTTATTTTTAACCATATAAATGGCGACATTCTGAAAGGAGATTATGTTTTGACAATCCTTTTTTTTTTTTTTTTTCTTAACTCTGCGTTTTTTTGGATACTGAAACTGTTGTCAACAAGTAAAAGTATTTTTAGCAAGAGGTTTTGGGAGTACGGATTAACGTACCATTTATCGGCATCCAAAGTGGAAATACTAGCTTCAGTTCTTCCTCGTCTCTTGTGTTTGCTTTCAAGCTATTAGGTTCGTGCAAAAAATAATGTCGTTTTCTCACATAGTAACATATGTGAGAAAACGACATTATTTTTGCACCAACCTAATAATGCATCTTCGAAATCCTTCCCCCCCCCAACCATATCTCACTATAGCTATAGTGCCATGTGTGTGGGGACACTATTTTTATTTTTAATATTTTGTAAATGACTATGTTAGGCATCTCGTAAGTTGCATCCTGTTTTTCTCTTGCTGATGAGTATATTTTCTGTCATATGACGTTTTATTGGAGTTACCTCCACTGATAAAAAACAGCATAAGATGGTGAAAAATGCCCCAAACTTAATAAAAACAAAGTTTTATCGTAATAAAATTCTGTCTATATTTCTGAGATGAGGTATTCTGTACATTATATACATTATTCGGGTTATTGTCCTCATCTTTGTCGCCATATGTATTACAACGTTTCGGCCGTTGTACGCTCCGGCCTTCTTCAGGTGGTTGGAATGTCGAACTGAACCCTTTATTTCGCTCTCTGGGGTTCTCCACTTAATTGGGTATTGAACTCACGCTCTTTGAGGACACATGGCACTGTGGATAAAGGCTTAAGTTAGATCCAGTAACAGGACCCAAGGAGTATGAGTTCAATACCCGGCTAAGGCAGTGGAGAACTTTCAGAGGGAAATTAACAGGAGATAACTGATAACTGACATCCATTATACATGGCACATGGAACTAGAACAGTCTATCCCAGTGAGCGAAATAAAGGGTTCAGTTCGATATTCCAACCACCTGAAGAAGGCCGGAGCGTACAACGGCCGAAACGTTGTAATAAATATGGCGACAAAGATGAGGACAATAGTCCGAATAATGTAAATAATGTAAAAGAAAATTCTTATTATTAAGTGGAAAGACCAAATTATGTTTACTATTTTATTAAATGTTTTAATCTTTTGCAGTACAGTCGAAATTTTAGTTAAAAATCTTTTTTTTTTGGATTAGCGGTCTACATATTTACGATTAGTATTTTAGCTTTTTTTTTGTTCCGGTGAAAAACACATTGATTTGGAAATTCTTGCAAAAATCAAATAATTTTTGGATTTTAATGAAACTTTCAGAACTTATTCACAAATGTACGAAATTATTTTTGAATTCTTTTTTTAGGAAATCTTGGTAAAAATGTGCTTTTTTACATATGTCACCAACCAAACCACTTACTTAGTTATCCGTCATGCCTGATCCACGCTTAGGAGACCATGTGTATTTCGATGCATGACTGACGAGGCAGATTTTCCCGCAGTATGTTATCATTTCTTTCTGTGGTAGACCAGTTGCCATCAAAGGCTATAGAACCCAGTCTGCCCTGCTATTTACCGATAGCCTTTTATAAAGAAGAGGATTCATACCTTTACCAAGTGTATTAGCACGTAAGTAAAAGTAATTCGAACTCGGCTCTCCGATTCCTCAATCCGATTCGCTATCCATTACTCCACCGTGCTCATTAAATTACGGGAAAAATACATTTTCACCCGAAAATGAATTTATTAATTAAAAGCAGAAGTCCTTGGAGAATGTAATTTTTTTTTTTTCAAACTACTGCCCTTTTCCCCCAAATCTGCTCCGAATTGTAAAACAAAAAATGCAATAAGTATATTAAATTATTTAATTAGAAAAGCTTTTAAAGGCTAAGATTTATTGAGGACACTGTTGCATTAAGCAAAACATTTTTAGATGAATAATTAATTTTTACAAGCATTGCTTTCATTTTTTAAAATTTTAATGCTAATAATATATAAATCTTTTAAAATTCTGCATTACTTTCATCCGGTTAGATGATATTGTTATTAAGTGAAAACTATATTTACTAATTAAAAATAGATAGGCTTTATACAAATGATCTAGCTTTGGCTGGTAGCCTGTGTAGGAGATTTTAAATTCAAGTCTGCATAGAATGGAACAGTGACCAATGCTGTATTCTGCCAAAGAAGTCGTGGCAATTCCCAATAAGAAGACAATGAATGCTTTGTGTGGAGAGCCATGATCACCTTGAAGTGACATGACATCTTTGTTAAATAGAATGAACTTACCTAATGTCCGAAGCAGCTGAATGCTTTTGCGTTGGCAGTTGTATACATTGATTGAACCTTCAAAAAATTCTATGATTTTCGTTGTTGCTTTAACTGTAAACAGGCGAATAAAATCTAACCATATGTACTAAACAAATGTCCCCTCTCCACTCACAATTTTACCATTGACGGAGTACAATTTTCCCAGCCCAGCTTAAAGAAAAATTAATTCATGATCAAAATAGTTCTATAATGGATTGTGACACTATTCATTGAGAGTTGTTTGATTTTTCACAATCAAATTAAATCATCAAAAGCCGCGTCTACTTTTAAAGTGCAAAGTCTCTTTAGAATTTAGATTATGATTCTACACATTCTCCTTTATTTAGTCTAATCTGTATAAACTGTTCATTGCCATAGTTGTACTTTAGAAAGATATCTCGTTTTCTTTTAGTACTGCTCAATTATTGTCCACCCTCTTTCTATCAAGTCCAAGTATGGATTGCCAGGCCAAGAATTTAACACACTATGCTTCCAAATTCACGACCTAAATGTTTACTCTATTAGAATATCCCTAGATGTGGACAGCGGAAAGAGAACTGTCTATCCATGGAGATTAAGTAGTTAAATTCTGAATACTTGCATTACTTACATTATTTGAACAGTTATCCCCATCTTCATTGCTATATTCACAACGTTTCGGTCGTTGTACGCTCCGGCCTGCTTCAGGTGATTGGTATTTCGAACCTAACCCTTTATTTAGTCCACCCGTGTAGATAGTTCTAGTTCCGCGTGCCATACCTCTTCCGGATGTTTCAGTTACTTTCCTTTAACTCAACTTTTTTGGTTCACCACTGCTATGGCCTGGTATTGAAATCACAACTCTTTTGCTCTAGTCACTGGATCTAACCAACGTCTTTATCCACTGGGACATTTGTCTTTGAGCATAATTCTAATCACCTGAAGAAGTCTGGAGCTTACAACGGCTGAAACGTTTTGAATATGGTAATAAAGATGAGGATAAAAGTCCGAATAGTGTAAATTATGCAAGTAATCATAATACATCTCAGAAGTAAAAACAGATATTCAATTTTGAAGGTTACTCGGACCGGAAAGCACCTGATGATGGTCGGAGAGCAAAGGGGTCGGAATGATGAGTTAACAACAAAGATGTGGAAAATATTCCGTGCAAATAATGTATATATTCTTTGGGAGGAATTCTTGTAATAAACATTTTCAATCTGACCATATATGATTGTGGTGAAACACTTTAAAAAAAAAAACTTTACAGGGCGAATAAAATCTGACCATATGTACTAGACAAATGTCCCCTCTCCACTCACAGCTACTTGAAGACGGTGATATGTCTCATGTTTATTTGTGTTTTATGGCTTATCAGCCATCAATCAACTGTTATTTAAAGGCAGAAAATATTATATTTTTTCCAGAATTTCTAGGGATAACAGTGATTTACTGATACATATTTGACAAATTAACCCATAGATGTGGGAGAAGAGGGAATATTCATTTCATTTTCAAGAGTATTTGATGTCTTTTTGATCCCTGTCTTTTTTTATCCTTTTTTCAAACGGCCCTCTTTACTTTCACTTTCACTTTCTGTAAATCCTTGCGTGCTAGTGGCACACCCGTCTTAACTGAGGGGAAATAGATAAAACAAATACGTTACACGCGAACAAAATGTTTAGCGAACGAACCTGGTGTTCTTTGCACTTAACCCATTACCTGCCATGAGCCCCACTACATGTTATTCCTTGTATTTACATTGAATTGCTTACATACATTGCATTTGCAGAGGGATATTTTACAACACTTAGCCTTTTTTATTATTAGTCGTAAGAAGACACTTTCTGTCGTAATTTTACATTTCACAAGTAGAAAAATAATGACTATTTTGAAAAGTATTTTTTTGTTATTTCTAATCAATATTATTTTTTGATGTTTTATACACATATATATTTCATGTTCTAGATTTTATAAAAATGACAATGGCAACTATTGAAATTAAACATAAGAAATAAATAAAGTCCTAAGACTCCTGTCTGGGCCAAAAATGCGCATTAAAAAAGTTGGCAGTTAATGGGTTAGTATTAGGTTGGTGCAAAAATAATGACTTAATAATGTCGTTTTTTGGCGTATGTTTTAACGTCAAAAAACGAAATTATTATGTCATTATTTTTGCACCAATCTAATACAAAGCATAGCTCACGTTAAGCTTCGATCGTTCCTGTCTTCAAGAACTCCGGCGACCCCTCTGACCCTTCCAACTACCGTCCTATCAATCTCCTTCCCCTCTTCGGCAAAGTCTTCGAAGCCCTAATCAATACCGGGGTGGTTAACCACCTCACATCCCATAATCTGCTCTCAGACAAGCAATATGGTTTCCGCTTTGCCCGATATACAGCCGATGTGCCTACGGCCATCACTGAAACAGTCTACCGAGCTCTTCAAAATAACGGGGAAGCCCGAGACGTGGCACTAGACATCTCCAAAGCATTTGATAGGATTTGGCGTGCCGGCTTTCTTCACAAGCTCTGGGTTATAGAATTACGGGTCGATTATATAACCTAATACGATAATTCCTGTCAAACCGTAAATTGAAAGTCATTCTCAATGGATTCTTCTCCAGGTGTTCCTCAAGGCTCCATCCTAGGCTCCATCCTAGGCCACACTCTATTCCTTATCTACAAAAAATGACATTCCTGACGCAATAACTTCCCAAGTTGGCATCTACGCGGATGACACCACAATTTATTCCTGCCTCAAAAACAAATCTAGTCTCGCTGACAAAACTCGCCTGGCCGTGCGTCTCGAAAAGTAGCTCCAATCGATTGTGAACTGGGGCATGATTTGGCTGGTCAACTTCAACGCTTCCAAGACAAAACCGCTCTCTATTAATCACCACAGAGATCCTTCCCTTCCCTCCATCAGAATGTCTGACGCTCAACTTTTCGAGAGCAACTCTCTGCGGCTTCTCGGTCTAACGTTGACTGCTGACCTGAAATGGAATAAATACATTGAGTCAATTGCCTCGCCCACTGCAAGGAAAGTTGGCTCCCTGAGCCGCGCCAGGAAGTTTTTTCTCCGGAGTCGATCCTCCAGATCTACAAATCAACAATTCGCCCTTGCATGGAGTATTGCTGCTATATATGGTCTGGTGCCCCTTCTGTTTGTCTCGGGGTTCTTGATAGGCTCCAGAGGCGGATATGCAATGTAGTTGGCCCTGCCCTGGCGTCTCGTCTACAGTCACTTTCTCACAGACGCGCCGTCGCCTAACTCTGTCTGTTCTACAAATCCTTTCATGGAAATTGCTCCGAGGAGCTGCATTCACTGGTTCCCAGACGTCATGAGTTCCAGCGCCTTACGAGGCTTGCATCCCGCTCTCACCCCTTCAATGTCGAAACTCCTAAATGTAGCCGTCTCTTCTACTCTAATAGCTTCATGTCTCGCACCTCTCGCCTGTGGAACTCCCTTCCTTTTTCCTGTTTCCCTGAGAGCTATAATCTCCAGCTATTCATGTGTAATGTCAATCGACATCTCCAGTTGCCTTGATCTATCCACTACCCTCATCCTTTCTTCTATCACTCCTATCTGATCTCGCTCTAAATTTCCAGTAACTCCTTGCGTCCTAGTGGCTTCCCGCCTTGCTTGGGGTGAAATGTTAAAAAAAAAAAAAAAAAAAAGAACCGGTGTTTCAAACTGATGAGTCCGCATGCCCTCTATTTTTGTGCGTGTAAAAATTGGAAATTTAATAACAGAAGCTCATATAATTTTTAATATGCGCCCTGAAATATTTTGTCCCCACCTAATAATAAACGGTGATCATTTGTCAGGCGTTTACTTTCATTTGTGCTTGCATATTAAATGAAATTAGGTTTTAAAAAATAAACAAATATAAAACATCGGATTCTAAATCATTCAAATGTTCCTTGATTTTTTTTCCCATTTTTTTTTTCTTTTAGATTGTTTCTTTTCCCTCTTCCTCCACGATCTCGACCATTTTGGGATTATTTTATTGTATCGAATGTTTGCTGATAAGCCCTTTTTTTTTATCTTCGAAAACGTGGTTAGGGAAATAGGCTTCAGATAAGATGTACGTGATTTAATTAGAAACCTTGCAGGATTCAACGTAGAAATCGGTCTGGGGTTTAGGTAATATTTTCATATTCAGCGTAACACGAAGAAAAGAAAGGACTGTACATTTATAGTTAGATGTGCTCAAGATTTTTTGGCGCAACCCACTTCCTAATATCTAACCAAATGGTCATATTCATTTTTTTCCTTCAATACTTTTAACATTTCCCCCGAAGCAAGACGTTAAAGCCATCGACATCCAGAACCTTTTGCCAACGTGCTTCCAACTGCGCAATACGGTAAAAAAAAATCGGTTGCCTTGGACGCAAAGAAGAATGTGAGTGCCTGCCGTAAGGCTGCCTCATTTGTGAATTATTTCCCACGAAGAGAATGCAAGAGGCGGTTATCTGTTCGTTCAAGATCTAGCAAGTAAGATGGATGGTTCAATTTCTCCCAGTCAAGTCTCTGTATGGTATCTCTGGCCTCCCGAGCCAGCTGAGGTCTGACATTGTCATAGAGGAACAGTACACCTTCGCGATTAATCAATGCTAGCACCTTCTGCTTCGGTGCTTGTTGTACATGTTCCAACGACTGCGTGTACAAGTGCTTAGTGATGATTAGGAGCTCATAGTTCACCATTTTTGGACTAGATAACCAGATACAGAGCATGATCTTGCGTAGGTGTAGGGGAAATCTTGTGGTGTGAGGGACAGGCTCCCGTAGTGACAAATAGTTCTGTTACGCTTGGGAGTGTCATACAGGCCCTACTTCTCGTAACTGGTAAGGGCCTGATGCTTTGCGTTACCGAGGAAGCAACGAGAATCAGGCTGTCATTCGTGGTACCTACCTGATGAACCTGTATTCCTTTCCCTACTGGATGCATCGTCCTGGGTAAGACGTTATACTAAATCCGCGTCCTGAGTAAGACGCTAAACTATGTCCAAAAGAACGGCCTTGAATCAGGCTTTGAGGAGAGTGGAACCACCTCTTCATTGCTGGTGTTGCCGGGGTTGTAGCACCTGTCTGTCCCAGCTATGGGCAAAAAATATTTAACTATTACCAACAATACTTTTTGTGAAAAAAATTATTACCAGCAATGCAATTTTGAAGGAAAAATATAACCTGAATGATTTTTGACAAAAAAAAAATATATTACCTGCAATAAAAAAAATTTTGTCGGCCTAAAATAACCCATTGAGCTTGATATGCCGTAAAACAAAATAAACCAAAATCAAACTAGACCAAACAATACATATTCTATTTGTTGTGGTAGGATCCACCTAATTTGCATAGTGGAGTACCGACCATATAAATATGGTTGGTACCGGGAAGGAATGAAGGGATTCAACCAGAGATTCTGCCCGACTGCGACTCACATTCCAGGAACGGTCTTCCCGGGAATATACAAAAGACTATATGTAAATATTGTGTACACTTTCTTGTTTCAATACATTTTGTTCTAAGTACATTTTGTGTTGCATTATTATTCCATGCATTAGTCAAGTTTCAACACTATTCATACGAATCTATCCTAAAAATGTTGTCGGCATTAAATAACCCATTGAGTTTGATATGCCATAAAACAAAATCAACCAAACTAACCAAAACCTATGGGATGCTAGTGTAATTTAACTGTTTCATTAGAAACCTGGAACCGTTCGGCAAGTTCACCACAGGTTTGGCGGTTGTTCCCTTCCATGACCGTCTTCAGGGCCTTATCCTCCAGGAATTCTGGCTAGCCACTGCGTGGTTCATCACAAACTGACACATTTACCGCCTGAACATCTGGGACCAATGCGTGGCAGTGCGTTCACTCAATGCATCATCCGCAAAGGCTTGACGTGTCGACTTGATGCAGCTGCAGACAAGCACACCTTAAAGTCACAAAGCAGACAACCCCGAACGAACTGCTTCGACATCGCCATATTTCCTCGGCGTTGCTCGAGCTAAGTTTGATGTGTGTCCGCAATGCACCTGTATTGACAGTGCGTTCACTCACTGCATTATCCCAAAGTCATGACGTATTCATCAACTTGTTGAAGCTGCAGCCAAGCCCACCTTAAAGCCACAAAATAGACAACACCGAACTGGCTGCTTCGACATCGCCATATTTTCTCGCTGCTGCTCGTGCTGTGACTGATGTGTCCGCAATGAACCTGCATTAGTCAAGATCATTACCACAATCGCCACCGTCACTGATTTCTTAGTGCATCATTTGTCTACTAGCCCACCAGATACAGAGCATGATCACGCGAAAGGCGTATAGGTGGTCTTGTAGTGTGAGGCACAGGGTCTTGTAGTGAGAGCCAAGTCCTGGCACGTTTGGGAGTGTTATACAGGTCTCATTTTTCGTCACTGGTGAGCAATCTATCAAATATAGGTTAGTTGCGGTGCCGAGAAAGCAGCGAGATACAGGTTGTCACTCGTTTTTGGTTGTTGACTTCCGACAGTGTGTGGGGTACCTACTTTCTCAACTTGTACGTCTTTCCTATGCGCGACAGGTAAAGTCAAAAACCTGGAAGCGTTCGGCAAGCTCACGACATGTTTGACAGTTGTCCTCCTCTATGTCCAGCTTTAGGGCCTCATCATTAAGGACCAGTCGCCGGCCACTGCGGGGTTCCCTACAAAGGACTGATCTCCCGACTTGAACTTCAGAAACCAAAGTCTGTCGGCAGACTCTCTTCCAGGGTTATCCCCAAAGGCTTGACGTATTCATCGACTTGTAGCTGCGGACAAGCCCATCTTTAAATCACAAAGCAGACAACCCCGAACTGGTGGCTTCAACACCGACATGTCTCTTCGCTGCAGCTCGAGCTATAGGAAAAGAGAAAAGTTTAATTACGAGAACTTAAAAAGCGAAATAATTTTTTTTTAAAAAAAGGACGATAAAAAGATATAAAGAAAGAAAGAAAGAAAGAAAGAAAGAAATAAAGGGAAGAAAGCAGAAAAGAAAATTAAACATGAAATAATGGCTGATTAAAAATAAATCGTAAAAGACAAACATTTCAGGTAGGAAGCAAAACAATGTGAGAAGACAAAGAACTTAAAGGTAAGATTCTTGTCTGTGGAAATAAAAACCAATTCTACGCGACGCAAGAATTGTATATAAAAAGGAAAACCATACAAAAACGGAGATAAATTAGGATAGATTTTGTTACAAACCGCATTCAGTGTTTACATTACTGTCAGCTTCAGATCTACTTAAAGTGTTTGAGACTAATTGTAACATTTATATGTCGTTATTTGCAAACCACTGATAATTTTTTTGTTGTGAAAATCGTTTAGAATTTAGATAATTATTCTTACCTACAAATACAAGAAAAAAAATCATAAACAAATTTAAACCAGCACTAAATAGATCATAGACGCCCCCCCAAAAAAAACATACAGACATAATGCCCAAATACAGTAGTCGATTCTGTTATACTGACATAGAAGACTGCTATGTGACGACAACGATCGCCATATATCAAACGCAAATCGTTAATTCATAATGCCGTTCTATGGAAAGAACGAAATATTAACAAGAGAACTATATGCAATATATATATATATATATATATATATATATATATATATATATATATATATATAAACTCATTTCTATAATATGTGTAAATATTTACTCTTTGCTTGAAGAAACACGTGTAGCAGAAGTATGGAAAACAAAACAGAGTATAATATATATTTTAAAATAAAAAAAACATATCAACCAAAAACGTTTGGGGTTTATCTTCTGTATAAAATATACACTTTTTTCTTGTTCGAACAAACATCTTACCTCTCTCTCTCTCCCTTTATATATATATATCTATATATATATATATATATATATATATATGTGTGTGTATGTGTGTGTGTGTGTGTATGTATATATATATATATATATATATATATATATATATATATATCCTTGTGCAGGTATGCAGAAAATAGAAAAGAACACGTTGGGTGCATAATCCGGGGTTCTTTAGTATTTTTGTTTTTATTTTTAAAAAACAGTGCTCCATACAGAAGTAGAGCTTATATTATAATAATATTTTTTGTTTAAAAATATGATTCCTTCGCTTCCTAAAATTTCGCTTGAAGATGAAACGTGACTAAACACCTCAATCCAACTTAATTTTATTAATTATTTGGATGATTTCGGCTCTCGTTTTTGAAACATGAGAACTCTTATGTAGCGAAGGAATCATATTTTTAAACAAAAAATATTATTATAATTATATATATATATATATATATGTGTGTATATATATATATATATATATATATATATATATATATATATATATATATATATATATTGATGTAAAAACATTAAGCTGAATGTGACTTGGCATAATTAAATACCTGATCGTAAAAAAAAAATAAATAAATAAAATAAAATAATGAAAATAAAATAAAATAAAATAAAATAATGAAATAAATAAATTAAATAAAAGAGGTAAAAAAACAAACAGTTTCGCTCCCGCTCTTCAAAGTTTTTAATCGGTAGAAAGAGAGTTAAGAATACAATAATTCTAAATTAACCAATGATAGACAAGGGAGAAAAAAGTCGGAATTACTAGAGACTAATGATAGCAAGCCCCAGCAAACAATCACTCTGTTTGCAGAGAGACGGTTTGCGAGACCGTATACATATATATATATATATATATATATATATATATATATATATATATATATATATATTGCTCTATAAGAGGCCTCCTTTGTAAATCACTAGCGGGTCTTAAATGCCACTTCAGATTAACGCACAAAATTTCATAACTGAATCAACTAAGCTGTCAAATCCCCATACGTCAAAACCGACGGGAGAGTCCATTATATATATATATATATATATATATATATATATATATATATATATATATATATATATATATATCTTAGGATCTTGAATATGTTCTCCCTGAATTTTCATGAAAATTAGTGTTTTATTTATAAAAATTAATAAAAAAACATGTCACTGAATATATTGTCCATCGTTAGCCACTACTTTCTTTTTCCCATTTTTCCGGCAGCATTTGAATTCCACGTCGGACAAACGACACCTCTTTTGAGGCTAACTACGAATCGACCCATTTTTTGAAAACTTCATATAAATGAAGGTGCTGCTGAGCCAGGCCATGTGCCATCGATTGGAACAAGCGATAATCGAATAGGGCAATGTCTGGTGAATACGGCCGTAGGACTTCCCATTGAAGTAGGTTTTTACCCGTTTTGCAACATATGGTCTAACATTGTAATGTTGCAAAATCACTTTGTCGTATCTCTGATCGTATATTGGCCGTTTTTTGTTCAATGTTTGGCTCAAACAATTGTAGTCGATAGCGATCTCACGTAAGGTTTCGGTCGGTTTGAGTAGATAATAAACTACACCGAGCTGATCCCACGAAATGCAAAGCAGAAGATTCGAACTATGAATATGCGGCTTTGCCGCAGATATTAATCCATGGCTGGGATTACCCCACGATCTTCTACGCTTAGGGTTATCGTAGTGTATTTGCTTTTCATCGCTGGTCACGATACGATGCAAAAAACCGCTCCTTTCCTGCCGTTGAAGCAGGTGTTCACACGTGAAAAAACTCCGTTCGAAGTCTTCAACTCGTACGGTCCCCAATATCCTTGCTTTTGAATCATTTCTAATGCTTTCATACTTTTCGAAACTGCGGTGTGATCAACTTCTAATGATTGTGCAAGTTTATTTTGCACTGAAATGAGTCTTCATGAAGTAATGCCTCCAATTTTTCATCTCCAAACATCTTTGGTGCGCCCGAGCGTCCTTTATCTTCAACATCAAAATCATTCTTTTTGAAACGTCTAAACAAATCTCTGAATGTTGTTTCCAACAGAGCATGGTCACCGTAAATCTCAACAAGAATTCTCTATGCTTCAGCGGCAGATTTCTTTTGAATAAAGTAGTGAAGTTAAATACCCCTTTGGTACGAAATCCGACGTGTTTAACGCTACGAAAAACAAAGTTGTTTACACTTCGGCGAAATGACGTACACTGTATATCAGGCTTTCTTACAGTACTTCCTTATAGATCCTTTATCATATGAAACTACACGCACATAGTTCTGGGAAGGCTATTTGTTGTAAAACATCGAGAACTTATTCAATGTCCCAAGATATATATATATATATACACACACACACGCACACACACACACACACACACACACACACACACATATATATATATATATACATATATTAGGTTGGTGCAAAAATAATGACGTAATAATGTCGTTTTTTGACGTATTTTTAGCGTCAAAAAGCGACATTATTACGTCATTATTTTTGCACCAACCTAATATATATATATATATATATATATATATATATATATATATATATATATATATATAATTATTTATTTAAAAATATGATTCCAACGCTACATAAGAGTTCTCATGTTTCAAAACAAGAGCCGAAAACTTCAATATAATTATTTGAATTAAATTGAATTAAAGTACTAAGCTCTGTTCCATCTTCAAGCCATTATTTTTTTTAATAACTTATTCCTGAAATTTACGCGTTTTATAAGCATATTCATAATTGAAATTAAAATCACTATGGTAACGGTAGAGAAATTATTTAAAGAAAAGGAGCGTAAGGATTAATATTTTGTATTAATATCTCAGTTACATTCAAAGACGTCAAGTCATGGTAAGGTTGGGGTGTCTAAATTTAAAGCGGAAGATGACATCGTCTAGTCTGGTTAAGTGTCTCTGGAGATTTATTTATTTTATTTTTTATTCTTTTCGGAAAGGGTTTTGTGTATATAAAAAAAAATTGTCGCTAACATTGTTTTTTTTTGACGACTTCATAAAGAGTTATCTTTTTTTTTGTAGGGCATTTAAACTATTTATTTAGACTATGGAATTTAAAAATTATTTGTTTGTTTTATGCTAATTATTCAATGCGAAAATTTGATGATGTCGGCAAAAAACAGTTAACCCGTGTCTATTGTTTAATAGATTTTTATTATTTAGAAACTTAATATATATATATATATATATATATATATATATATATATATATATATATATATATATATATATATATATATATATATATATATATATATATATATATATATATCATGAGCTGTTACATTGTAACGTGCAAGTTACCACGACAAAAATGCATATTTGTTCCGACGTCTAAAGATGTCTCATCAGAATGATTTTATTTAAAAATACAATTTATGGAACATCACTTCTTTTTTTTTATACATACACAACTGGTTGTTTTCGGTGTTGAAATTGTGTAGTGAATTCCCTCACCAAGGGGATGGCTGAGGTGTTCCTGTCATAATTCACATCGTTCGTTTATTTTGTTAATGGAATAATACTTTCTCACACACACACATACACTCATGGATATACCATGGATGTTTCTATCTTTAGTTGTCATATATATATATATATATATATATATATATATATATATATATATATATATATATATATATGTGTATGTGTGTGTGTGTGTGTGTGTGCGCTCATGTGTATTTATATATTGTGTGACGTCACGAACTTCGATGCGAGTTTCGTTTCCGCGTCTCGTATACACGAGTTTATCGTTGCATATTTATATCCGTATGGGTTTTGCATTATTAAAATGGATTCTGTATAAGATTATAATATATTTTTTTTTAACTTTGCTTACTTGCATGTTATAGACTATTACAATTATAGAAATAGTAAAAATTCTAATTTGATATTTTTACGGAAAATTGACACTTATTTTGATGGAGAAGGGGAGTATAATTGTAAAATAATGCGGCGATGGTAATTATGGTAATGGAGAAGGAGTAAGAATGAAATAATAATTGTAATGTTGAGATTAATGATACTGGAAAACCATAATGAGAGTAATGAAAACTGGGGAGGTAAATAGTAAGAATGAAATAATAATTACAATATCAAATAAAAGAATAGTAAGAATAAAATAATAATTACATTATTGCGAGTAATGACAATTGTAAACTACAATTAGAGTAATGACAATTGGGGGATGAGATTGGCGTGGTAATAATAGTGGCAGTAAAGGACAATAGTAATAACAGTGGTATTAGGTTGGTGCAAAAATAATGACGTAATAATGTCGTTTTTTGACGTATTTTTTAACGTCAAAAGACGACATTATTACGTCATTATTTTTGCACCGACCTAATAGTAGCAAATAATTATGGTAATAATAGTAGCAGTGATGATAACAACGGTAGTAAAATGATAATAATAATAATAATAATGATGGTAGTTGAAATAAATAATTAATGGTAATAATAATAATCAAACGTTGCAGTATTAAATAATAAATAATGATCGCAGAGGTAATAAATAATAACAATGATGGTAATAATAGAAGAGATAAAGAATAAAATGGAAAATAATAGAAGTAGTAATAACTAAATAATAACAATAGATGGTAATAATAGATAATATTACAATAGATATTACATATATAAATAATATTACAATAGATATTACATATATAAATAATATTACAATAGATATTACATATATAAATAATATTACAATAGATATTACATATATAAATAATATTACAATAGATATTACATATATAAATAATATTACAATAGATATTACATATATAAATAATATTACAATAGATATTACATATATAAATAATATTGCCATAGTTGTTAAATAATTTCAATAATAAAAACAAAGACAATAGTAAAAAGCAGTACGAATCTTGTGGGGAGAGGTGTATAAAGTGATAATAATAGTAATAGTTATTTTACGATATGTACATATGGTGATGGCGAAAATATTGGTATCTAAAGTAGTGGTAGTCGTTTGTAAGAAGGTGTTGGAGTATTAGTGGTTTATCGCCTAGCGTCCATAGGGGCGATGGTAATTTAGGTAGTAGTTTAGGTAGCAGTGCCGGTAAGAATATCGATCTGTGTTACTTGGTACGTTTTTTTTTTGTTTTTGTTTTTGTTATCTATTATCCGTGTTGGTATGAATTGTGATAAGATATATTTATTTTCGTGTCTGCATTTTCAATTTAATTTCTGATTTTAAGTTGATTCAAAGGTTGGCATTTCTTTGTTATGTTGTTGTAGGTAGTTGTGTTTTCCCAGCTTATTTTTAATGTGATGTTTCTATCATTAGTTGTCATATATATATATATATATATATATATATATATATATATATATATATATATATATATATATATATATATATTATATATGTGTGTGTGTTTGTGTGTGTGTGTGTGCGCGCGCGCGTGTGTATTTATATATTGTGTGACGTCACGAACTTCGATGCGAGTTTCGCTTCCGCGTCTCGTGTACACGAGTTTATCGTTGTTTTGAAATCTTTCATGCAACAAAACAGACAGTCGTTATTGTTTTGTCCGTGTATTGTTTAACATATTGGAATGTAATTGTCATCTTTTATAATGGTTTATGTAAGCCGAAAGCTTAGATAGGATTAAAAAAACAAAAAAACATGTATCAATATGGTGATTTCTTTTCGTCTTTCAATGATAATGTTTTTAAGCTTATCAGACAATATGAAAGGAATTTACTTCAAATAAATAGACAAAACTTGTCTAGATTATTTAATGAAACATGCATCAATATATATATATATATATGTGTGTGTGTCTGTCTGTCTGTCTGAAATGTGTATGTATATAAATATAAATATATATATATATATATATCCAATTTATATATATATTATTTGCGCTCAATATCAGTGATAAAGCTAACATATTTAGTTGGCTTGATGTAAGTTTGACACAAACATAAATACAATTACACACACACACACACACACACACATATATATATATATATATATATATATATATATATATATATATATATATATATATATGTATATATATATATATATATAGTCAGGAGCTGCCCAGTCTTCAGTTTTCCATTCTCGATAGGGCCCAAAAGCGGGTGATAAATTATTTTCCATCCTACAATCCATTTCTTACAGACGAGAAGTCGCAAGCTTCTCGCTGTTCTTTTTGATCATTTCACCGAAAGCAAGGCGGGAAAGCCACTGTTACGTAGGTGGTTGGGGTGTGTGGGGGTTTACAGAGAGTAAAGGTTGGAGAATAGACCGAGTAAGGGGAACCGAGGAAAGGATAAAATCTGAACTGGGTTTTACGAAAATAGACGATGGCGATTGACGTTGCATTAAAATTTTTGAAGAGTGTAGTGGTCAGGGAAGCAAGAAAATGGAAGGGATTTCACAGGAGATAAGTGTGAGAAAAGAAACTGTTGGAGTAGAAGTGGTGGTTGCATTTAACTAATTCATCGGTAAAATGATGGGACCTAGATGCCAATTTTGTAGCACAATTAAACTCACTTAGACCGGTAACCAGATAAAAAAGCTCCTCCGAGTAGTTGGCATGAAAATATTTATAGAAAAGACAGATGGACGCCAGGTTACGGTGAGAAAAAGACTGAAGTCAAGATGCCAAGCATGTTCCTACTTTGAATTTTGTCAAGAACCCTCGAGTTGAGCAGCAGGAACACCAGACTAGATGTGGCACCAGTATTCAATGCAGGGGCGAATAGTAGATTTGTAAATGTGCATCCTGGACTCTGACCAGAAAAACCTTTTGACACGACACAGTGACCCAAATTTGCCTTCATTAGATGCAGCTATTGATACGATTTAATCTTCAACTCAGGTGAAAACGTGAGACCATGAATGCGCAGTGTGTTGCATTCCATTATCATGCTGATGGCGGGCAAGAAAGTTTCTCGATGGTGGTTGAATGAGGGCATTTTTGTTTTCGAGGCATTAAAATTTACAAACCATTAACCACAGACTGGAGTTCCTTTTCAACAGCAGCGGCGTGATTAACGTTTTCGGCTCTGACTGATTTGCTATTGAGACAGGAGTAAATGGTCAGTGCCATCCGAATAAAAATCGTTATTTCCCTGGAAAGTGATCAGATGAACTACACTCCTTAGTTCAACAAGTTCTGAAGTTGACGCCTAAGACCCGCCGTGTCCTTCACATAGTAGCGAACCACCTTCATCCACTTCGTATCCTTTGGTGAAATGTAGGTTCCACTCGAGAAGCTTCTTCAGGCGAGTATTATGGAATAGATTTCACAGAGGATGCTTCCCCGATTACTAAAATCGTAACCTGTTCAAGTCTCGGATTTATTTTCAACACATATCCACATAAGCTGTGGCTCTTACTCTGTAACCCTCTACCTCAAGTGGCTCCCTTTTATATCGTGAATATTATTTGAAAATAAAATTAGATTAAAATAGCTAGTAAAAACAGATACATATTTTGAAAAATAGCGAAGCGAGAAACAAACCTGTAAATGAAACAGTGAATTTATTATATTAGGTTGATGCAAAAATAATGTCGTTTTCTCACATATGTTTCTATTTGGGAAAACGACATTATTTTTGCACCAGCCTAATATAAAATCTTTTTCAGACCATGTATTTGGGTCAACAGCTTTGTAAAGAAAATAATAAATTATTTTCGAATTAATAAAAATAACTACCTACTTTGAAAAATTGCGAAGCTGGTATTTTAAAAGCTGGGATTCTTAAGCGATCCCCCCATCTAGGTACTCACCAGGTTTTAAGTTGCTTAATTTACCGTAGGGGAACCGACCAGAAAGATGGAAAACACAAGACCATAGACCAAGATCATATATATATATATATATATATATATATATATATATATATATATATATATATATATATATATATATATATATATATATTTCTGTAGTTCACTGCTAGCAGCAAGCAGAAATATTTCTCTTTCCGATGATGGCCATTTCGGCCGAAACTAGTCGAGGAATCTAAATGAAATAATAATAAAACAACGAAAGAATATAAATCTACAACCCAGTGTGTCTGAAGATTTTAATTTTTTAACATTTTTTTTTATGGTTCTATATATATATATGTATATATATATGGCTGTGTGCATATTTATTGGTTTGTTTTCTTCTATTCTTCCCAAAAAAACACCCTGTCTTGATCGCATGTTGGAATATCAATGCAACCATGCATACCCAGTCTATAACTTCGATTAGCCCAAGTGAAGTCTTGATTGGTTGTTGTCT
The DNA here is from genome assembly GCA_963932145.1 of Acanthosepion lycidas. Lineage (NCBI taxonomy): Eukaryota > Metazoa > Mollusca > Cephalopoda > Sepiida > Sepiidae > Acanthosepion > Acanthosepion lycidas. The sequence goes on from OZ010608.1 coordinate 45,115,704, forward strand.
ACTGGGGCAACTTATATAATTCACGTCCTAAAGCTAGTGGCAAATTTTTGTTGAAGGTGCGGACCGAATTCTGATCATATTCGGTCGGGTCGCCCATCGAATAAGGCTGTTGTTTATTTAGACCCAAAACTTCTAGTGATATGGGAGCAACAACACTGACGACGCATCTAGATTTGGCATTTAAAGGTGTATTTTTATAATAATAATATCAAATATGTGGTGCAGATCAATTTATATTACGATGAATCATTCATACAAAAATTAATTAATAACGTTAATGATATAAAATGGCGAAACCCCTTCGCTAACAAAATTTTAAAGATGCTTTAATCAACTAATCACTCGATAAATGTTATGAATGTGATTTAAATTCTTGTTAGCGAAGGGATTTCGCCATTTTATATCATTAACTTTACTAATTTAATAGTTGTATGAATGATACATTGTAATGTAATATATATTAGGTTGGTGCAAAAAATAATGACGTAATAATGTCGTTTTTTGACGTTAAAAATACGTCAAAAAAACGACATTATTACGTCATTATTTTTGCACCAACTTAATATATATATATATATATATTAAGTTGGTGCAAAAATAATGACGTAATAATGTCGTTTTTTGACGTTAAAAATACGTCAAAAAAACGACATTATTACGTCATTATTTTTTGCACCAACTTAATATATATATATATATATATATATATATATATATATGCTGTGTATGTGTGTATACGCATGTGTTTTTGAACATAGAAATATAGGGTCCTTGCTAGATTAGATAATCGTTATATTTATTATATGTTTATATTTGATTTGTAACCTGTAGTCGATATTACTTTTGTCAAATTTTCTTGATTACACCGCGGCCCTTTCATTAAATGCCCTTCGATTTTAGTTCTCCCCAACCCATCACTCTCCTCCACCCCTTTTTCTTTTCCTCTCCCTCTCTCATCTCTTCTGATCTTTAAGATTATATCGTCTATTGTGTGTGTATGTCATCACAGAATGTATACTATTTTCCGGTGTATTTTTAATGTATTAGACATCCGAGAACATTCATATTTCTCTCACTTAAACCGTCTTTAAAACTTCTCTCTCTTAAATTTTAATCCCCGCTCTTCATCTTTAGACCTTCCTGTTCTTCTCTCGTCTGTTACCCCTCCCTATAGCTTTCATTTACTCTAACATTCCTCCCACACTCTCATACATACACTCCCTCTAAATTTTACTTTTTAATCCCGGAGTTGTTTTTTTCTGTTTTCTTTTTGAATTTGTAGGTCTGATGAATTGCATCGTATTTACGATTCCAATGGAATAAATTATGACCATGGAATATTAGTGTTTAAGCCTTTTTATTATATCCTTACTCTGTCTTGGATATTGAGTTCTACCTAGATTCTATCCTCTTGGAAATTTTTTAATATATATATATATATATATATATATATATATATATATATATATATATATATATATATATATATTAAAGACATTTTTATGTTTAACGTTATTTTTATAGATACAAGTATTTAAGTAAATGCTCTGTTTATAATAAACAGTATTAAATAACATTTACTGGCCTGAATGTCCGAGAAAATTTCATAGAAAATATTCGTCGTTTGACAGGATTCGAACCTGCATGCTATACGGAACCGTCATTTACCGTATAGGATGCAGGTTCGAATCCTGTCAAAGGACGAATATTTTCTATGAAAATTTCTCGGACATTCAGGCCGGTAAATGTTATTTAATACTGTCTATTATAAACAGAGCATTTACTTAAATACTTGTATCTATAAAAAGAACGTTAAACATAAAAATGTATTTAATAAATAAATTATCGGACTTTGTCCATTTCTTTATATATATATATATATATATATATATATATATATATATATATATATATATATATATATATATATATATATATATATATATATATATATATATATATATAAAGATGTGGAAATATACATCAAATGACATTCTTTACTGCATTTCGGCCGCAATGTTCTTCGACTTTCCTCTCGTGTGTATCTGTATCTGTTCTCTCGAATGTGATTCGTACTTTGTATATCGCCAATTCTTTTCCATTCCCTTCCTGTTTGATCTGTCTTCTATTTATTTCTTAATGTTGACAAGCTCTTGTGAATTGGAACTTGACTGAACATGTTCACAGAATTCGGCTTTATGAATCTCTTTGCGTGATGCTCCCTACTAGATCGACAAAGCGAATCAATATCTAAAGATTAAGATATTCCATGAAGCATATATATATTTATACGTCTACCTTGCGTTGTTAAATGTTGGCTGCATACGCTAAACGGTGCGTAGAGAAATCACCTA
>OZ010608.1:45123057-45128057 GCA_963932145.1 Acanthosepion lycidas
TCCCTTCTCGATTTCTGACTCTTGTTTCCGGTTTGGGAAGGGGTTCCTTTCTTTTTCTCTGGCCTTAGTAGTAGTGCTGTCTTGAATCTCTTGTGATATATGCGTTTTGTGGAAAATGTTTTTAATACTGACAGTAACGGGTTCGCAGTTTTCTTTACGATGTAGCTTAAACACACTGTAACTGACCTCGCTGGCATCCAAACTCTTTAACTTTCAGCTTTGCCCTCTTGGCAACTCTGATCAAGCTGTAGCGTCTGTTAGCATCTCCTTCAACTCCCATTGAACCGATGAACAGAATACCTTTCCGTGATTTCCTACGTCTATTGGAAAGTGGTTTTTAATCATACCTTTCAAAAATGTGCGTCTGAGGTCTCCTCCTGGGTAAAATGTGCGTCTGATGTCTCCTCCTGGCTCTATTGCCCAACACTGCTTCCGTATGTACCGGGGTGTCATCCCTGATTGCAACCGGTCCCCTCCTGTGTAAAACTCGACATCTAGGCTTTCATCCCAGCAAGAAAATACCAAGTTAAATCACGCTCATCTCCTTGGTTCTCACCTGATTACTCTGCCTCTATAGCCTCGTCACTTCTTCCGTATGTACCGGAGTGACATCTCTGATTGCAACAGGTCTCCCCTGGTGTAAAACCCGATATCGAGGCTTTCATCCGAGCAAGAAAATACCAAGGTAAATCACGCTCATCTCCTTGGTTCTCACCTGCTTGTTCTGCCACAATAGCACATAGAAATCACTGCTTCCGTCTTTACTGGAATGACATGTCTGATTGCAAAAGACGTCTTTTTGTCTTTGCTCGTAATGAGTGCAAGCGTCTCTTCGATAAAGCAAAGTTACTGTTTGTTGATAAAATGAAACAACGTATTGCAAGTTGGATTCTAAAGATTATTGACGGCTATGCAAATGTGTGCTGAACTACAGCAAATCTTCAGTTCTCCCTCTATTCAATCAATTCGAATTCCTAACATCCACAGCTGATAAGGCTGAATGATTTGCTCGCACTCATCCAACTCAACGCTTGACTAATCCGGAGTTCCCACACCTGCTCTCTCCACTAGGACTGAGGACCTACCGAGTGAGATGTGCCTGACCCCAACAATCATTTCTAAATTAGACTGTTATAAAACAAGTGGGAGTGACGTGATACCACCTTTAGGGCTAACAAAATGTGCTCCAGAGCTGGCGCCAGTTCTCTCTAAACTACAACTATTGCTTTGCTGATTCTTGCTTTCTAGCCTGTAGGAAATACTCATCTATCAAAGCAGCCTTTAAGAACTCTGGAACCCCTTCTGACCTATTTAACTACCGTTCTATAAGTTTCCTACCAATCTTCGAAAAAGTCCTCGAGGCTTTAATTAATGATGAAATAGTTAAGTATCTCACCTACCACGATCTGCTTTTTGAAAAACAATATGTTTTCTGCTTTTCCCCGGTCTGCCGTTGATGTTCTTATGACCATAACTGAATATGCATACCAAACTCTTGATAATAACGGCGAAGTTTGAGCAGTGGCTCTAGATCTATCGAAGGCGTTTAACAGGGTTTAGCTTCGGGACACGGTATTAAAGGGCGATTATTTGATTTAACCCAGTCATCCATGTCAGACTGTGAAACGAAGGTCGTCCTGAACGGGTTCTATTTCAGTTCCTTTCATACGAACGATGGTGTTTCCCAATGCTCTCTCCTTGGACCTAACTGCTTTCTTATCTTCATCAATGGTCTTCTTGATGTCAACATTTCTCAAGTACGCATCTACACAGACGACACTACCATTTACTCTTGTCTCAATAATAAATTCTGCACTGCTGACGCAAGTTAACCTAGTCGTTAGTCTAAAACTTCAATCTGTGGTTGACTGGAGCAGAAAATTGCTTGTAAATTTTAGGGAATCGAAAACAAAACTGCTCTCATTTACACACCATATAGAAAGTCCCATGCCTCCTATCAGCATGGTTGATGCTCAACTTCACGAAAGCGCCTCATTATGCCTTCTTGGTCTCACGTTTTCTAATGACCTGATGTGGAAAGGCTACATTGAATCAATTGCTGCATCTACCGCAAGGAAAATTGGTTATCTGTGTCGCGTCAGAAGGTTTCTCTCGTCTGAGCCAGAAATGTGATCGCTAGAGCGTTTCTAAAAGAATCTCTGTGTCGTTCCAGAAAGTTTTTTCTCGACTGAGTCCATCCTTCACATCTATAAATCTATCATTTGGTCATGCATGGAATAATGTTGCCATATATGGTCTACTGCCCCTGCTGTTCATCTACAGGTTCTCGACAAAATCAAAAGAGGGATATGCAATGTGATCGATTCCTGACTTGGGGTCTCGACTCCAGACGTTTTCTCAAAGACGTGAAGTGGTTTTTCCATGTCTTTTCTACAAATATTTTCATGGCATCTACTCTGTCGAGCTATTTTCACTGGTGCCCCGACTGCATCAATTGAAGCGTCTCGGTCCCACCATTTTACTGTCGAAACAGTTACATGTAACCGCCTCCTCTACTCCAACCAAGTCTTATTTCGCACTTCTCGCCAGTGGAACTCCGAAGGTCTTACTTGCTTCGCTGATAATTATAATCTTCAAAAATTTAAATGTAATGTCAATGGACATCTTCCTGTGACTTGATCACCGTTTTCCTTTTTATCTTTTCCTCACCGACCCCCACTCCGCCCTACACACAGTCTTTTCTCTCACTTTCACTTTTTGCAACCCTTTGCGTGCTAGTGGTACTCTTACCTTGCTTGCTGTAAAATGCTTACAAAAAAAATAAACCACTCTAGAGGACCTTTTCTTCCTGCCATCAGTATGGCTGACGCTAAACTCAAGGATAGCAACACCCTGCGCCTTTTTGGCCCCACGTTTTCTACCGACGTGAAGTGGAGCGACTCCACCGAATCAATAGCTGCATCTACTGCAAGGGAATTTGCTGACCGCCCGCCCGCCGTCGGTAGCGTGAGCTGGCCGCGCGCGAGGCGCAGTTCTTGACGAACTCTCTGCCTTCGGACAGAGAGAGACCCAGTCTCGTCTGAGGTGGTAGACTATCTCGACACCGTGTAGTCGAGGTCTACGGGGAATTTTGGACGAGCCTATGGATTTATCCCATATAAATATTGTCCTTGTGCCACATCCTGCCTAGTGAGGAGGTTGGTAAATACCACTGCAAGGAAAGTATGTCGTACCAGAAAATTTATCATGTCAGAGCCCATTTACAAGTCTACCATTCGTCCGTGCATTGAATACGGCTGGCATATCCGATCTGGTGCTCCTGTTATTAGGTTGGGGCAAACATAATGTCGGTTTTTGACGTTAAAAACTACGTTAAAAACGACATTATTTTTGCACCAAACTAATATTTATCTCAAGGTTCTTAACAAAGTACAAAGCAGGATCTGTAATGTAATCGATCCTGATTTGTCATCTTGACTTCAGTCACTTCCCCGTCAACCTGACGAGGCTTATCTCTGTCTTTCCTACAAATATCATAGCAACTGTTTCCATGGTACCCTGACTATAAGAATTTATGTGTTTTGCTAGATTGGCATCTAGGTCCCATATATTGTTCAAATAGCTAAATGCAACTGCCACCTCTACTTCAAACGTTATTTTTTCGCATTTCCCGCCTGTGGAATTCCCTTCCGTTTCAGTGCTTCGCAGATAAATACAATCTTCAAAAATTAAAATGCAACGTCAATCGCCATCTTCTATCTTTTTGAATCCCGTTAATCTTTTGTCATTTCTTCAATGCTCTTATACACAATTTTTTTTCATACTCTCACTCACTGCAACTGCCCGCATACCAGCATTAGTATTTACCTTAAATAGACAGAATATATATATATATATACACTAGGTGTCCCATACTTTCGGCCTTGTGCCACATCTAAGCTACGCTTAGAAAATAACTATATATATATATATATATATATATATATATATATATGTATCATCCCTACCGTGCGCCTCGATCCTAGCTAGAGGAAATCGGACGTCTAGCCACACTCAGTCTATCTGAGGATGACAAGATATATATATATATATATATATATATATTATATGAATCATTCATACAAAAAAAAGATAATTATTTGAATTAAATTGAATTAAAGTAAGCTCTGTTCCATCTTCAAGCGAAATTATCTTTGGAATAACTCATTTCTGAAATTTACGTGTTTTAATAGCATATTCATTATTGAAATCAAAATTTCCATGGTAACGGCTAGAGAGATTGTTTAAATAGAAAGGGGTGTAGGGCGCTAATAATTTGTATCAGTATAGAGTAAATCATCTTCCGTTTTAAATTAAGACACCCCAACCTTACCCTGACTTGACATCTATGAATGTAACTCTATAAGTTATTCCAAAAAAAATTCACTTGAAGATGGAACAGAGCTTACATAATTCAATTTAATTCAAATAATTATATTGAAGTTTTAGGCTCTTGTTTTGAAACACGAGAACTCTTATGTAGCGTGTTGGAATCATATTTTTAAATAAATAATTATATTTATGCCCTACTTTTGTATCGAGCACTATTTTTAAAAAATACTAACAAAAATACTAAAGAACTTTGAATTATTTACCTAACGTGTTCTTTCCTATTTTCTATATATTTTCATATATATATATATATATATATATATATATATATATATATATATATATATATATATATTATGTGGTTGAAATAGATAAATAGATACATATGGGGTGAAATGGACCGGTAAACGAGAATAAATAGATATACTTTTAGTGAATCACAAAGAGTGAGAGTTCAATACCCGGCTAAGAGAGTGGAGAACTTGGAGAGGGGAATAAACAGGAGATAACTGATAACTGACATCCATTAATCATGGCACGTGGAACGAGAACAGTCTACCCCAGTGAGCGACGGTTCACTTCGACATTCCAACCACCTGAAGAAGACCGTACAACGGCCGAAACGTTGTGATAAATATGGAAACAAAAATAGTCCGAATAATGTAAAT
>OZ010608.1:45138057-45150557 GCA_963932145.1 Acanthosepion lycidas
TATATATATATATATATATATATATTGGCCACTGATATTATCAATATCTATATATATTTTTAAATAGTTTCTAATAATTATATGTAACAGCAAACCTATACAAATCATGTAACTACATGAGATAATTCTTTACCCCACCAAATGTTTAATAACTAAAAACCAAGAAACTAATTGAGTTTCTTTTTCCAGGTTTTCAATAAGACGTTCAGCTATCTTGACATGAGAATCACTGTAAAACATAGTGAGTTATTCAGCAAGAAAGAGAACAGACTAAAATCGTTCTGTGTCTGCCCCACTCGCTTCCCAAATGAGCAATGGTGAGAGAAAAAGATCATTCTGACCTTCAGTAATAATACCGAGATTCATACTCTGGCTTCCACCTTCAAAGACCATTCAAGAACTATCAAGAAAAGAGTGAATAATTTTATAAAAGAGGGAACAATAGAGAGGAAAAGTGGAACAGAGGTCACGATTGGAAGAGTGGTTTCGTCATTTCAACTAAAGAGCTAAAATGATCCATTAGCAAAGATCCACCTCAATCCATACGACATTTCGCAAGTAAGAGAGTAATTTCAGCTATGACAATCCAAGTAGCAGTGAAAAAAGACTTGAAAATGAAATCGTACGCGAAAGTTGTAAGGTATCTTTGTACTCCAGGGCAGAAATTTAGAAGGGTAGAGGATGCTAAATTCATCTTGAATAAGTTGGAAAATTATCTTGGAATATATATATATATATATATATATATATATATATATATATATATATATATATATATATATATATATATATATAGTTGACTCTCCCGTCCAGTTCGACGTATGAGGGTCAAGCAGATCAGTTCCTAGGAAACCGACAGCCCGACAACATCACATGAGATTTGATTATAGTGGTGAAGGCTTCGTGCAGGACCAGCCACACTTTTTGAAGGGCCGAATACAGAGACCTGGTGCATTAAGTGCCACAAGGTTTCCAAACGACCACCCGCAGCTTTTGAATACAGAGTTGTCCTTCTCCTAGACCAGTTGCCATCCAAGGCTATAGAACCCAGTCTGTCCTGCTATTTACCCATAGCTGGAGGGAAAAGGAGAGGATTCACACCTTTCCCAAGGGTATTAGCACGTAAGTGAATGTAATGGATTCGACTGGAATTGGAACTCGGCTCTGCGATTCCTCAATCCAAGCTGTTATCAATTACTTCACCGTGCCTATATATATATATATATATATATATATATATATATATATATATATATATATATATATATATATATATATATATATATTAATTTCAAATATTCATGAGCCTCCGATTTTTAACTATGATTAATTAATGAGGAAAATGCCATTTTCGTTCATGACTGATTTCATCACGATTCTTCTGTTAAGCTTATTGAGTAGTTGTATATTTTATTGCTCAGAGTCCAAAAGTGTTTTAAAAACCTCGGAGAATTCCAGTAAAATATATTTAATCATTTCTAAAATAAAGCAATTCAAATCTTAATCTAACAAATGAACAATTTTTCTTCCACACGATTGGACAATTTTGCTATTACACCCAATATATATATATATATATATATATATATATATATATATATATATATATATATAAATATATATATATATATATATATATTACGAAAACGAAGACTTTCATAGGTCATGGTGATATTTTATTTCATTAGAACTGATATTTCGGTTCTAACTCATCAGACCGAAACTAATCACAGAAATAAATGGATAAAAATTATTTAATTAATAATAATTATTTGCTCTGTTCTTACATTAAGCTCTCTGGAGTAATATCCTCTTTGGAATCATCTGTACGGATTACTAAATAATATCACTATATATATATATATATATATATATATATATATATATATATATATATATATATATATAAAGAGAGAGAGAGAGAAATATACACTCATTTAATGATAACCAGATACTAATTTGCATATAATTTAATTTCGAAGTAATATTCCCACTTAATTCGCGAAGAAATGAACATTCCAAATGATTGTATATTTGTTAATGTTTCGTTGCCGCCGTCTCTACCCTTCTCACTCTCTTTAAACACGCCATATTTATGTATTTATTTACATATGATAAGGGATGGATGGAAAAATGTCAAGAACCTTATTTCATAATTTTTATTATTTTATATATGTTTGCAAATAAATTTAATGTATAATTTTATTTTACAGAGAAAGCATATCTTTAAGCTTATCGCTATATTTGCAAAACTGTGTACATGTCATCGCCATTTCATATTATTTTCAGTTAATTCTGTATTTCACTTGCGCATGCGTGTCTTCAGCAAATCATTTTTGAACATTCTAAATGGTTTAAATTAGCCTACGGCGAGTTTTTAAACAAAACATACAATTTACAATTATATATATATATATATATATATATATATATATATATATATATATATATATATATATATATATATATATATATATATATATATATATCATGGTATGTTATTCTTGCCATATTTTTTATCGTTTTTAAACGTTTCGAAAACATATTCGTATATTTAAATTGCATTTATATTCTACAGTTACTGACAATGAAATATTAATGACGGGAAATTTTTCGCCCAATATGCAGTCTTCCATATATGCCGGCTCGAATTACCGGAAATAACGATGTATACAATGTATGTATTGGCCATAAATAGTCGTATTTTTTTTCGTTCATATCGATGCTCTATACGGATTTATGAAAGCTCATAAAAACATACGATGTGTTTAAAATATGACATTTTAATTTCTCAGCCTTGCAAGTCTCATTTATTTTATATTGCCTTTAAAAGTAAAATAGGAATCTGATTGATTTTTAGTTTCCTTTTCTTACGTAAACACATTATTTACAGAGAATGATCTGAGTTAACGATATATATTTTTATATATCACGAACAATACTGGGTAAAATGTATGACGAAATCTAAACGTTTACTTGTGAAGCGTTTCGTCCTTCAGGATTTCATCGGACTAAATTTGCTATGTTGGTTCGACTACACATTCGCACGGAGAAATGCTAGAAATTTTATAACATTTTATGATGTTTTTATTACAAGATTTCATCTGTCAGACCTTCTATTATCACAGTGTGGGATAGCTAATAACAAAAGAGATGCTAAGAAAAATAATGATTGTAAATGAATTCGGCTAAATATTAGGTTGGTGCAAAAATAATGACGTAATAATGTCGTTTTTTGACGTTAAAAAATACGTCAAAAAACGTCATTATTTTTGCACTAACCTAATACAAAAAAAATAATTTCTAAAAAAATTTAAAATCTGATTATTTCAGTATCAAAATCGCCATAAATCTTTTGCAGTAATGAAAACTTGAGAATCTAAAATTTTAGGATTACGGTTAAAGATTCGTCTCGGCATATTTTTAATTCGCTCACAGAGTCGGCTTGATTCCAAAATACGTTGCTTTGGTTTGTTTTACGGTTTATCAAACTTAATGGATAATTTAATGCCGACAAGATTTTTATTACTGCTTATATTTTTTTTTCAAGATGTATTTTTGGTAATATTTTTTCCAAAAATGTATTGCAGGTTATATTTTTTCCAAGATTTTTATTGCTGATAATATGCCTTTTTTTCAAAAAGTATTTTTTGGTATTTTTTTTCAAAAAATCTATTGCTGGTAATAATTTTTTGCACAAAAAATTAATTGGTGGTAATAAGTTTTTTACAAAAATGTTTTGCTTGTATCAAAACCTTTTTTTGTACGTTTTAACCCCAGTTTAGGGGTTAACTATTTGCCCATAGCTGGGACCCTAACATGTGGTACAACCCTGGGTCAGGATAGACTTGAGAACACTAGCAATTAAGAGGTGCTTCCACACTCCTCAAATCCTCCTGATCTTGCTCTTGGATGTAGTTTATCGTCTTCCCCAGGACGTGGATGTAGTTTATCGTCTTCCTCAGGACGTGGATATAGTTTATCGTCTTCCCCAGGACGTGGATATAGTTTATCGTCTTACCCAGGAAGAGGATGTAGTATATCGTCATACCCAGGACGGGTGATATTTGGGCTATGGTCTCTAGGGGTAACGCTGACAAGTGTGGCACAGTGACTCACAGATATTCGCATTTGTTATTATTATTATTATTATTATTATTATTATTATTATTATTATTATTATTATTATTATTATTATTATTTTACATATAGATGTTGTGTGTGTGTGTGAATAAGGCCGAAAGGAAAACTGAATTTTGACGATTCGTCCCGTACTCTGATGGACTTCATCAAGGCAAATGTAAACCTTTCTTTTTGCAATAACACAGTAGACTTTACTTTCGAATCTGAAAAACTAAGACGCAATACACTGCCTATATATCTGAATAGAATTAAAGATTACCTTCAATTAAAAGTTTACAGAAAATCTGCCAATAACGACAATAATAAACCCGATAAAAAAACATATAATAGTGCCGGAGTTAACTCCTCCTTAATTGTCCAAATATTTCACTGGGAGTCGCTCTCTCTACACTACAAATACTGGGTGGCTTCTTACCACGTTCTCTTTTTCACTTTGCTTTTCAGCGGACACATTTAAAAATGTGATCTCTCGTAGAGATCTGCGTTGTGCCCACTTGTGAGAAAAACGCCATGAAACACACACGCATACACGCACATGTACGTACGAACATTCACCAAAATACAAATTCTTTACGTTCATCCACAAACACAAATGTTGATGTCTTTGTCATTTGTAAATTTGTTGTTTAATACATACATTTGTTGACATATATATATATATATATATATATATATATATATATATATATATATATATATACATATATATATATATATATATATATATATATATATATATATATATATGTGTGTGTGTGTGTGAAAATATTGTAGAAAATAGGAAAGAAACTGGTTTGGTAAATAATCCAAAGTTCCTTAGTATTTTTGTAATTATTTTTAAAAAATAGTGCTCGATACGAAAGTATCCCAAAAAATTTCGTATTCCCAAAAAATTTCGCTTGAAGATGGAACAGAGCCTACTTTAACTCAACTTAATTCAAATATTATTTTGAAGTTTTCGGCTCTTGTTTTGAAACATGAGACCTCTTATGTAGCGAGTTGGAATCATATTTTTAAATAAATAATTATATATATATATATATATATATATATATATATATATATATATATATGTATGTATGTATATATATCGGTCTTCTTTGTTTTCTTTACATCTTCGATTGGACTCATCTTTAGTCCGCCATTGTTCTTGTAGTTGGAACTTCTAGCAGGAATAAACAGCAAATGTTTTTAATTCAACAACACTCAAACCCACATGGTCCTCTACAAGAGGGCATCAGTTGCAAGAAGACAGAATGTATGTTTGTCAGGAATTGAGGCTACAACCCGATCCCTTTAATCCGACACCCTTGGGACCAAGCCAATGCCGGACCACAAAATACGCCGGACGACAGTAATTAACCTTAAAAATACTTTAAGTACGCATAGTCATAGTCATTCCACATACTGTATTTTCTTGCGTATAATAAGTGAGATTTTGAACGAAAATTAAAGGCCAAAAGTGGGATGGCGCGTATTATACAAAAGTACACTTTTTCAGAAACTTACATTCAGCTTTAAAAAAAAACCCCCGTTATTTGAAACAAAAACACCAAGAAACTCAGAATAATGAATAAGAAACAACCAAACCCACACGGTTCTTTACAAAAGTATTTACTGTAGACGATATATATATAAAATAATCTCGTACAAATGCGCCATATAAAACATTGTGGAAACTTGCAGAAAATAAGATAAAAAACGTATATATGAATACAAAAGTTTCCTATACACAACAATTTATTAAATGCATTAGCCCTACATAGAAATAAGTTCAACCATAACTTTGATCTAAAGAATGCCACACTTATTAAAAGAGAACGTAACTTACTTTAGACGGAAAGCTCTTGAGAGTTCTGAGATCGAATCTTGCCAAAATATAACTTTGCGGCTTGGCTTTTTTCAAATATCTCCTTTCCTAAAAGGAATCCATCTTTTCGAAGCCAAGATGCATAAGTATAGATACTTTTAAAAATTAAAAGGCAACGTTTAAATTCAAAACCTAATATTTTAAATAAATGTGTACATAAATTAATTTCTGAAACTAAAAGAAAACATTTAATAAAAAATATTCATTTTCGTTTATTAGGTATTAAATTACATCACAAGTTCTGTCATAATTTACCTTGAATTTCATTTGAATGCAGGAAGAATCATAACCACAAATTTTACGCAGACGTCTGAACACCGCTGAGTCAGCAAAATGCAAACTATGAAATTTTTCGCCGTCTTTTTACAAACAAATAAACGTGGTTTATTAAGGATCATTTTTGAAACATTAATTTTCAAATAAAAAAAAAATGTATTTTTCAAATAAATCGTCTACGTGTGCAATTTTTTTTCCATTACCTCTTTGACTAATAATTTCCATTTTCGGTGTGATGAAAAAATTGAAAATTAAACTCCTGTCAGCCAAATAGGCTGTTGTAACTAATAAATCAATTAAAAAAGCAAGCAAACGTTCAAAAACTCTACGACTAAGAGATGTGCACACTATTACAGCCAATAACGGTTAGCCAGTCTCGTGTCGGCTGTCATGAAGTCTCCCCTAAGGATATTGGTTAGCCTACACTATATTTATGAGCATTCTCGAAGCTAAAAAAAAATTAAAGACGTTTTTATTTCTGTTTATCAATTAAAAAAGCAACCAAACGTTCAAAAACTCTACGACTAAGAGATGTGCACACTATTACAGCCAATAATGGTTAGCCAGTCTCGTGTCGGCTGTCATGAAGTCTCCCCTGACGATTTTGGTTAGCCTACACTATATTTATGAGCGTCCTCGAAGCTAAAAAAAAATTAAAGACGTTTTTATTTGTGTTTATAAATGCTAGTTGTAAAAGAAATCATTGCATTTGCCTTGATGAGTTCCATCAGAAGATGATACACATTGGCTAAGATAAATTTTCCATTTGTCTTCATAGATATTGTCTTTTTCAAGATATACATTTAGTTAATTGTTACAAAGAAAAATATGGGCATTATATCTATATGATAAATGCGAATGCCAGTGCCTCACTGTGTCACAAGTTTTCAACTTTACTTTTTTGAGGCCGTAGCCCAGCAAGTTATAAAATTTTGAAATCAGGCTGACCTGTGAGCAAATTAAAAAAACATTCCGGATTTTGGCCCGCAGATTGTTTTCGTTGATTTTTGTTTACGTGAATTTTTGCGACAATTTTTTTATTTTTATTTTTATTATTTTTTTTTTTTAAGAATTTCACCCCAAGCAAGGCGAGGAGCCACTAGCACGCAAGGAGTTACAGAAAAATTAGAGTAAGATCAGATAGGAGTGATAGAAGATAGGTTGAGGAGAAGGGTAGTGGATAGATCAAGGCAACTGGAGATGTCGATTGACATTACATTAGAATAGCTGGAGATTATAGCTCTCAGAGAAACTGGAATAGGGAAGGGAGTTCCACAGGCGAGAGGTGCGAGACATGCAGCTATTGGAGTAGAAGAGTAGGCTACATTTAGGAGTTTCGACAGTGAAGGGGTGAGAGCGGGATGCCAGCCTCGTAGGGCGCTTGAACTCATGATGTCTGGGAACCAGCGAATGCAGCTCCTCGGAGCAATTACCATGAAAGTATTTGTAGAACAGACAGAGGGAGGCGACGGCGCGTCTGTGAGAAAGTGACTGTAGACGAGATGCCAGAGCAGGGCCAATTATATTGCATATCCACCTCTGGAGTATATCAAAAACCCCGAGGGAAAAAGAAGGGGCTCCAGACCATATATGGCAGCAATAAATAACAATTTTTATAACTTGGAAATATATCTGAGAATAATTGATATTAAGTGCGAAATCTAGCGAAAATCACACATGAAAAAAAAATTAGTGTTTGAACTGTTTTGCATGTCTCTCTGCGTAGTAGTAGTCGCAGTACTGTTCTCCGTGTCCTGAATAGAAACCGGCTTTGCTAGGTATAGCTCGTTATTGTGTCCGCTAGTTGTTCTCTATTTATCCTTGTCTATCTAATTTGCATGCGATACTACAGTTTGTACAGAAAGTAAGGACCTACGCACACCAAATTGCCTTTACATTATGTGTCAGCCGAAGAATTATCGTTGGACTTTTTAAAAGTAAGCTTAAATATTAATGCAATACTTGAATGCAATGATCAATTTTCAGTTCTTCTGTGGTTTTTGTTGCCTCCCTAACTATTTTATGAAGGCTTATTCAAGAGCCGTCCACAGTAATTATCTTAAAGGTCGCCCAACAGGGAGGCTTTTAAGCTAGCACACACACACACACACACACACACATTCTAGCCAAACATGCAGAAAAACTCTAAAACAAGCCCTCTTGAATATATATATATATATATATATATATATATATATATATATATATATATATGAGGCTCAAGAACTAATATTCCATGGTTATAATTTATTACATTGCAATCGTAATCACGATCCAATTCATCAGATGTACAAATTCATTGTAGTTTTGGATACTGGATAATGACTACAACTGCAATATAATAAATTATAACCATGGAATATTAGTGTTTGAGCCTTTTATATTGTATTCTTGCTATGCCCTGGATATTGAGCTCTACCTGGATTCTATCCTCATAACTCATATATATATATATATATATATATATATATATATATATTGACCACTAATATTACATATATATATATATATATATATATATATATATATATATATATATATATATATGGGAGAAGATGATATAAAATGTTTATATATTAGAACAATGTTTGGAAAATTAATGATAAAGAAGAAAAAAAAATCTTGTGACGCGTTTTGTTCATTAACACTACATCGAACTAAAATGATGTTTCCGTTGATGTAACTGTTCATCTACCTGATGACTAGGGTACAGTAAATGGAAACATTAAAATTTAATTGTTTCATACCCAAACACATAATAATAAAAATAAAAAGAATTCAGAGGCTTAACATTTCAGGGTCTCACCCTAATAGCTTATGAACAGCTAAATCAACGGACAATTCATGACATTAGAGAAACGAAATCTTAACGGACGTATATATATATATATATATATATATATATATATATATATATATATATATATATATATATAAGCGCAGTACTTAGTGGAAAGAGCTCAATATCAGTGATATAGCTAACATATTCAGTTGTATCGAGGCGCGGTGGTAATAGGAGGGAGAGTAGAGCAATGTATAGCTCATCGGACTGCGTAATCGGAGAGCCGAGTTTGAATTCCAGTCAAATCTATTACATTTACATTCACTTACGTGCTAATACCCTTGGGAAAGCTATGAATCCTCTTCTTCTCCCCCACCTAGCTATGGGTAAATAGCAAGTCGGACCGGGTTCTATAGCTTTGGATGAAAGAAATGGCAGCCTAATGCGGGAAAAAAACCTGCCTCGTCAGTCACGTATTAAAAGATGCATGATCGCCTAAGCGTGACTGACTGACTGATTTGTTTGGGACGACACTGAATATATATTTTTCTCTTTGTCTTTTTTTTTTCCTGTGAGATGACTTATTAAATAGGTCAAATGTTTGGTCTGTACACCCTCCATTACTCTTCAGTATGTTAATCAAGATAGATTTAAACATATTCTTATCTCTCCCTTCCATCACTAATTTCGACCATATCTGTCGTCCTCCTCTCCCCGCTCACTATCACCTTACATATACTTAAATCTACCCTCAAAAAATTGTATAAAACGATAATATGTAAATTTTATACCATTTTTTTATGCTTCGGTGTGATCTGAGTAACCAGGAAAAAATCCCTTTCCCGGGGAAATAAAATATAATCAATGGACCATTAAGGTTTTCTGATTTTTACTTAAATTAATATATATATATATATATATATATATACATACCGTGTAACCCGAATATAAGAGAGTTGTCTGCACCGGAGAAGAAGTCTCTTATATCCGGGTTTATCTTATATCCGGGTTTGGTCTATTTTGTTTAGGTAAGTGTGGCTCTAATTTGGGACCAGAGAAAATCGCTCTTATATCCGGGTTTCTCTTATATCCAGGTCTCTTATATCCGGGTTACACTGTATATATACATATATATATATATGAGTGTATGGTTTCATGTGACTGGGAAGTTGAGTGTGTGTATGTCATATTACTTTAAACTCTATACTTTAGCGGATACACATTCAGGATTATACGACTTGTTTCTCATCAGAACAGTTGCCATGAAAATGTTTGCTCACATATTTGGTTCCTGGTATACTGAAGAGGGAACTACATATATGCTGTCCCAAGTCTCTTCTTCATTTGTGAGGATATTGTCTAGCATTCACTGCTACATACGAAGACTGAGATTACATAACAGTTCAGTACCCTTTTCTTTGTTTCTGTTGCTTCAACTCTCCTCTTCATCTGTGAAGAGTTTGTCCAGCATTCACTGCTACATATGAGGACTGATATTACATAACAGTTCAGTACCCTTATCTTTTTTCTGTTGCTTCAAGTCTTTTCTTCATCTGTGAGGAGATTGTCCCACATTCCCTGCTACATATGAGGACTGATATTACATAACAGTTCAGTACTCTTTTCTTTGTTTCTGTTGCTTCAAATCTCTTCATCTGTGAGGAGATTGTTTCACATTCACTGCTACATATGAGGACTGATATTACAGTTCAGTACTCTTTTCTTTGTTTCTGTTGCTTCAGATCTCTTCATCTGTGAGGAGATTTTCCAGCATTCATTGCAACCTCGAAGGACTGATATTACATAACAGTTCAGTACTCTTTTCTCTGTTTCTGTTGCTTCAAGTCTCTTATTCATCTGTGAGGAGATTGTCCAGCATTCACTGCTGCATAGGAGGACTGATATTACATAACAGTTCAGTATTCTTTTCTTTGTTTCCAACGAAATCTTTCTGTTTCTTAATACTTTGCTTAGATTTTGGAAGGTATTTTTCGCTCTATAAAATCCGCCATCAGATCTGTGTCGTACATCCGTCCTGGGTTAAAACATTTCCCAGACATATAAAGTATTGCTGGAAGTGAAAATAATTTAAATATTATCTTTTTTCTCTGATATTGCTGAGATGCAAACATCGGCTGAGGATTAAATTTCTGCATTCATTATAAAATAACAAGAGAGCTCCAATGAAATGTAAGTTACAAACAAAAATATTAAAATTTTGCTGTTTAATAGGAAGAAAATTTTCTAATTTTGTCTCAAAAATAGATTTATTTTGTAGTTTTGTCTTTTATTTCCTTCCAAAGAAGATGGTGGGTGCCTATATCTTTCTATAAATGATCCGCCATATCTGATTTCATTGACTTAAGCGTTTGCGTATATAACAACATTTAGAACAGTTCTACTGCAAATAATTTAAATGACAACTTCTTTTCTAAGAAATACAGACAGGTATATTCAATGGATGTTAATGATAAAAATTAAAATGTTTCTTAAAAAGCTTGCTTAAAAGCTCTTAGCCATACATTCAGTAAAATTTTAATAATGGACTTATTTTGTCTGATATAGCTGTGACGTGAATGTCTGTTGATGAAATGTTTTCTATTCATTATTGACAATCTCGTCTCAAATAAACACAACTAAATGGCTCCAAGATGATCACATGATACAGAAACCAAAAATTAAATTTTTAAAATTATACTTTTAGGCAGGGAAAACATCTTTTTCCAATTTTGTTTTATTGCAATGTTAAATTTTTCGCTAGACACACTGTGCAACAATCTGCCCCCTGCCGTCACACAGCAAATGTTAAAGTTTAAAAACTATAAAAAAAAATAAAAATAAAAATAAAATAAAAAATGGAGATTCTTTAGCGCTCTATTGAAAGAAGATTAAATTTATAACGTACAGCAAAAACGAAGAGAAAATAATTCATGGACCTTCGCTAACATAATTTATGTCTTATTGACTGAAAAGAAAATTTGCCCTATTGACAAAAATCAACAACAATTTTTTTTTTTAAATTCTTTTGTTATAAATTTGTAAAAATACATTTAAACTATCAAATTAGATGTCAAACGATCATAATATTAGGTCGGTGCAAAAATAATGTCTTTTTCTCACATAAAGTTGAACGTCAAAAAACGACATTATTTTAGCACCAACGTAATAGTAATCTCTGACATTAAAACAATGGTGAAGATATCACAAGCAAATAAATAAATAAATTAAAATTTATATAGTCATGTTTATGGCTAAAGCAACGGTCCGTATGTTTTGCTTTGTTTGTTTTTTTTTTCGCTACGAGATGCGATAGAAATAAAATACATAATTCACTATTAATGTGTCTGTAACTAACCATATACATAACAGTCCTAATTTTATTATTAAATTTTGATTACGATTTATTTCCATACATTTTAGTATTTTTTA
>OZ010608.1:45160557-45200557 GCA_963932145.1 Acanthosepion lycidas
CACACGATAGAATTTTACCTTTCTTAGACATCATGTTACAACGAGTTGAATATATCCGAGAACTTATTGTCCTCCGAAAATCAATCAACAAAAACGACTTAATAATCGCCTACTCCCATGATACCAACAAAATAAAACCAGGAATGAGTATTGGCTTCTATTTAAGACCACACAGAATTTGCAGCCCTCAATAGCTACATGAAGTGGAGAAATATATATATACTGAATATATATACAAGAGTATATATATATTGAAAATACATTCAAGAACCTTCAATAAAATATTTCATTTTCAATATGAACATAACATATTCCAAAATAATGGTTTTTTCCTTCCTGACAAATTAAAAATAATATATTATTCTGCCAACTTACACTATCACAACTACAACCGAAAAGATTTTATCTAAACTCATAAAATTTGTCAGAACTACATCTAAAACAATCTAAGACTAAAAACAAAACAAACAGTTAAAAATTGAAGGAAGAATTTACTCTATCAAATGTGGGAATTGCCAGAATTTTCAGTTGGGCGCTTTTGCAGGTTTTTGTCTTTGTTCACTTTTTCACAAAATTCAATTCAGGTGTTATATTTCCTAAAAACAAGCAAACAAAAACAAAAAGACATTATCTTACATCAACATGAAATGAATTCAAATCAACTACTACTTAATGAATATACCTACATCAAACTTACATTATTACAAAATCAAACTCACAGAAAAAAAAAGAACGCTTTATAAAACGCCTCAGATTGAAGGAATTCCATTTCCTCAACAAAGGCAATAACAATGGTGGACACAGCAACAACGATAATATCAATAATATTAACAAATTTTGAATTACATCAATGAAATGCCCACCACAGCAAAATGACCACATTGCTTTTGGAAATGACTTAATAGACATAATCCATAATTTGGAAAATACACAATAATTTTCCAAAAGAAAATGAACAAGATCAAAACTAAAAAACTATTTATAGAGTCAGGTATCTAAGAGTAATCTATAAAATATAAATCAACAATTACAATAAACTAGTTGACAGAAATGTCCATTAATTTTACAAGACCAGTGAAACGAAACAGCGACTGATATGAACAAAAAAGCTAAAAACATAGCCACTAAATTAAAATTAGACAACAAAATAAAACAGCTAGCAGAAGTAAAACCATTTATGAAATTTAAAGATCATAAAGGACAAAACCAGCATGCAGATTACTAAACCACACAAAAAGCAGAAAAATTTAATGAAATTTACACGATTTCTAAGCATATTCATTATTAAAATTAAAATTACTATGGTAACGGCTAGAGCAATTATTTAAAGAAAAGGGGCGTAAGGGTTAATAATTTGTATCAATATCTCAGTTACATTCAATGAGGTCAAGTCAGGGTAAGGTTGGGGTTTCTAAATTTTTTTGTACCGAGCACAATTTTTAAAAAATAATAACAAAAATACTAAAGAATTTTGGATTATTTACCTAACGAGTTCTTTCCTATTTTCTATATATTTTACACACACACACACACACACACACACACACACACACACACACACACACACACACACACACACACACACACATATACACTGCGTGCCAAATTATTATCGCGATAACGTTTTTCAAAAACCGTGCAATCAATTAACACAAAATTTTCACACATTGTTGGCAACACTGACCTGCGCAATCCCTGCAATTTTCGTACTGATCTGCGCAATGTAAACAATAATAATTTGGCACGCAGTGTATATATATATATATATATATATATATATATATATATATATAAACTGGTCGTAACAGCAAAATTGTCTAAATCGTGTAACTGCATAATTATCAATGCCACAAAATGTTTAATATCTAAAAAAAAAAAAAAAACGAAATTAACTGAGTTTCTTTTTTCCAGGTTTTCAGGTCAGGCATTTAGCCATCTTGATACCATTTGTCGTAAGAATCACCGGAAAACCCTTTAAGGGAAGCGGTTAGGGTTAGTTTTTTGCCAAGCCCAACTGTCTTCTCAAATGTGCAATGGCGAGAGGAAAAAAGATCATTCATGCCTTCATTCAGTAACTGTACCAACATTCATACTCTGGCTTCCATCTTCAAAGTTCATCCATGAATCATTAAGAGAACGGTGAATAAGTTTTAAAAAGATTGAACAGTGGAGAGGAAAACTGGATCAGTAGGTTGCAACTGGAAGAGGAATCATCAGTTCCTATATATATATATATATATATATATATATATATATATATATATATATATATATTTGAATATTTCTTTTTATGTCGGTCGGCTTTCCTCTTCACACTTACCCATCCATATCTAAAGATAATATAAGTCAAGTGAAGTATTTGACTGGCCCACACCAAGTGGGGTTAGGGATAAAGAATTGAAATGGGACATCTAACTCACTCATGTCTTCTCCCCGCCCTCACTTCCTCACTTCGTCTTCTCTCCCTCCCTCACTTCCTCACTTCGTTAATGCTTAATACGACCCGTCAAAAATGTGTAAATTTCTTTTCATTTTTCATTTCAACACTTGGAAGTAAAGTCAGATGATCCAGAGCCCTTTAAAAGGGCTGTGGGGAAATAATTTATGGAACCTTAAAGTTGTCTGTTTTTTATTCAAACATATTTGCTCTGAATTTACATTGAGTTGTCCGGATATCATCCTCCTTGTGTCTAGCCATACGGATTACCTAGTTTTGCATAAACTATATATATATATATATATATATATATATATATATATATATATATATATATATATATATATATATATATATATCTGTGTGTGTTGCAAGGAAACAATAGTGACTGTCTTAAAAAAGACCACAATTATTATCGAAGACATAACTCATATAATAAAATGAATATTGTCTGATTCTTTCGTTAATTAAAATACATTTTCTGTATGTAAACTATTTTCTATTAATCAGGTGATGATATGTCTTCTATAACAGAATAGAAATCGCGTTAATCATGATTTATGTAAAAATACCTGCATAGCAAACATTCGCGTGGATAAATATCTCTGCATTGTAACTACACATCTGTTGTCGCAGATCAGAAATAGCAAAATCCAGATGCGTGAAGTAGGATATCTTACGGAGCTATGTTCGTAGGTCTTATGCCAGAGCTTTCTTCTCAGTGATTTTCCAAGCGTACCTTAGATGTGTAACAAAGCCGAAAGTATGGGACACCCAGTAACGATTGAACTCACGACTTGGTCGTAATTGTTCTAGAAAGACAAGCTCGCTAACCACTACACCGCGTCAAGGTGCCCCTTTCTTCTCTTAGATATAGCTAATTTTAATACTATCAAGTGCTTAAAGGTATTAGTGGAAAACTGGCATGGAAATAAGTTTAATAATAATAAAAAAATCTGCCACTTCTACGGGAAGGAAACTGAAAGAAACTGGTATGAACACCACCCGGACCCGGACCCGGTTACGGAGATAGGACCTGTTACAATTCTATGGGATTACACAATACACACTGACAAAAAAAACAAGGCCAACCGCCCAGATATTGTTATTAAAGACCACAAACAAAAACGGTGCCTCCTTATTGATATGGCAGTCCCTGCTGACAGCAATGTATCTTTGAAGATATTCAAAAAGCTGTTAAAATACAAGGACCTTGAAATAGAAATCTCGAAAATGTGGCATATGGGAACATCAACAATCTCTCTTGTAGTTGGAGCCCTAAGACTGGTTGGAAAAGATTGCAGTAGACTAATTGAAGGGATTCCTGGAAGTCCATGCCTAAAGGAGATAGAAAAAATTGTTCTGACAAGTACAGCACACGCTTTACGAAGGGCTTTATCTATGTATTTTTTTTTTTTTTTTGTCAGTGGAAAGTGTCATGATGCCATTTCTAACCTTAGGTCCCTGGGCGGGACCCGGAAAGAAATGTGTAAACGCCAGAAATCAAATAAAATAAATAATAATAATAATAATAATAATAATAATAATAATAATAATAATAATGTTGTTTTTGTTACTGCTTCGGACTTCTTTATATGCCATGATCTCTCAGGATGTATATATATATATGTTCCAGGCGTAAACAGCAAAATTGTCCAAATCATGTATCAGCGTAATTGTCCATCCCATAAAATGACGCCCGTAATGCGCCTTAGAAGGGCTGCCGTAATTCTGTCGAAGCAAAGTGGCTGGTCGGTCTCCGTTCGCGGTCGCCGGATGCCCGTAATGCACCTTAGAAGGGCTGCCGTAATTTTGTCGAAGCGAAGTGGCTGGTCGGTCTCCGTTCGCGGTCGCCGGATGCCCGTAATGCGCATTAGAAGGTATGCCGTAAGTCCGTTTAATATTACTAGGATACACTTGGACTACATACTAACGGATCTATTATCTGTAATATATCTATGTGTGTGTGTAAAAATGTATCTCTCTCTCTCTCTCTCTCTCTATATATATATATATATATATATATATATATATGTGTGTGTGTGTGTGTGTGTGGATGCATGTTTCATTAAATAATATAAGTTTTGCCTATTTATTTCAATCAAATTCCTTTCATATCGTCTGATATGCTGGATAACATTATCATTGAAAGATGGAAGAAAATCATTATATTGATACATGTTTTTTTTTAATCCTATCTAAGCTTCCGGCTTAAATAAGCCATCATCAAAGATGATAATAACATTGCAATATATTAAACAATACACGGACATAACAACATTGATTGTTTTGTTTCCATGGAAGATTTCCAAGCATCGACAAACTCGTGCATACGAGTCACTGGAAGCAAAACTCTCAGCGCGGCCCATGTCATCTCACATGACCACGCGAGAGTGAAAACGAGAAGTATTAAGTATGGGATGCATTTGGTATAAACCAATGGATTCTGTTATCAATTATAGGCATTTAAGAATATTTGTGGAGATTTCATAGTTTTTGTTCAGGTTAGTTTTCAACTGTTTTATGTATATAGCTTCAATAATTTTTAATTTTTGTTTATTGTTTTTATGTTTAAGTATAGTTGGGTTTTCAACAAGGATTTTCAAGAATTATGTACGTGGCCAGGCATGTTGTTTTAAATGCCTAAAACGGCATTATTGAAAACATGCATTAATGAAAAAACGCTGCCTAAATACACACACACACACACATAGTAATTTAGTAATTATATGGGAGGCACGGTGTAATAATGGATTGTGACTCGGATTGAGAAATCAGAGAGCCGAGTTCGAATTCCAGTCAATTCCAATACATTCACTTACGTGCAGATATCCTTGGAAAAGGTCTGAGGGTAGGCTCCACCCTGAGCCCTCTTCTTCGCCTCCCACCCAGCAATGGATGAATAGCAGGACAGACCGGGCAGCTCGGATTGAGGAATCGGAGAGCCGAGTTCGAATTCCAGTCGATTCCATTACATTCACTTATGTGATAATACCCTTGGGAAAGGTCTTAATCCTCTTCTCCCCCGACAGCTATGGGTAAATAATAGGAAAGTATGTCAACTGGTCTACCGCCAAAAGAAACGGGAAAAAATCTGCCTCGTCAGTCATATAACGAAAGATTCCTGATTGCCTAAGCGTGTATCATTCATAGCGCATAACTAACTGAATTATATTCAGGTCGGTAACTGTAATTAATACTGTTTAATAAAAAAGAAAAAAGAAAAGGGCATTTACTCACATAAGTTGTATCCATAAAATAACCCATGAAAATCTATAAATTTATTTTAGGATATAAAATCAAAAACATATTAAATCGCTAAACAATTGCGATCATGTTTCGACGTTTTCTCGAAAAAGGAGGAGGTATTTTGCTTTTGAAATTAAATTAATCGTTCAATCGAAAGTCATTTACAATGGCCTGATGAGACGCATTGATATACGTCGAAATACGATAGCAGCTTTGTAGCGATTTTTAACATGTTTTGGATTTAATATCCCAAAATAAATGATATTTTGCTCTTCTCTGTATTGAGACTTCTTTTAAATGTTCCGAAATTTGGAATTGCCCACTATTCCTTATATATGAGCTAACGATATATATTCTTACATAGGGATGCACGGTGGAGTAATGGATAGCGGCTTGGATTGAGGAATCAGAGAGCCGAGTTCGAATTCCACTCGAATCCATTACATTCACTTATGTGCTAATATCCTTGGCAATCTTCTTCTTTATGAGTAAATAGCAGAACAGTCTGGGTTCTATAGCCTTGGATGACAACTGGTCTAGGAGAAGGACAACTCTGAATTCAAAACCTTCTGTAATCGGCTCTTCAAAATGTCCTGCACGAAACCTTCGCCATTATAATCAAATCTCATGTGCTATATACATGCGGGTTGAAGACCGCTTGTGAATTTCAATTTCCCATGAAACCGGCTCAACCCATCTTGGGTGAATACCGTTATAAGAACAAGAGAGATTCTTACATATCAAGAACATTATTGGGGAAAATGAATGAAAAAGTGGAAAATTTTACTTGTGACGCGTTTAGTCCTTCAAGACTAAACTTGTTGTTGTTTTGACTACACGTGCGCCAGTCTAGATATAAGAACCCTCAACACCAACGTCCCAGTTTAAAAAATGCCTAAATCTCCTTAAAAGCATCAATCCGGGATAATCCTCCCTGTAACAACAGTTAAAAACTATAAAAAAAATCTGCCGTCTCATCACCAATCTATGATACTTCGCATTTAATAATGATTGTTACAAACAAGAATCTGGATTAGCAATGGCGTCGTCTCTCAGAGGAATGATAAAATGTTTCGTCTTAGAATGTCCTTTACAAAATATTTTGTCACACAATCACCATACCTCAGTTATTTTAATGCTGCTCTCTTTATGTACCTTCGTTATACTGATTTACCTGACCTAGTAGATCATCTAAACAAAACCGAACAGACAATAGAATTTACACAAGAAATAGAAGAAAACAATCCCTCATCCTTCGTAGATATCAAACTACACCGCGTTAACAACAGTTTAAAACTCGGTGTCCACTAAAAACCAACCAGCAGAAACGACCTAATAAATTTCTATTCTCATCATACCCAAAAAATAAAATCCGGTATAACCATAGGATTTTACTTAAGAGTACTAAGAATATGCAACCCTGAGTATTTACACGAAAAGGAGAAATACATTAAAAACACTTTCAAAATTCTCCAGTACCTTAATTATTTTATACTCAGTAGGAAACAAAAGGCTCATAAAATATTCCATAACAAAAAACAGTTCCTTCTAAAAGACGTAATGAATAAAAAAAAATATAAATATTACCATCTAGCTCAAACGCATCTACAATAGTAAAGAATCTATCTAAAATCATCAAAGAATTTGTTACTACTGCATCCAAAACAATAACAAATTTGGACAATAATAGACAAAACATTAAGCTAAAATCTGAAGGAGTAGTTTACTCCATCTCTTGTAATAATTGTCACAATAATAAATAAGAGAAACCTCAAGGAATCTGAATAAAAGATTATATGAACAGGGAAAGTGATATTGTACAAAACAATATGTCAAATGCGATAACTGCCTACCGTATTGCGACTGATCATAATATTGGCATAAAAATACTCCTCTAATCAAAGGAGAAAACAATTCAGTACGATGTCAATGTCTAGAGAGTGACTTGATTGCAAGGTCATTTACAGTAAATTTGCGCCCGGGCTCTTACATTTCACCATTCTTGTCAGATTTTTTAATATCACAGTATGGGATACCGACTAACAAAAGTGATGTAAAGAAAAAAAAAGAACAAACTCTAAATGAATTCGGATAGATATAAAAAGATAAAAAAAAAATAAAATAAAATCTTCAGCATCCCTCGTTCGTATCCCTATGTTGTCGTACCTGAAGGACGAATCGCGTCACAAGCTTTTTCCCATGTACAATTTTCCCAATATCTATCTATCTATCTATCTATCTATCTATCTATTTCAGTCTGCTCATGATCTATCTATCTATCTATCTATCTATCTATCTATCTATCTATCTATCTATCTATCTATCTATCTCACAGTCTTTTGCAATCTATCTATTATAGTTTGCTTATCTATCTATCTATTGTAATCTCTTTGTCGATCTAGCTACCTATTACAATCTATCTATCTATCTATCTATCTATCTATCTATCTATTATGGTCTGTTTATTTCTCTATGTATATGTGTATCTATCTATGTATTGTGGTCTGTTTATCTATCTATCTATCTATCTATCTATCTATCTATCTATCTATTATGTCCTTTTATATCTATATATTGCGGTCTATCTATCTATCTATCTATCTATCTATCTATCTGTGTGTGTGTGTGTGTGTGTGTGTATCCACATCTATCTGTGTGTGCATATCTATCAAGGTTTCACCTTGAACTGCAACAGAAACCTTATATTCAACGAAAAGGCTTCTCGTCTGAATATTTAAAACAATACCAAAAATAAGAAAAAAAGTTCATGTCAGCAAGATAAACTATAATTGAATTTATTTCCCTGTTTGATTTTAAACGCTAAAAAATACATTTCATCATTCATGTTTATTTTAAATTTATTGCTAAATGTTATCTGATACAGACGTTTATGGAAAACAAATTCTGGAATATATATATATTTATTTTTGTTGAATGTTTGCTTAAAAGGAGTTCTGAAAAGTATAACATATTTTTGAATAATTTTAGATAGTTTTATTATACCAGCTTTTTAAAATCTATCTATTTATCTTTCTTTTTTAAACTCCAGTACTTCGGTGAAGAAAACATTATTGGCTCAATTATAGATTTACAAATGGATGTTTTGCCGAGGTAGAGAAATAATTCTTTCTTCTTAATGTCTTTGTAAATATGTAACTATAAGAAGAATTCATGTTTCAAATATTGATATTTCAATGCAGAATTCACATCTTCTTCAGCTAATCTTATAAACGTCGACGCTTGAAAGAAAGAAAGAAAGATGGAAAAGAAAGAAAGAAAGAAAGAAAGAAAGAAAATGTTGGATAAAGAAAAGGTAAGAATATAACAGTGTAGACAAAGACTGGAAGAAAGAAAAAATGAAAGAACGAATGGAGAGAAAGAATTGAAAAAAGAAAGGAAAGAAAGAAAAATAATAAATGAATGGAGAGAAAGAAAGAAAAAATGAATGAAAAGAGAGAAAGAAAAGTATAATGAATGAATGAAGAGAACAAATAAAAAAAGAAAGGAAAGAAAGAAAGAAAGAAAGAATAAATGAATGAATGAGAAGACAACAAAGAAGTTAAAGAAGAAAGACAGAGAAACCAGAATGAAGGTACGTATGAAAGAAAAAGCCAAAGAAAAATGCAAAAAAAAAAAGAAATAAGAAGGCAATGAAGAACGAATACATAAATGAACGATGAAAAAGAAGAAGGTAAGAAAGTAAGGAAGGTCAAAAGCTTGAAGAAAAGATAAAACGAAAGAAATAAGAATGAAAGAAAGAAGAAAAAAAAAGAAATTATAAAGACGAAAAGTAAGTGAACGAAAAGAAAAAGAGAAAAAGAGAGGAAAAGAAAAGAAATAAATATGAAGGAAAGAAAAAAGAACTAAAGAAAAAAGAATGGAGACAAAGAAAAAGTCTTGAAAAATAAAGGAAAAAGAACCACTGAATGTTAAGTAAAGAGAACAAACAAAGGAAAGAGATGAAGAAGGACTAACTGATCAAAAGAATTAATGAATAAATAAAATAAACTGTGGAGGAAAGGGGGGAATAAGTTGGAGAAAAAAAGAAAGAAAGAGAAAAATAAATAAAAGAAAAATGGAAGTATGGAAGTAAAGAAAGAAAGAAAGAAAGAAAGAAAGAAAGAAAAAAGAACGAACGAAAGAAAGAAAGAAAGAAAGAAAGAAAGAAAGAAAGAAAAAAGAACGAACGAAAGAAAGAAAGAAAGAAAGAAAGAAAAAAGAACGAACGAAAGAAAGAAAGAAAGAAAGAAAGAACGAAAGAAAGAAAGAAAAAAGAACGAACGAAAGAAAGAAAGAAAGAAAGAAAGAAAGAAAGAAAGAAAGAAAGAAAAAAGAACGAACGAAAGAAAGAAAGAAAGAAAGAAAGAAAGAAAGAAGGAAGGAAAGAAAGAAAGAAAGAAAAAACGAACGAAAGAAAGAAAGAAAGAATTTAAGAAAGAAAAACACTGAAATAATGAAAGGGGTAAAGAAAGACCAAACAATAAATGAAATAATAAAAACAAAACAAAGAAAGAGGAAAACAGAAATTAAAAAATGGTTCAACGTCTAATAAAGTAGGTCGGCTGAATAAAAAGCTAAAACGAGATAACGAATTAATCAAGAACGACAAGTGAGAAAAAAGAATAATTCTCGTAGAGGCAAAAGGAAATAGAGAAAAATAGGAAGGCAAAAGAATAAGATGAAAGCGAATATGATTAAAAAAGGAAGGAAATAAAAAAAAGATATTGAAATAAAAAAAAGAAAAGAGAAGAAAGGAAAGGAATAGAAGTTGAAAATGATAACGATCTAAAAAAAAGAAGTGTGCGTCAGAAAACAACCGAGGCAGAGAGACAGTAAAAAGACTATATTAGGTTGGTGCAAAAATAATGACGTAATAATGTCGTTTTTTGACGAATTTTTTAACGTCAAAAAACGACATTATTACGTCATTATTTTGCACCAACCTAATAATTGCAAAAGTGACAAGATTTGAAAAGAGAAAAAAAAAAAAAAAAAAAAACGATCGAAGAGAAAGAAAGACGAAAGATACAAATTTACAAAAATGAATAAGAATCAAAAGAAAATTAACAATTTTGAAAAAATGGAATATTTTGAAATCTTAGAAGATGACCGAAGAACAAATGGGAAAAGGGGAAAACAAATAACTGAAAATCATTTAATAGAAGGAGAATTTCGTATAGGAAAAAAAGAATATAGACATAGAAGTAAAAATAAAACGAAACGATGACAAACAATCAGTGAAGGAAAACATGGGTAAAATATTAAAAAAAAAAAAATGACGGAGAGACATGTAGGAAGAAGAATGAGGAGGAAAAAAAAGTTTACAATGAATGAATTAAACGAATGAAAGAAGAAGAATAGTAAAAATAAATGACCAGAAGAAAAGAAACGATGACAAAAGTTCAAAATTAAAGAATAATACAAAGGAATAGATAAAAAGAATTATTAAAAAAGATAAAAATAAAACAGAGGAAGAAAAAGGAACGATGTCAAAAGTATTAAAATCAATGAATAAAATGAACGAAAAGAGAACAAGATTTATTAAAAAGTAAAAAGAAAATACAGCAGAGAAAAGGAACGATGGCGAAAGTATTAAAATGAACGAATAAATGAACGAATAAAAATAGACGAAAATTTATTGAAAAGTAAAAATAAAATGCAGCAAGTAAAAGGAAAGTTTTCAAAAGAATGAAGATGAATGAATAAGAAGAAAAAAAGTGTTATTTAAAAAAGTAAAAATAATATGCAGGAAGAAAATGGAAGGATCTCAAATGTATTAAAATGAGTGAAAAGAGAAGAAAAATTATAGAAAAAAGTAAAAAGAAAATACAGCAAAAAAAAGGGACGTTGTCAAAAGAATTAAAATGAATGAATAAGACGAATGAAAATAAAAGAATATTTATTGAAAAGTAAAAAGAAATACAGCAAGAAAAAAGGGACATTGTCAAGAGTTTGAAAATATATGAATAAAACAAATAAAAAAAGTAAAAGATTTATTAAAAAGTAGAAAAAAATACAAGAAGAAAAAAGAACCTTGTCAAAAGTATTACAATGTATGAATAAAACGAATGAAAATAAAATAAGGTTTATTAAAAAGTAAAAAGAAAACAAAGTAGAAAAAAGAACGATGTCAAAAGTATTGAATTGAATGAATAAAACGAATGAAAATAAAATAAGGTTTATTAAAAAGTAAAAAGAAAATAAAGTAAAAAAAAGAACGATGTCAAAAGTATTGAACTGAATGAATAAAACGAATGAAAATAAAATAAGGTTTATTAAAAAGTAAAAAGAAAATACAGAAAGAAAAAAGAACGATGTCAAAAGTATTGAACTGAATGAATAAAACGAATGAAAATAAAATAAGGTTTATTAAAAAGTAAAAAGAAAATAAAGTAAAAAAAAGAACGATGTCAAAAGTATTGAACTGAATGAATAAAACGAATGAAAATAAAATAAGGTTTACTAAAAAGTAAAAAGAAAATACAGAAAGAAAAAAGAACGATGTCAAAAGTATTGAACTGAATGAATAAAACGAATGAAAATAAAATAAGGTTTATTAAAAAGTAAAAAGAAAATAAAGGATGAAAAAAAGAACGATGTCAAAAGTATTGAACTGAATGAATAAAACGAATGAAAATAAAATAAGGTTTATTAAAATGTAAAAAGAAAATAAAGTAAAAAAAAAGAACGATGTTAAAAGTATTGAACTGAATGAATAAAACGAATGAAAATAAAATAAGGTTTATTAAAAAGTAAAAAGAAAATACAGAAAGAAAAAAGAACGATGTCAAAAGTATTGAACTGAATGAATAAAACGAATGAAAATACAATAAGGTTTATTAAAAAGTAAAAAGAAAATAAAGTAAAAAAAAAGAACGATGTCAAAAGTATTGAACTGAATGAATAAAACGAATGAAAATAAAATAAGGTTTATTAAAAAGTAAAAAGAAAATAAAGTAAGAAAAAAGAACGATGTCAAAAGTATTGAACTGAATGAATAAAACGAATGAAAATAAAATAAGGTTTATTAAAAAGGAAATAGAAAATAAAGGAGGAAAAAAGAAAGATATCAATAGTATTGAACTGAATGAATAAAACGAATGAAAATAAAAAAAGGTTTATTAAAAAGTAAAAAGAAAATAAAGGAGGAAAAAACAACGATGTCAAAAGTATTGAACTGAATGAATAAAACGAATGAAAATAAAATAAGGTTTATTAAAAAGTAAAAAGAAAATAAAGTAAAAAAAAAGAATGATGTCAAAAGTATTGAACTGAATGAATAAAACGAATGAAAATACAATAAGGTTTATTAAAAAGTAAAAAGAAAATAAATGATGTAAAAAAGAACGATGTCAAAAGTATTGAACTGAATGAATAAAACGAATGAAAATAAAATAAGGTTTATTAAAAAGTAAAAAGAAAATAAAGTAAGAAAAAAGAACGATGTCAAAAGTATTGAACTGAATGAATAAAACGAATGAAAATAAAATAAGGTTTATTAAAAAGGAAATAGAAAATAAAGGAGGAAAAAAGAAAGATATCAATAGTATTGAATTGAATGAATAAAACGAATGAAAATAAAAAATGTTTATTAAAAAGTAAAAAGAAAATAAAGGAGTAAAAAAGAACGATGTCAAAAGCATTGAACTGAATGAATAAAACGAATGAAAATAAAATAAGGTTTATTAAAAAGTAAAAAGGAAATATAGTAAAAAAAAGAACGATGTCAAAATTATTGAACTGAATGAATAAAACGAATGAAAATAAAATAAGGTTTATTAAAAAGTAAAAAGAAAATAAAGGAGGAAAAAACAACGATGTCAAAAGTATTGAACTGAATGAATAAAACGAATGAAAATAAAATAAGGCTTATTAAAAAGTAAAAAGAAAATAAAAGAGGAAAAAAGAACGATGTCAAAAGTATTGAACTGAATGAATAAAACGAATGAAAATAAAATAAGGTTTATTAAAAAGTAAAAAGAAAATAAAAGAGGAAAAAAGAACGATGTCAAAAGTATTGAACTGAATGAATAAAACGAATGAAAAGAAAATAAGGTTTATTAAAAAGTAAAAAGAAAATAAAGTAAAAAGAAAGAACAATGTCAAAAGTATTGAACTGAATGAATAAAACGAATGAAAATAAAATAAAGTTTATTAAAAAGTAAAAAGAAAATAAAAGAGGAAAAAAGAACGATGTCAAAAGTATTGAACTGAATGAATAAAACGAATGAAAATAAAATAAGGTTTATTAAAAAGTAAAAAGAAAATAAAGTAAAAAAAAGAACGATGTTAAAAGTATTGAACTGAATGAATAAAACGAATGAAAATAAAATAAGGTTTATTAAAAAGTAAAAAGAAAATAAAAGAGGAAAAAAGAACGATGTCAAAAGTATTGAACTGAATGAATAAAACGAATGAAAATAAAATAATGTTTATTAAAAAGTAAAAAGAAAATAAAGTAAAAAAAAAGAACGATGTCAATAGTATTGAACTGAATGAATAAAACGAATGAAAATAAAATAAGGTTTATTAAAAAGTAAAAAGAAAATAAAAGAGGAAAAAAGAACGATGTCAAAAGTATTGAACTGAATGAATAAAACGAATGAAAATAAAATAAGGTTTATTAAAAAGTAAAAAGAAAATAAAGGATGAAAAAAAGAACGATGTCAAAAGTATTGAACTGAATGAATAAAACGAATGAAAATAAAATAAGGTTTATTAAAATGTAAAAAGAAAATAAAGTAAAAAAAAAGAACGATGTTAAAAGTATTGAACTGAATGAATAAAACGAATGGAAATAAAATAAGGTTTATTAAAAAGTAAAAAGAAAATAAAAGAGGAAAAAAGAACGATGTCAAAAGTATTGAACTGAATGAATAAAAGGAATGAAAATAAAATAAGGTTTATTAAAAAGTAAAAAGAAAATAAAGTAAAAAAAAAGAACGATGTTAAAAGTATTGAACTGAATGAATAAAACGAATGAAAATAAAAAAAGGTTTATTAAAAAGTAAAAAGAAAATAAAGGAGGAAAAAACAACGATGTCAAAAGTATTGAACTGAATGAATAAAACGAATGAAAATAAAATAAGGTTTATTAAAAAGTAAAAAGAAAATAAAGTAAAAAAAAAGAATGATGTCAAAAGTATTGAACTGAATGAATAAAACGAATGAAAATACAATAAGGTTTATTAAAAAGTAAAAAGAAAATAAATGATGTAAAAAAGAACGATGTCAAAAGTATTGAACTGAATGAATAAAACGAATGAAAATAAAATAAGGTTTATTAAAAAGGAAATAGAAAATAAAGGAGGAAAAAAGAAAGATATCAATAGTATTGAATTGAATGAATAAAACGAATGAAAATAAAAAATGTTTATTAAAAAGTAAAAAGAAAATAAAGGAGTAAAAAAGAACGATGTCAAAAGCATTGAACTGAATGAATAAAACGAATGAAAATAAAATAAGGTTTATTAAAAAGTAAAAAGGAAATAAAGTAAAAAAAAGAACGATGTCAAAATTATTGAACTGAATGAATAAAACGAATGAAAATAAAATAAGGTTTATTAAAAAGTAAAAAGAAAATAAAGGAGGAAAAAACAACGATGTCAAAAGTATTGAACTGAATGAATAAAACGAATGAAAACAAAATAAGGCTTATTAAAAAGTAAAAAGAAAATAAAAGAGGAAAAAAGAACGATGTCAAAAGTATTGAACTGAATGAATAAAACGAATGAAAATAAAATAAGGTTTATTAAAAAGTAAAAAGAAAATAAAAGAGGAAAAAAGAACGATGTCAAAAGTATTGAACTGAATGAATAAAACGAATGAAAATAAAATAAGGTTTATTAAAAAGTAAAAAGAAAATAAAGTAAAAAGAAAGAACGATGTCAAAAGTATTGAACTGAATGAATAAAACGAATGAAAATAAAATAAAGTTTATTAAAAAGTAAAAAGAAAATAAAAGAGGAAAAAAGAACGATGTCAAAAGTATTGAACTGAATGAATAAAACGAATGAAAATAAAATAAGGTTTATTAAAAAGTAAAAAGAAAATAAAGTAAAAAAAAGAACGATGTTAAAAGTATTGAACTGAATGAATAAAACGAATGAAAATAAAATAAGGTTTATTAAAAAGTAAAAAGAAAATAAAAGAGGAAAAAAGAACGATGTCAAAAGTATTGAACTGAATGAATAAAACGAATGAAAATAAAATAATGTTTATTAAAAAGTAAAAAGAAAATAAAGTAAAAAAAAAGAACGATGTCAATAGTATTGAACTGAATGAATAAAACGAATGAAAATAAAATAAGGTTTATTATAAAGTAAAAAGAAAATAACGGAGGAAAAAAGAACGATGTCAAAAGTATTGAACTGAATGAATAAAACGAATGAAAATAAAATAAGGTTTATTAAAAAGTAAAAAGAAAATAAAAGAGGAAAAAAGAACGATGTCAAAAGTATTGAACTGAATGAATAAAACGAATGAAAATAAAATAAGGTTTATTAAAAAGTAAAAAGAAAATAAAGGATGAAAAAAAGAACGATGTCAAAAGTATTGAACTGAATGAATAAAACGAATGAAAATAAAATAAGGTTTATTAAAATGTAAAAAGAAAATAAAGTAAAAAAAAAGAACGATGTTAAAAGTATTGAACTGAATGAATAAAACGAATGGAAATAAAATAAGGTTTATTAAAAAGTAAAAAGAAAATAAAAGAGGAAAAAAGAACCATGTCAAAAGTATTGAACTGAATGAATAAAAGGAATGAAAATAAAATAAGGTTTATTAAAAAGTAAAAAGAAAATAAAGTAAAAAAAAAGAACGATGTTAAAAGTATTGAACTGAATGAATAAAACGAATGAAAATAAAATAAGGTTTATTAAAAAGTAAAAAGAAAATAAAAGAGGAAAAAACAACGATGTCAAAAGTATTGAACTGAATGAATAAAACGAATGAAAATAAAATAAGGTTTATTAAAAAGTAAAAAGAAAATAAAAGAGGAAAAAAGAACGATGTCAAAAGTATTGAACTGAATGAATAAAACGAATGAAAATAAAATAAGGTTTATTAAAAAGTAAAAAGAAAATAAAAGAGGAAAAAAGAACGATGTCAAAAGTATTGAACTGAATGAATAAAACGAATGAAAATAAAATAAGGTTTATTAAAAAGTAAAAAGAAAATAAAGGAGGAAAAAAGAACGATGTCAAAAGTATTGAACTGAATGAATAAAACGAATGAAAATAAAATAAGGTTTATTAAAAAGTAAAAAGAAAATAAAGTAAAAAAAAAAGAACGATGTTAAAAGTATTGAACTGAATGAATAAAACGAATGAAAATAAAATAATGTTTATTAAAAAGTAAAAAGAAAATAAAGTAAAAAAAAAAGAACGATGTTAAAAGTATTGAACTGAATGAATAAAACGAATGAAAATAAAATAAGGTTTATTAAAAAATACAAAGAAATAAAAGAGGAAAAAAGAACGATGTCAAAAGTATTGAACTGAATGAATAAAACGAATGAAAATAAAATAAGGTTTATTAAAAAGTAAAAAGAAAATAAAAGAGGAAAAAGAACGATGTCAAAAGTATTGAACTGAATGAATAAAACGAATGAAAATAAAATAAGGTTTATTAAAAAGTAAAAAGAAAATAAAAGAAGAAAAAAGAACGATGTCAAAAGTATTGAACTGAATGAATAAAACGAATGAAAATAAAATAATATTTATTAAAAAGTAAAAAGAAAATAAATTAAAAAAAAGAACGATGTTAAAAGTATTGAACTGAATGAATACAACGAATGAAAATAAAATAAGGTTTATTAAAAAGTAAAAAGAAAATAAAAGAGGAAAAAAGAACGATGTCAAAAGTATTGAACTGAATGAATAAAACGAATGAAAATAAAATAAGGTTTATTAAAAAGTAAAAAGAAAATAAAAGAGGAAAAAAGAACGATGTCAAAAGTATTGAACTGAATGAATAAAACGAATGAAAATAAAATAAGGTTTATTAAAAAGTAAAAAGAAAATAAAAGAGGAAAAAAGAACGATGTCAAAAGTATTGAACTGAATGAATAAAACGAATGAAAATAAAATAAGTTTTAGTAAAAAGTAAAAAGAAAATAAAAGAGGAAAAAAGAACGATGTCAAAAGTATTGAACTGAATGAATGAAACGAATGAAAATAAAATAAGGTTTATTAAAAAGTAAAAAGAAAATAAAAGAGGAAAAAAGAACGATGTCAAAAGTATTGAACTGAATGAATAAAACGAATGAAAATAAAATAAGGTTTATTAAAAAGTAAAAAGAAAATAAAAGAGGAAAAAAGAACGATGTCAAAAGTATTGAACTGAATGAATAAAACGAATGAAAATAAAATAATGTTTATTAAAAAGTAAAAAGAAAATAAAGTAAAAAAAAAAGAACGATGTTAAAAGTATTGAACTGAATGAATAAAACGAATGAAAATAAAATAAGGTTTATTAAAAAGTAAAAAGAAAATAAAAGAGGAAAAAAGAACGATGTCAAAAGTATTGAACTGAATGAATAAAACGAATGAAAATAAAATAAGGTTTATTAAAAAGTAAAAAGAAAATAAAAGAGGAAAAAAGAACGATGTCAAAAGTATTGAACTGAATGAATAAAACGAATGAAAATAAAATAAGGTTTATTAAAAAGTAAAAAGAAAATAAAGTAAAAAAAAAAGAACGATGTTAAAAGTATTGAACTGAATGAATAAAACGAATGAAAATAAAATAAGGTTTATTAAAAAGTAAAAAGAAAATAAAAGAGGAAAAAAGAACGATGTGAAAAGTATTGAACTGAATGAATAAAACGAATGAAAATAAAATAAGGTTTATTAAAAAGTAAAAAGAAAATAAAAGAGGAAAAAAGAACGATGTCAAAAGTATTGAACTGAATGAATAAAACGAATGAAAATAAAATAATGTTTATTAAAAAGTAAAAAGAAAATAAAGTAAAAAAAAAGAACGATGTTAAAAGTATTGAACTGAATGAATAAAACGAATGAAAATAAAATAAGGTTTATTAAAAAGTAAAAAGAAAATAAAAGAGGAAAAAAGAACGATGTCAAAAGTATTGAACTGAATGAATAAAACGAATGAAAATAAAATAAGGTTTATTAAAAAGTAAAAAGAAAATAAAGGAGGAAAAAAGAACGATGTCAAAAGTATTGAACTGAATGAATAAAACGAATGAAAATAAAATAAGGTTTATTAAAAAGTAAAAAGAAAATACAGAAAGAAAAAAGAACCTTGTCAAAAGTATTGAACTGAATGAATAAAACGAATGAAAATAAAATAAGGTTTATTAAAAAGTAAAAAGAAAATAAAGGAGTAAAAAAAACGATGTCAAAAGCATTGAACTGAATGAATAAAACGAATGAAAATAAAATAAGGTTTATTAAAAAGTAAAAATGAAATAAAGTAAAAAAAAGAACGATGTCAAAATTATTGAACTGAATGAATAAAACGAATGAAAATAAAATAAGGTTTATTAAAAAGTAAAAAGAAAATAAAGTAAAAAAAAGAACGATGTCAAAAGTATTGAACTGAATGAATAAAACGAATGAAAATAAAATAAGGTTTATTAAAAAGTAAAAAGAAAATAAAAGAGGAAAAAAGAACGATGTCAAAAGTATTGAACTGAATGAATGAAACGAATGAAAATAAAATAAGGTTTATTAAAAAGTAAAAAGAAAATAAAGTAAAAAAAAAGAACGATGTTAAAAGTATTGAACTGAATGAATAAAACGAATGAAAATAAAATAATGTTTATTAAAAAGTAAAAAGTAAATAAAGTAAGAAAAAAGAACGATGTCAAAAGTATTGAACTGAATGAATAAAACGAATGAAAATAAAATAAGGTTTATTAAAAAGTAAAAAGGAAATAAAGTAAAAAAAAGAACGATGTCAAAATTATTGAACTGAATGAATAAAACGAATGAAAATAAAATAAGGTTTATTAAAAAGTAAAAAGAAAATAAAGGAGGAAAAAAGAACGATATCAAAAGTATTGAACTGAATGAATAAAACGAATGAAAATAAAATAAGGTTTATTAAAAAGTAAAAAGAAAATAAAAGAGGAAAAAAGAACGATGTCAAAAGTATTGAACTGAATGAATAAAACGAATGAAAATAAAATAAGGTTTATTAAAAAGTAAAAAGAAAATAAAGTAAAAAAAAAAGAACGATGTTAAAAGTATTGAACTGAATGAATAAAACGAATGAAAATAAAATAATGTTTATTAAAAAGTAAAAAGAAAATAAAGTAAAAAAAAAGAACGATGTCAAAAGTATTGAACTGAATGAATAAAACGAATGAAAATAAAATAAGGTTTATTAAAAAGTAAAAAGAAAATAAAGTAAAAAAAAGAACGATGTCAAAATTATTGAACTGAATGAATAAAACGAATGAAAATAAAATAAGGTTTATTAAAAAGTAAAAAGAAAATAAAAGAAGGAAAAAAGAATGATGTTAAAAGTATTGAACTGAATGAATAAAACGAATGAAAATACAATAAGGTTTATTAAAAAGTAAAAAGAAAATAAAGGAGGAAAAAAGAATGATGTCAAAAGTATTGAACTGAATGAATAAAACGAATGAAAATACAATAAGGTTTATTAAAAAGTAAAAAGAAAATAAAAGAGGAAAAAAGAACGATGTCAAAAGTATTGAACTGAATGAATAAAACGAATGAAAATAAAATAAGGTTTATTAAAAAGTAAAAAGAAAATAAAAGAGGAAAATAGAACGATGTCAAAAGTATTGAACTGAATGAATAAAACGAATGAAAATAAAATAAGGTTTATTAAAAAGTAAAAAGAAAATAAAGTAAAAAAAAAAGAACGATGTTAAAAGTATTGAACTGAATGAATAAAACGAATGAAAATAAAATAATGTTTATTAAAAAGTAAAAAGAAAATAAATTAAAAAAAAAGAACGATGTCAAAAGTATTGAACTGAATGAATAAAACGAATGAAAATAAAATAAGGTTTATTAAAAGGTAAAAAGAAAATAAAGGAGTAAAAAAGAACGATGTCAAAAGCATTGAACTGAATGAATAAAACGAATGAAAATAAAATAAGGTTTATTAAAAAGTAAAAAGAAAATAAAAGAGGAAAAAAGAACGATGTCAAAAGTATTGAACTCAAGGAATAAAACGAATGAAAATAAAAGAGGATTTATTGATAAAGAAAAAGAAAAATCAGGTAGAAAACGGAACTACGTCAACAGTATTTAAATGAATAAATAAAACCTATTAAAAGAGTTATTGAAACGTTAAAAAAAAACAATTGCAAAAAAAATAGAAACGATGACAAAGTTTTAAAATGATTAAAGAAAATGAATGAAAAATACTAACAATATTGGAAAGTAAAATAATGAGAAGAAGAAAACCGAAAGAGACAAACGTTTTAAAATGAATGAATTAAACGTATGAAGAGAGAAGAATGATTGTAAAGTAAAAAAGAAGAGGTAGAAAAAGGAACGATGTCAAAAGTATAAATGAATGAATAAAACGATTAGAGCGAGACAGAGAGATTAAATATTAAGTTTAAGTAAAAAGAAGGAAAAAACTGAAAGACCCAAAAGTTCTAAGATGAAGAATATTGAAAAGTAAAAAGAAAAGACATGAAAGAAAAGGAATGATGACAAAATTTAAAAAATGAATGAATAAAAGAAATGAAAGAAGATTAACAATATTGAAATGCATAATTAATGAATGAAAGAAAGACGAGCTTTAACAAATATTATAAAATGAATGAGAATGATGAATGAAAAAACGAACAATATTGAAGTAAAAGAATTGACAGGAAGAAAAATGAACGTTGACAAATGTTTTAAAATGAATGAATTAAACGAATGAGAAGTGAATAAGTATTATCGAAATGTTAAAAGAAAATAGAGGAAGTACAAGAAACGATAAGAAACGTTGTAAAATGAACGACTAAAACCAATGAAATAATATGAGAAATAAGAATGATTAAAAGTTATAAGAAAAGACAGGAAGAATAGAAACACATGACAATTTTTTTTTAAATGAATAAATAAAACGAATGAAAAGAGATGTGAAATATTGAAACTATAACAGAAGTGTCAGGAAGAAAAAGAAACGATGACAAAATTTCTAAGGTGAGTGAATAAAACGAATGAAAGTGACGAAGAATGTTGAAAACGAAAAAGACAGGAAGATACCGAACGATTTGAAAATATCATATATGAATGAATAAAACGCGAAGAATTCTGAGAAGCAAAATGAAAAAGGAGAATAAAAAAAAGGAACGATAAAAAAAAAGTTGTAACAAGAATTAATAAAAAGAATGAAAATTACAACGTATATTGGAAAGAAAAAAATAGAATAATAGCGAGAAAAAAGAAGGATATGTCAAAATAATCATAAATGAATTAAAAGAATGAAAAGAGAAGAATTTTGAAAAGATAAATGAAAAAAGAGAGAGAAAAGATGTAATGATGACACATGTTCTAAAACGAATAAATTAAAAAAATGTATAAATGAACGAGGAATATTGAAAATAATAATAAAATAAAAAGAAGAATGTAAATGATATCATTTTTTAATGAATGAATTAATGAAACGAATGTATACGACGAAGGATATTGAAAGAAAAATTAAAAATGAGGAAGAAAAAAGAGCGATTAGAAAAGTTCTAAAGTGAATGAATAAAATAAAATGAAACAAAAATTTTGAAAAGAAAATGAAAGGAAAGGAACGTTGTCAAGAGTTTTAGAATGAATGCATGTAAGAAATGAAAAGGCACAAATTATAATTAAAAAAAATAAAAATATTGAAAAAATAAAACGATATGAAAATCTGTAAAATGATTGTCAAAAAAAAAACGATAATATATAAAATAGAAGTTTGTGGGAGCAAATGGAACGATCTCAACAGTTTTAATATGAATGTATATAAAGAATGAAAATCGAAAAATTATATTTAAAAAATTACAAAATTCTAAGAAAAAGGAATAATATCAAAGCTAGAAAATGAATGGATAAAAGACGAATAATTCGGAAAAGCGAATGAAAAAAAAAAAGAAGGGAAAAAAGAGAACGATGACAAAAGTCCTAAGAAGAATGAATAAGATGAATAAAAAAGAAAAAAATATTCAAAAGAAATACGATAGAGAGAAAGAAAAAATCTCAAAAGTTCTAGAAAGAATTGATAAAACCGTTAGCTAAGTGGAAAGCATTTGGAAAAAGAAGCCTAGATGAATATGAAGGATGTCAAGTGCTTTAACATGAATCAAGAAAACAAATGAAAACTGGCGGATAGTATTGAAAAGAATAAAAAAAATAGCAAAAGGAAAACTAATATCGGAAAAGTTTATAATGTCTGAATAAAGCAAAGGTTATATATATATATATATATATATATATATATATATATATATATATATATATATATATATATATATATATATATATATATCTGATGCGATGAGAAGTTGCATCTTTGTATTGAGTAAAATGGTTTTGTCTATATGATAAAATTATAATATATATATATATATATATATATATATATACATATATATATATATATATATATATATATATATATATATATATATATATATATATATATATATATATATATATAACATATTTTACGCTTGAAAAACAGCCAACAGGTAAATGATTGGAAAATATATTTTGGTTAGTTTGACGGCATATCATTTGCTTATGAGTCATTTAATGCCAACATTTAATATTTTGGGGAGATTTGTGAATTTTTTTTTCATCAAAAATGTATCTTTCTCTTCTTTTTCCAATAATGTATTGCTGGTAATTTTCTTTTTATTAGGAAAATGTATTACTAGTATTCTTACTACAAAAGTCTATTTTTCTACTTTCATAATATTTTGATCCCACTTTGGGTGTTCATTATTTGCCCATACCTGGGACCCTAACAGGTGTTGCCACACCGAGAACAACAATAATTAAGAGCCGGTTCCACGCTCCACAAAACTTCCCAATCAGAGGCTTTTCTCTCGGATGTAGTTTTTCGTCATACCGAAGACGATTGATTGGATGATAATGCATTTAATGCGAACAGATTTTGTTAATAACATGCTCAGTTTACGAAAAAGGTGTTGAAGGAACATTATGTCTTTTTCTCGTAAATACCTAGTTTACCTACTAAAGAGCTTTGCTAACAGAGTTCGTCTCTCGAAGAGAGAAACTATTTTCTTCGTCATTGAGTCTCCCACTCGTCTGACCTTGTAGAAGACAAAAAGAACTTACCAAAAATAATAGTTAGACTTGTATTGTGATCGATTCTCACATAGGCTAAAATAGAATAAAATACTTTTAAAAGGTTTCGCTCACTGAAGGCTGAACAACCTCTTTAGTGAGGAAGAAGAAATTTGAATTTCTAACGAATAGTCCTAAGTATACGATGAACTGAATATTATAGCGAGGAGGACGTTTTATGAGAAGTAGGGAATAAATGAACACTTATAGTAACAGCCTGCAAGAGATTTCTGGGGGCCTATAATGAAGAAAGAAAATTGATGAGCCTACCACGCACAGATCACAGTCAAAGAAAGAAACAGCAAACCAACTTCTCGTTTGTTTGAAAATAAAACAAATAACGAAGGGAAAAGGTAAAGATTAAAAAGTTACTTACTGTGTAGCATGTGTCTCAATTTAGCTGATGCTAAAATACATTTATACCCAGACTAGCCATCAATGACCATCAGTGAAGAGACGTACATCATCGCGCTGACCTGAAAGTTGTCTCCGAGCCACCAGGTTCAGATCTGCTCTTTCATTCGATCTGCAACGTCATTCAAACAGGCGGTCTATCCACCTGTACCTACAATTTGCAAAGGTAGGGCAAATCTGATGAAGTGAGATATATAAGTACCCACAGGAGAGCGAAGACTATATTTGAGGATGTTAGTATTTGAATGATCAAAATTTTTTCCAGGTGAGATATCTAGACACTTAGTATTATTAAAATGTACAACGAAAACATTATGAGAGCAGCATGTGCAGGCGTTATTAATGGATATGATTACCCAGATCGTTAAGGGATGCGACATATCAAAAAATAAAATAAAATGCGCCAATCTGTAGTGTATTCGATTCTCTATTGGTTGTGCAAAACTGACTATAAGAGGATGGGTGTAATTTGAAAAAAATGTTGGACAATCGCCTCACAGATGAAGAAAAGACATAAGGCGACAAACATTATTTAAATGAGTGACTAGCATGGACTGAACATTTTAGTGATGAGGATGTTTAAAATAGAGGCTGAAAGGAAACTGTTTTGTTTTTTTATCTTTTTAATCACTTCACCCAAAGCATGGGAAAATTCCACTGAAACGCAAGAGAGTGAAAGAGTAT
The DNA here is from genome assembly GCA_963932145.1 of Acanthosepion lycidas. Classification (NCBI taxonomy): domain Eukaryota; kingdom Metazoa; phylum Mollusca; class Cephalopoda; order Sepiida; family Sepiidae; genus Acanthosepion; species Acanthosepion lycidas. The sequence goes on from OZ010608.1 coordinate 45,185,632, forward strand.
GAGAAAACATTAGAGGAGGAACTGGAAACGTCATCCTAAACAGAAACAAGGGATAAAATTCTACCCCTCAGGTGAATCTATGTAAACATACCCTAATAATCCAATAGGTACAGTTGGAAGTCTTGAGATACGTAGGAAGACTCGGAGAATCTAAAACTCCCAGGTCATAATGAAGGTAGGCGACAGCGAGTAAAAAGTTCAAAAAAAAAAAAAGAAGGAAAATAATAAAGAAAAAGCGTGATGGTAAAGAGTGAGCAATTACTTACAGCAACAAAAGACAGGACGTTGTGGAGAGACGTTATTGCCCATGTCGTAAAGGGTCGCAGCATATCAATGATGAGGACGCGAGTTTTGGCAAAATCTTTACCTAGAATTGTTTACAATGATACTGACCGAAATAAAGTTGCGGTATAGTCCAGTGCGTTCGTGCATGCTTTTCTGTGTGTGGGTACGTGCGTGTGTATGTATGTGTGTGCATGCGCGTGCGGGTGTGTGTGTATGTGCGTGCGTGTGTATACATGCGTGTGCGCGCGCTTGCGTACGGGTGTGTGTGTGTGCGTGTCTGCTCGCGCGGGTGTTTGTGTGTGTGTGTGTGCGGGCGGGTGTTTTAATGGCGACATTGTTTCGCTATTAAGCATATTACTTACCGTCTTGACAAATATGGAAAAACAATCATTAATTTCGTGTTTTTCCCGATTAAAAACAAAAAAAATGATTTTTGAATAGCGTACATACGGTCTTGCCGGCGGTGGGATGGATCGGGTGGTTGTGGGTTGGGGGGGGGGTCGTGGCGTTTGAGTAAAAGAAGAAGGTGAAGCAATTAATTGTCTGATCGGAGCAAATTTTGACAAGGAAATACTTATGAACATTCTAAAATTGGACGGACGGTTGACGCTAATACGTGACTCACAACTCGAAAGTTATTTTCTGCATTAATGATAAAATTATGAATGAAGATACAATGATTGGTGGGGAGTTAATAATAATCAACGTTTGCTGATATATATATATATATATATATATATATATATATATATATATATATATATATATATATATATGCAAGCATGAAACTATGTTTTATGATATATGGAATGAATTGATTGCTCATTAATATGTTTCACTTCCTTATTTAAAGAAGATGTATGATTACAAACGCACATGCACCTATACGAACAGACACACGCATATATATACATACATATATATATATATATATATATATATATATATATATATATATATATAATTGTGTATTTGGGCAGCAAAACCTCTTTTATTCAAGTTTCGTTAAAAACGATCGAAAAGTTACTTCGCTTACGATTTTTATTTAATTTTTCTTGTGTGTTTTTTTTTTAACTGCTTTCGTTTTTTATATTAATTTTGTAGAGATTATCCAAATGCCCGTTATGTCCGAGAGCTTTCGGTTATTCTTTTAACAATTATCAAGGTTGATATTCTTTTTTACTTTTAACTGAATGTGTGGATTGTTTTATGTATTTATCTAGAGTTATAATAATGTTTAGAAATTCCAAAAGCGCTCATCACATTGTCGTTGCAGTTATAGCTGATGTTATTAAGTGTATTTTATTATTATTATTATTAATAATGCTTTCATTATTTTGCTTTTTTATGTGGATGAAGCTATTATATTTGTTTTGTCAACGCGTATGTTGCGGAGAGAGTTTGGTAGGTCACCATGTGTATTTAAATGGGACCTAATTGAGTTATGGTGCAACCTGCGTTCTCTTGTCAGGCATTTTGTAGTATATTCAATATAATTATTTTTTACTTTATTTCCTTAAAACCCTAGAAAAATAACGATGGGTGTATAGTACCCAGCGCAAATTTTCCTATGTTTAATTACAATTTTCAGAACCTGATTTTCTTACCTCAATATGTTTTTTTCAGTTCCTATTAATATTAACTCAAATCACAATGTTTGAAGTGCCTGCATGTAAAATATTTCAAATAAAGATTTATATTTAATATTTGCTTTTGATCTTTTCAAAATCGGGTCTGATCTACCCATGGTTAGTAGTGGTGTAACTTTAATTGATGGTTAGTGTTCTAGGGTTAAGGGATATGAATAAATAATAATATTGGTTCTCTATAATTTGTACCTTGCAGATGATTTATTGTTGTTGGCGATGAGGTTAGCAGTTTTAACTATGCACAGGTGTGTATGTTTAATATTTGTTTGTTTATTAATTAATTTTTTTTTTTTTAAGTATATGTTATATTTATTTATTTATTTAAAGTTTATATTATTAGGTAGATGCAAAAATAATGATGTAATAATGTCGTTTTTTACGTATTTTTTAACGTATTTTTTAACGTCAGCAAACGACATTATTACGTCATTATTTTTGCACCAACCTAATATATGTATTTGTTTATTCTTGATTAGTGCTCAGATAGGATAGCAAAGTAAGTTTATATTTATATACCAACATTTACCCATTATTTCAGGTTTCTTGTTTAAGACTTTATTTTGTTGTTTTTTTTAACTAATTATTTATATTTTTTCCTCTAAGCATAATATAAATTCTCTACTGCTAATAGTGCATGGAACTTATCTTTCTCTAACAACTTATTTGGCTTTGCTGGGGATATTATTTCCTTTTTGGCTCCATAGGTATTTTGATAGGGCTGTATTGTTTTCCGAAGGACATTTTATTGTTATAATCTTTTTTTATCTAATTTTTTCGGCCTTGTTAATGTTATTAGGTTGATGCAAAAATAACGACGTAGTAATGTCGTTTTTTGACGTATTTTTAACGTCAAAAAACGACATTATTACGTCATTATTTGTGCACCCACCTAATATAACTTACGACAGCTATGTATATTATATTAATGGTTAAACATTTACTGTTAAGTAGAAATTTTATTTGTTTCTGTAGCTATATTTAGTATGGTATTATTTTGCTGCATGTTATTGTCGTTTTAATTGTAATTAGTTTAGTCGAGTACTTTTTATTCTGCTTGGCTATTATTTTCTCTATGTCATCCATGCAGCTGTTAATAATGTTGATTTTATTTTGATAGTTAAGTTTTGATAATTTGATGTTTTGAGTGAAGTGTTTATCGTTTTAGGAAATATAATTTTTCTCGTTTTTTTGTTTTTATTGTATTTTTGTAGAGAGTGGATCTTTATTTCCCCGTTGTTTTGGTTTGAATTTTTTTCGATTTTGTATTTTAGTTGGTTTGAATATCTACTTTTCCTTAGGGCTGATTCATATGATTTTTTTTATGTAATTTTTTCGGCGTTGTTAATGTTATAACTTACGACGGCTATGTATATTATATTAATGGTTAAACTTTTACTGTTAAGCAGAAATTTTATTTGTTTCTGTAGTCATATTTCATGGTATTATTTTGCTGCATGTTATTTTCAAAACACGGAAGCCTTATTAATAAAAACCAAAAAATACAACACTTAAACTTTGAACATGGACACAATATCTTGACAGTGTTTTGAAAAATTAAAACATTTTATAAAACACACATGCAACAAACTATTTCTTATTTAACAGTTAAAATATTTAATCCTTGAAAATAGCTAAATGTATAGCCGAATGCGATCGGATAAAAAGAACATTTGGACAGTTTTTATATAATTTATCATCCGAAAAGAAAAATAAATTATTAGATGGCATGAGAAATTGTATAAAAAACTAAACAAAAGCAACCTGTCTGTCGTATTTAATGAAATGTGTATGGAAGAAGGATTTCTGTCTAAATACACAAATATATATATATATATATATATATATATATATATATATATATATATATATATAGGGTGTGCCTAAGCTCTGGACATACATGAAATTTCATTAACTATATGTTTTTACCTGGCTTTGTCGAAAAAAAAGACAGAACTGACTCCTTTCTCTTGGGTATGCTAAAGGATGTGTATTCAATGAAATTCATAGAATCAACACACTTGATTGAACGCATAAAGAGTGAATGCGCAAATATTGGTGTTAATGTAGAGTTATTGCATTGGGTTCACGTGAATCTTGCAAAGCGCATCAACCTTTGCATCACAAATGATGGAAGTAATATAAAAATTATTATTTGTTAATATTCCAATTCAATAAAATGTTGCTGCGAATTTCATTTCTTGAAAATATGCATTTTTGCCTGTTTCCAGACTTTATGAACACCCTGTCTACACACACATGTATGCAGACACAAGTAGGCGTGCGCACTCATACACAAACGCACACACACATATATTTACAGCGTGCGATGGGTAAATTGTCACCATGTAAAATTTGTAATTTCGCGTATGTTCGTTTTTCCATGTTGGTAACTGTAATATATATATATATATATATATATATATATATATATATATAAAGACATTTTTATGTATATACATTCTTTTTATAGATACAAATATTTAAGTAAATGCTCTGTTTTATAATAAACAATATTAATAACATTTACCGGCCTGAATGTCCGAGACATTTTCTGAAAGAGGACGAATATTTTCTATGAAAATTTCTTGGATATTCAGGCCAGTAAATGTTATGAATACTGTTTATTATAAAACAGAGCATTTACTTAAATATTTGTATCTATAAAAAGAATGTATAAACATAAAAAATGTCTTAAAATAATTGTCGGTCTTTGTCCATTTTATAATATATATATATATATATGCATGCAGTGGATTATGCCTGCATAAAACTAAGAAATAAGCGAATCTTCAACACAGAGCTCTAATTTAAATAATTTTGTTATTATTATTTGTGTATTATTTTTCTTTCAAATTGAAAGAAATTAATTTTCGAAACAACTTCACATGAGATATTGTGCGTATCTTCTTTTACAATACCACCAAATGAATTGTGTTAGTAAATGAGAAACTGAATGTGTCTATATGTGAGAATACGTGCGACACGGATGTACATTATTTTATGCACGTGTATAAATTTTAACGGTTGGCCACATGAAGAATTTGTCTTTCGTAAACAAACTTAGTCTGCATGTTTTTTTTTTTTTATGTGTCAATATCGCTAGGCAGTTTTTTGTAAAATTATATACACGGATAAATATAATAGTCAATTATTCCATGCTGTTACACGATTTGGACATTTTTGCTGACACACCGGGTGCGTTAATCCAAAGTTCTTCAGTAAAATAAATGGAGCACTCCGGCTGATTGATATTTTTTTGTACATTTGCAAACACAATAAGGTAGATTTAGCTGTTTCACTCTATCGAATGAAGATAACTCAGTGGTAAAAACTCTGACTCTCGGTGTTTCGAAGCTGACTTGATGGATCCGGATTTCTAGTCGCACTGAAGAGTAGTGATATATATCACATATCATATAGCGAAGCAGTACTGTCTGCGAATGACATATATATATATATATATATATATATATATATATATATATATATATATATATAGCGAAGCAGTACTGTCTGCGAATGACATATATATATATATATATATATATATATATATATATATATGTCATTCGCAGACAGTACTGCTTCGCTATATATATATATATATATATATATATATATATATATATATATATATATATATATATATATATATATATATATAGGTAATTATACTCGTTATCAAAGAAGTATTAAGAAAGCAATTTGACTAATCACGAAATATTCTTATGTCTTGCAAAAAAATTAATTTGTACGGTCTTCAAACAGTCCGCTGTACTAAGGGGGGAGCTAAAGTATAGAAATTAGTATCGGATTTTCTAAGAAATTTGGTTCACTGTGTCGTGCAGGAGGATTTTTATCTCCAGAATCTTTCTTACATATCTATAAGTTTACCAATCGACCGTGATTAGAATATTGTCACATATTGTCCTGTGCTTCTGCTGAATATTTAGAGCTTTTTGATAAAATCAAAAGAAGAATCAGCAATATTATTGACCCTGACCTGACATCTCGGCTTCAGTCACTTTCCCATCGCCCTAAAGTTGCTTCCCCGTGCCTTTTCTATAAATACTTTCATGGTAATTGCTCGGAAGAGCTATTCCCTATGGTGAAAGCAGCTGACTTGGAGTGGCACTTTGATGCCGGTTAGGCATCAGGATAGTGTTCTCCCTACATTGAATTTGCGCAAGCCCGTCCGAAATCATGTTAGTTTAAGGTTGTTTTTGTGTTCTTAGTTTCTTCATTCCAGTTAACTTAGCTAGGGCATGTATCTTCATTTGCGCCTTTTATTTATGTCCCCATTTTTCCCTGGTGTAATTCCCCCATCTCCTTCTTCGTTAGGTGGTTAGTGATGCCAGTTGTCTGGTGAATGCGAGGGCCCTTTTCGTTTTGGGTGTGTTTCTTTCGTATTTGTTGTTGTGTCTGTATGAATATATGGTTGAGTGAGTGCTTGGGATGAATAAATATTTTATATTATTAAAGTCTAGCATTGATTTCGTCCAGTTAACTGATATTTCTGCCACATTTAGTGATTGTGGGTGGGGCTGGAGGTATATTACTAACATTATTTTGTCTAGTTTCTTGTAAATAGTTTTGTAAATTTTTCTAAATATTCAATGCCTTAGTTTTTTAAATTTCTTGTTTTAACTCACCTCCCAGACAATGAATAGTACATATGGGGACTATTTAGGACTCACATAGAGACAATGTGGTATTATGGTGGATGTAGTAAAAAAGGCAAGTAAAAATGCGTTGTTGTGGTCTAAGGAATATTGTTGCATGTTTTGGTCAGTGTTTGTGGCTAGCTAAGTTCAACGTTAAGAGAGAAGAAGACCATCGTTTTCAACTTTTTCCATTTTGGTCTTGTGCTACATTTCCGTACATAGCAGAATAGATAACGCTTTTCGCTATGGTACCAATATATGAAGTGCATTACTCTGTTAACAATAAGGCCTTATCGATTGATATTTGAATTGGCTACATGCAACCGTATGTTCTATGCTAAAAGTTTCCCTTTTCACACTTCCTGCCTGTCGAACACTCCTCCGGTTTCAGGCTTTCTTGCTAACTTTGATGTCCAAAGATGTAAATGCGATGTCAATCATTTTCTACTGTCTTCTTTTACTCTTTTGTATTCATCTCGCCTCATAATAATGTTTCTGTTTTCTAATTCTTCCACAACCAGTAAGCTTTTATGTCTTAGTGGCTTTACTGACTTGCATGGGGTGAATTCGATTAAAAAAGGTATAGATCCTACATTCTGCGGAACACGGCATTTAATATTTTAATCATAAAAAATAGTTGCTTTATACTACAGAGTAACCCGGATATAAGAGAGTTGTCGGGACAGGAGAAAAATACTCTTATATCCGGGTTTCTCTTATATCCAGGTTTGGTCTGTTTTGTTTAGGTAAGTATGGCTCTAATTTGGGACCAGAGAAAATCTCTCTTATATCCGGGTTTCTCTTATATACGGGTTACACTGTCAATCATATTTCAAAAGGAGTAGATAGATTCGCCTATAGTCCGGCCACACTTCACACACAGTTTTATAGAGGTTTATCCTTTGTTTCTTATTTATGATTAGGTTTCCAGTTACTTGTAAAAACTCTTTTAACGATATACTTTTACCGTCTCCTCTTAAATTCTGAAATATGATTTAGTGTTTTTTTTTTTCGTATGTGTATTTATTTATTTATTATTAACGTCTATTGACGGAAATAATAAATAGTAAGGAGTAAATAGTGATGGAAATAATACATAGTAAGGAGTAAATAGTGAAAGAAAATAATAAATAGTAAGGAGTAAATAGTGAAAGAAAATAATAAATAGTAAGGAGTAAATAGTGAAAGAAAATAATAAATAGTAAGGAGTAAATAGTGAAAGAAAATAATAAATAGTAAGGAGTAAATAGTGAAAGAAAATAATAAATAGTAAGGAGTAAATAGTGAAAGAAAATAATAAATAGTAAGGAGTAAATAGTGATGGAAATAATAAATAGTAAGGAGTAAATAGTGAAAGAAAATAATAAATAGTAAGGAGTAAATAGTGAAAGAAAAGAATAAATAGTAAGGAGTAAATAGTGAAAGAAAATAATAAATAGTAAGGAGTAAATAGTGATGGAAATAATAAATAGTAAGGAGTAAATAGTGAAAGAAAATAATAAATAGTAAGGAGTAAATAGTGAAAGAAAATAATAAATAGTAAGGAGTAAATAGTGAAAGAAAATAATAAATAGTAAGGAGTAAATAGTGAAAGAAAATAATAAATAGTAAGGAGTAAATAGTGAAAGAAAATAATAAATAGTAAGGAGTAAATAGTGAAAGAAAATAATAAATAGTAAGGAGTAAATAGTGAAAGAAAATAATAAATAGTAAGGAGTAAATAGTGATGGAAATAATAAATAGTAAGGAGTAAATAGTGAAAGAAAATAATAAATAGTAAGGAGTAAATAGTGAAAGAAAATAATAAATAGTAAGGAGTAAATAGTGAAAGAAAATAATAAATAGTAAGGAGTAAATAGTGAAAGAAAATAATAAATAGTAAGGAGTAAATAGTGAAAGAAAATAATAAATAGTAAGGAGTAAATAGTGATGGAAATAATAAATAGTAAGGAGTAAATAGTGAAAGAAAATAATAAATAGTAAGGAGTAAATAGTGAAAGAAAATAATAAATAGTAAGGAGTAAATAGTGATGGAAATAATAAATAGTAAGGAGTAAATAGTGAAAGAAAATAATAAATAGTAAGGAGTAAATAGTGAAAGAAAATAATAAATAGTAAGGAGTAAATAGTGATGGAAATAATAAATAGTAAGGAGTAAATAGTGAAAGAAAATAATAAATAGTAAGGAGTAAATAGTGAAAGAAAATAATAAATAGTAAGGAGTAAATAGTGAAAGAAAATAATAAATAGTAAGGAGTAAATAGTGATGGAAATAATAAATAGTAAGGAGTAAATAGTGAAAGAAAATAATAAATAGTAAGGAGTAAATAGTGATGGAAATAATAAATAGTAAGGAGTAAATAGTGAAAGAAAATAATAAATAGTAAGGAGTAAATAGTGAAAGAAAATAATAAATAGTAAGGAGTAAATAGTGAAAGAAAATAATAAATAGTAAGGAGTAAATAGTGAAAGAAAATAATAAATAGTAAGGAGTAAATAGTGAAAGAAAATAATAAATAGTAAGGAGTAAATAGTGAAAGAAAATAATAAATAGTAAGGAGTAAATAGTGAAAGAAAATAATAAATAGTAAGGAGTAAATAGTGATGGAAATAATAAATAGTAAGGAGTAAATAGTGAAAGAAAATAATAAATAGTAAGGAGTAAATAGTGATGGAAATAATAAATAGTAAGGAGTAAATAGTGAAAGAAAATAATAAATAGTAAGGAGTAAATAGTGAAAGAAAATAATAAATAGTAAGGAGTAAATAGTGAAAGAAAATAATAAATAGTAAGGAGTAAATAGTGAAAGAAAATAATAAATAGTAAGGAGTAAATAGTGATGGAAATAATAAATAGTAATGAGTAAATAGTGAAAGAAAATAATAAATAGTAAGGAGTAAATAGTGAAAGAAAATAATAAATAGTAAGGAGTAAATAGTGAAAGAAAATAATAAATAGTAAGGAGTAAATAGTGAAAGAAAATAATAAATAGTAAGGAGTAAATAGTGAAAGAAAATAATAAATAGTAAGGAGTAAATAGTGATGGAAATAATAAATAGTAATGAGTAAATAGTGAAAGAAAATAATAAATAGTAAGGAGTAAATAGTGAAAGAAAATAATAAATAGTAAGGAGTAAATAGTGAAAGAAAATAATAAATAGTAAGGAGTAAATAGTGATGGAAATAATAAATAGTAAGGAGTAAATAGTGATGGAAATAATAAATAGTAAGGAGTAAATAGTGAAAGAAAATGATAAATAGTAAGGAGTAAATAGTGAAAGAAAATAATAAATAGTAAGGAGTAAATAGTGAAAGAAAATAATAAATAGTAAGGAGTAAATAGTGATGGAAATAATAAATAGTAAGGAGTAAATAGTGAAAGAAAATAATAAATAGTAAGGAGTAAATAGTGATGGAAATAATAAATAGTAAGGAGTAAATAGTGAAAGAAAATAATAAATAGTAAGGAGTAAATAGTGATGGAAATAATAAATAGTAAGGAGTAAATAGTGACGGAAATAATAAATAGTAAGAAGGAAATAGTGATGGAAATATGTAGTAAGGAGGTAATAGTTACGGAAATAATAAATAGTACGAAGGAAATAGTGAAGGAAATAATACATAGTAAGGAGTAAATAGTGACGCAAATAATAACTAGTAAGGGTAAATAGTGACCGAAATTATAAATAGTAAGGAGTAAATAGTGACGCAAAGAATATATGGTAAGGAGTAAATAGTGCCGGAAATAATAACTAGCAAGAACGAAATAGTGAGGCAAATAATATATAGTAAGGAGGATATAGTTACGCAAATAATAAATAGTAAGGACTAAATAGAGACGCAAATAACAAATCGTAAGGAGTAAATAGTGACGGAAATGATAAATAGCAAGGAGTAAATATTGATGGAAATAATAAATAGTAAGGAGGAAATAGTTTCGCCTATCCTCATTACTGAACGTTTTTTTTTTTTTTTTTTTTTGAACAGCATGAGTTTATACTTCGTTTCCTGTTAAGGATTTTGGTTTCCGGTTTTAGCTATGAAATATTATTTAATGTTTATTTTCCTATTTTCGTCTGTTTACTTTTATATTTTTTTTAATTATTTAATTTTTCCTTCAATAGGAGTAGATTGGTTCGCCTATCGTCCGATTCCCGTTCGTCCCTTTTTTTTTATTTTTTTTTTTAACAGGATGAGTTTATCCCTCGTTTCCTGTTAGTACATTTGGTTTCCGTTTTTAGCTAATGTTTTTTTTCAACATTATACATCTAACGTCTCCACCTAAAGTATGAAATATTATTTACTATTGATTATTTCATTCAGTAGGAGTAGACAAGTTCGCCTATCATCTGCTTTACACTATACGTTTAACGTCTTTGCCTATGCTATGAAATATTTTTTACTGTTTATTTTCCTACTTTTGTCTGTTTATTTTTATATTTTTTTTAATTTTTAAATTTTTCCTTCGATAGGAGTAGATAGGTTCGCCTATCGTTTGAATCTTCACCGGTCTTATAAACAATAGTAGAGGTTTGGCTCTTGTTTCAAGTTTAGAATTGTGTTTTCCGATTTCTTTTCTGAGGTTTTCTCGTCCTCTTTCACTCCCAGAAAACTACTTGCGCCTTAGTGGCATTATCGCTTTGATTCGAGTGAATAGATTAAAAAAATAAATTAGAGAATGAGTTAACGCCAACGTTAACGGAAGGCATATAAATAATTAATATGATAGAGACAGGATAAATAAACGCACACATTTGGAGAATTCGCGGAAGCGCGTTGCATTGTGGTGAAGAAATCTGTGCCTAAAAGTTTGCTTAGCCAAGTAAAATAACTAGGAATAAACAATCTGTTTATTCTTATACGCGAAAATAATTTCCTCAGGCAAAATTGCTAAAATAAAATAAGAAATGGGGATTAGCATTACAGCACAAATGGGAAGAAAAATCGATTTTCAATAAATAACTTGTATATTTCTGTCATCCTGTTGACGAATAGACTCTAATGTGTTAGAAAACTAGAAACATGGGCTGGCAACGAATCCCAGGCGACACAAAGAAATACATATCAGGTGGCGAAAAAAGTTTATTACCCTTCTCGTTGCTGAGTCAGTTCGGTTAGGGTTGAGTGTTTAAAAGGCGTATTCTGGGAGTACGGTATAACCGGAAGAAAATGGCCGTTAATGAAAATACCCATTATGGAACAGTAGATATTATCAAACCATGAAATAATTATCAATGCGTATATATTTCCGTTGTATTTATTAACATATTTTCTGTCCCATCTGTAGTGGGATTTGTAAAATATATATTTGATAAGTGTATTAGAGTTATCCAGAAACTATACTGGGAGAAAACTACTTCCATACGGATAGAAAATGAATTCGGTAGTGATATTCCAGACGATCGAAATAGATCAATTTTAATAGCACTGGCTAAGAAGCGAGGTACAAACGAATGTGAACTCCATTAGACAATCAGACTAATGAGCCATATAACAAAACTTATCATCCCAATTCTGATGACTAGAGCGCGCAACAGAATTAGATGAGAAATAGGACAAGGACAGTGCGGGTTCGTTAAAAACACTGGAACAAGGAAAACAATATTTATGCTCAGAACGATATCAGAAAGATCGATATAAATGCGAGAAGGTGTGTGCCCGTATTTCGTAGATTATACAAAGGTGTTCGATGAAATACGTCACAAAGAACTGTTGGAACTGCTTAGCAACATTGACAAATTTAGGAAGGATATAAGAATAACCAAGAACTTATTCTGTGAGCAAACCGCCTGCATACGCATAGAAAATGAATTCAGTATATGTACAAAAAAGACAGGGGTGAAAGACAAAGATGTGTCTTCTCAACGGATTTTTTTAACCTATACCGCGAGGCCATTCTAAGAGAATTAGAAGTCCTACCAGCATTCACTATTGGCGGCCATTATCTTAACAACATAAGACATGTAGATCACAGTGTTGACAGAGGACGGGGAAAGGAAACCCCAAGAAATACAAAAGGCTGTGAAGGAAAGCGTGAAAATATATTTGGGAGGGGTGTATTAGAGTAATCCAAAACCTATACTGTGAGAAAACCGCCTGCAAACGGATAGAAAATGAATTCGATGTGGATATACTAGAAGACCGAAGTAGATGTATTTTCATAGATCTGCCTAAGAAGCCAGGCACAAATGAATGTGAAAACCACTGGACAATTAGCATAATGGGCCCTATAACAAAACTTATACTCCCAATTGTGATGACTAAAGCGAGCAACAGAATCAGACGAGAAATAGTACAAGAACGGTGCGGGTTCGTTAAAAACACTGGAACAAGAAAAACAATATTTATGCTTAGAATGATATCAGAACAAGCAATATAAATGCAGAAAGACGTGTACCTGTATTTCATAGATTATGCAACGGCGTTCCATAATTTACGTCTTAGCAACCTTGACATATATGGAAAGAATTTTAGAATAATCCAGACGGACAGAAAATGACTTCAATATATATACGAAAATAGAAAGGGTTGTAAGACAAGGATGTTTCTTGTCACCGGATTTATTTAACCAATACCGAGGGGCCATTCTGAGAGAATTAGAAGTCCCACCAAAATTCATTATTGGCGGACACAATCTTAACCGCATAAAATATGTAGGTGGTACCGAGTTGACAGCAAACACGGAAAGGAATTACAAGAACTTCTACAGAAAACAGTAAAGGAAAACACGTAAAAAGGAATAAACACCAATTACAAGAAGCCGGAATACACGGTCGTTCGGAAAAGGAACAGTATAATTTTGGTTTGGTTTTGCTTTATTTTGTTTTACTGCATATCAAAATCTATAGTTTATTTAATGCCAAGATTTTTAGGATAGATTCGTAGGAATAGACCATGTAGTCTTTGGTTTAGATCAATTTGGTTTATTTTGTTTTACGGCATATCAACCTCAATGAGTTATTCAATGTAGACAACAGTTAGGATAGATTTGTATGAATAGAATATGTATTCTTTGGTTTAGATTGATTTGGTTTATTTTGTTTTACGGCATATCAACCTTAATGGGATATTCAATGCATACAACATTTAGGATAGATTCGTATGAATAGAATATGTATTCTTTGGTTTAGATTGATTTGGTTTATTTTGTTTTATGGCATATCAACCTCAATGGGATATTCAATGCATACAACATTTAGGATAGATTCGTATGAATAGAATATGTATTCTTTGGTTTAGATCAATTTGGTTTATTTTGTGTTAAGGCATATCAACCTCAATGGGTTATTCAATGCAGACAACAGTTAGGATAGATTTGTATGAATAGAATATGTATTCTTTGGTTTAGATTGATTTGGTTTATTTTGTTTTATGGCATATCAACCTCAATGGGTTATTCAATGCAGACAACATTTAGGATAGATTCGTATGAATAGAATATGTATTCTTTGGTTTAGATTGATTTGGTTTATTTTGTTTTACGGCATATCAACCTCAATGGGTTATTTAATATTTAATCCCGACAAAATATGTCAAAAATATGTTTCTGGTAATATTTTTCCTTCAGAATTGTATTGCTAGCAATAATTTTTTCAAAAAGTATTGCTGGTAATAATTAATTATTTGCCCATAGCTGGGACCCTAACATGTGCTATCACCCCGGGTCAGGGTGGACCTAGGAACACCAGCAATTAAGAGGTGGTTCCACGCTCCACAAAACCTTCTGATCAGAGGCCGTGCTGCTGGACGTTAGTTTATCGTTTTACCGAGGACACGGATGTTGTTTAGCATAATATCCAGGACGCGGAACAGTATAATATACAAATTAAAAATCCTGGATCCCAAGATCAAAAAAGTACACCGATTTCCTTACTAGGAAACATTCGGCAGTCATTGACAGAGCAGCCAGTGTCACTGTGGAATTTATAAAATCATTCTTTTATAAACATTATTTTTCATGAAAAATGCTTTCGTAACTCCATTGCCTGTTATGGCTGCTTTCAGTATTGTTGAGGAGTTTACATCATAACCTTTTGTTTTAAGTTGTGTATAATAGCAACGTATTGAATAGATCGTCATTCGTTCTTCGTATTATATGAGCAATCCATTTATTTGTGGCTGTTGTTGAAAGTAATAAAGTTGTGATGTGGTTTTTATTATTTTGTACAAAAATATTTGTGATTTTTTAGCGCAAGACTCTAAGGGTGGTCTTCAATGAAATAGAGAGACATCACTCTCTTCACAGGGAAAATAGATTGACTGGAAATTTTCGATGAATTATGTACGAAGTAATGATCTCAAAATTAACAGTAATTGCGAGAAAGCTG
>OZ010608.1:45205557-45208057 GCA_963932145.1 Acanthosepion lycidas
TTTTACGCAGTCCTGGGAAGTTTTGTAGAAATCGGTTAAAAAATGTAGGAAATCCGATCCAATATATAAACGTACACACACACAATCTGCGTTTTATAATAAGTAATATATATATATATATATATATATATATATATATATATATATATATATATATATATATATAAAAGTGAACATAGAGGTCAACACTTGGAGGCGAAACTCTGTTTCATGCTATATGCAATCGTCAGGCCACATATGCTGTTATTTTTCTCGGCTATTTATATATATAAATAAGCCTCTAAGTGTTGACTTCTATGTTCACTTTTATATTTACACACGCTCTATCTCCGATATTGAGCACTTTATTCCATAAATACAACAAACCTTAAGACTATATTTCTTTATATATATATATATATATATATATATATATATATATATATATATACACTATACTGCAGTTCAAAATTTGGAACGTCCCACAATAATTAGCATAGGAAGAACTTGCCAGAAAAATGAAAACAAAATGAAAAAGAACTCTTAGTGTCATTGAAAAGAAAAAAAAAGAATGAAATTAATTGTAATACTTTGAGAAACTTTTGCAACGAATGCCAAAAGTTTGTGCTGTATTAATCGAGACTAAAGTCGGATATTTTGACGAGGGCAAATTTTAATCATAAAATGACTTTTTTCTTTTTGTCACAATAAAATTTCTAATAAAATCATGTGTCGCTATTTTTATCCATGTATAATAATTTTATCTTATTTAAAGTACAAACCAACTACATTTTGGGCCACTTTAAACAATTACCAAGAGTGACCTCAAACTTTCGAAATGTAATATATATATATATATATATATATATATATATATATATATATATATATATATATATATACATACATAAGTATAGAGTTGGTGTATAATAAATTCCAATAACCAACAAATACTATTCTTAAAATGAGTGCTCAATACAGAGTAGAACAAATATAATTATTTCCTCGAAAATTATAACATAAATATGATATAATATCACTAAAAAATAGCCATTTTGTTTCAACACTTCTGATGTTTTGTCCCTCGATTTGAACCTTTTAAAACACTTTATTATACATTCAACACAATCACTTGATAAAACACCAGAAGTGTTGAAACAAAATGGCTACTTTTTAGTGATTTTATATCATATTTATGTTATGATTTTCGAATATATATACGTCTGTTGTATTTGTGTGAGAGAAGTAGTAGTGAGAAATAGATGAGCAGTGAGAACGTTAGGTAGGAAAGGCTTCTATAATCTATCAAATGCATCATCTTTTAAGACTAATATTGCTAGGCAAATATCTTTGCGTTATTGGCTTCAACTGTCAATCAATCAGTGCACAGACGGAAATGTCATGAAGAGATTCATATTAACCCGTGCGAAACACGATAATAGGCTCCTTCGCCTTGTTTCTAAAGATGAAACCACCAAGGAACGTCAACGTCAATGTCACGTGACACTCTTTGATCGATAAAATAAATAAATAAACAAGAAATAGATAAAAAATAGAAAAAAAAATATCATCTTATGTTTTTGCTACAGGCTGGTGAGGAAGATTTTCGCATTGTGAAAGAAGAAAAAAAAAACATAAAGTAAGGCAGGAAAATGATATTTTTTTCAAGTTAAAATCTCAGCGGTATGCCTCCCAGTTGGAACTGTGAAATGAAAAAAAAAAAACAAAATGCTTTCTGCTTTTCACGTTGTTTTATTATTTCATTACAGACGACAGTGATTTTTGAGAGCGTACCCCACTAAAGGAGCTTCGGTTTTTTGCAAAAAAATATACTTATTCATATTTAAAAAGGTCGAGTAAGACTAGACAATAAACGAACCCAAGTTACACAGAGGCAAACATATATTTCTATTACTTCAAATGTTATTAAAGTGCATATTTCGTATTTGAAACAGACGCCCTATATTTATTTATTCAAATAAAAGATGTAGTACGTCTATCGGCCAGCGTATTCGGAAAATCTTAGTTAAAAAAAACAAAAAAAAAAAAAAAACATGCATCTCCCGAAGTTTTCTTTGATTTGATCTTTTTGGCAGGGTAAAACCCGACTGTTTTAAGATACATTAAATCTTACCGTCTCTTCTAAACCAATAGCTTCATATTTCGCACCTCTCCCCCGAGGATCTCCCTTCCCTATTCCAGTTTCCCTGAGAGCTATAATCTCCAACTATTCAAATGTAATATCAATCGACATCTCCAGTTGCCTTGATCTATCCACTATCCTTCTCCTCATCCTTTCCTCTATCACTCATATCTGATCTTGCTCCAAATCTTCTGTAACCCCTTGCGTCCTAGTGGCTTCCCGCCTTCTTTGCGGTGAAACGCTTAAATTAAAAAAAAATAATAAGGAAGGCCTGGAGAATCTGATACTCACGGGTCGAATAGAGAGAAAGAGAGATAAGGAAAACAACGCTAGACATACCTGGCGGGCTTAACCAAGTGGATGGCAGATGGTGATCTG
>OZ010608.1:45213057-45293057 GCA_963932145.1 Acanthosepion lycidas
AGCAGCACGTTGAAGTATTTTCTACCTCAGCTCGATGATAAATTTCGTATTTGCAAAATGAGGTCTCCTTACTTGAAAGAATACATTTACTGATCATAAACACACATAAACGCACACATGGATACACAATGCAAACACATACGCACACCTACAAACGCACACATACAGACACAGGAACGCACGCACACACGTACGGGGTGCGCATACGCGTATATATGGAGTGGGGATGTTACTGTGATTTAAAAATAGGAACATTCGTAAAACTATTGTTATCGTTTATCTTGTATTTACTTTTCCCTTAGAGAACAACACGGAGAAAATATCAAAATTGTGTTATTTTCTGTAGACTATTTTTTTCTAAACTGTATGAACTTATTGAATCTATGGGCTACTGAATTTAAGTAAGAAAGGGTTTGATATATTTTTTTTTTTTATATATACAAATGGTTTGGTTTGGTTTGGTTTGGTTTACGGCATATCAACCTCAATGTGTTATTTAATACCGACAAGATTTTTATTGCTGGTAATTGTTTTTACAAAAATGTACTGTTGCTAATTTCTTTTTTTTACAAAAATGTATTGTTGGTAATATGCTGGAAATAATTGTTTTTTCAAAAAATGTATTGCTGGTATATTTTTTTATTTTTTTTTTTTTCAAAAATATATTGCTGGAACGTGGAAAAAGAACAGTCTACCCCAGTGAGCGAAATAAAGGGTTCAGTTGGACATTCCAACCACCTGAAGAAGGCCGGAGCGTACAACGGCCGAAACGTTGTGATAAATATGGCGACAAAGATGAGGACAATAGTCCGAATAATATATATATATATATATATATATATATATATATATATTTATATCAAATCGGATAAAGAAAAAATTGGAAACTGATCTCAATCTAACATGTTTCACTTTATTAAAGCTTCGTCATAGATCAAGATAGAAATTATAAAAAAAATTATAAAAAAAACCCCCAAAAGACACAGTTTAATGGTATGTTTCGTTTGGTTCTTTCGTATTGGTGAGGTACGTGTCACAGTGTAATGAACTAACAGATAATATTCACATATGCATGAGAAACATTCGGGACGCTAAAGTCTATAAAGGTTAGTGAGACGCAGCAGGATATTTTGAAAAATTTTCTTTGATTTGAATTTTCTTTACTTCCCGAAATTTATTCAAAACTATTATTTATTAATCAAACATATCTCTTTCTAATACATTAAAATCAATGAAAGTATATACAAAATATGGGCAAGATATACTTTAATATAAACATATCTAACCAATAGGAAATAATCCAAAAAAGCATACAATTAATCTGCGTCTGTTTGTTTTTTATTATTATTTATTATTTCTATCTTGATCTCTGACGAATCTTTAATAAAGTGAAACATCTTAGATTGAGATTTGTTTCCTACTTGTTCTTTTTCCTATCATATATATATATATATATATATATATATATATATATATGAAGAAATATAGTTTTAATATGTGCTATATTTATGGGATAAAATGCTCAACGTCAGAGATAGAGCGTGTGTAAATACAAAAGTTTCATGTTAGATGAAATTTATCAGGCCTGACGATTGCATCTAGCATGAAACAGACTGTCACGTCGAAGTGTTGACTTCTATGTTCTCTTATATATACATACACATATATATATATATATATATATATATATATAGTTTATGCAAACTTAGGTAATCCGTATGGGTAGACCCGAGGAGGATGATATCCGGAGAGGTCAATGTAAAATTCAGAGCAGATATGTTTAAATAAAAAATGGTAAAATAATTTATTACATGGAACCTTAACGTGGTCTGTTTTATTCATATATATATATATATATATATATATATATATATATATATATATATATATATATATATATATAGAGAGAGAGAGAGAGAGAGAGAGAGAGAGACAGAGAGAGAGACAGAGAGACAGAGACAGACGGTGGGGTAATGGATAGCGGCTTGGATTGAGGAATCGGAGAGCCGAGTTCGAATTCCAGTCGAATCAATTACATTCATTTACGTGCTAATAACCTTGGGAAAGGTTTGAATCCCCTTCTTCTCCCTCCAGCTATCGGTAAATAGCAGGACAGCCTGTGTTCTATAGCCTTGGATGGCAACTGGTCTAGGAGAAAGAAAAGTCTGAATTCATAACCCGCGTAGTGCACCAGGTCTCTGTATTCGGCACTTCAAAAAAGTGTGAATGCTCCTGCACGAAACCTTCACCACTATAAATCAAATCTCATGTGCTGTTGTCGGCCTGTCGGTTTCGTAGGAACTGAACTGCTTGGCCCTCATATGTTGAATTCGATAGGAATATATATATATATATATATATATATATATATATATATATATATATATATATATATGTATGTATGTATGTGTGTATATATATATATATATATATATATATATGTTTGTGTGTGTAACCTCAAACGTTATTATAGTGAATACTTCATATTTGAAATAATCTCCATTATGATTTATTAAATCAATAAATCATTTCTACGTGAAAAGTGGAATCCTACTCCGTATATATGAAGATATATATCCAGATAGTAGACGACCACGCCAAAACGCCTATTTGAAATACAAATTTGAGTATTATCTGTTACTTCATTACATAAACTTAAATATTGTCTGTTACTTCATAACACGTGACACGTAACTAACCAATAAGAAATAACCAAACACAACATGCCATTAATCTGCGTCTCATTGTTTATTTATCAATTTTATCATTTGTATCCTTGATCCCGTCATGGGTAAGGCGATAAACTACATCCAAAAGCAAGGCCTCTGCTCTGGAGGTTCTGAGGAGGATGGAACCACCTCTTAATTGCTGGTGTTTCCTGACCCAGGGTGGTAGAAACTGTTATGCTCCAAGCTATGGACAAATAGTTACCCACTAAACTGTAGTCAAAACACAACTGAAATACTTTCTAAAAACCTTATTACCAGCAATACATTTTCGAAAAAAAAAAATACTACCAGCTATCCATTTATAAAATATATATATTATATATTACCAGCTATACATTTTTGAAAAGCAAATATTACCAGCAAAGAAAAATTATTTCCAGAAATATTTTTTTGAAGGAAAAAAATATCACCAGAAATAGATTCTTTGAAAAAATATTGCCAACACTGAAAATTTTGTCGGGATTAAATAATTCATTGAATGTTTGATATGTCGTAAACCAAGAAAAACGAAATCAATCTATCTTGATTCCTGACGAAGAGTTAATAGTGTGAAACATGTTAGACTAAAATCTATTTTCTACTTGTTTATCCTATCATTTTGCCGGTTTCCTATCCATACTTGATCTATATTTGATCTTATATATATATCTATATGATCTATATATGATCTATATTTGATATATATATATATATATATATATATATATATATATATATATATATATATATATATATATATGCGAGTGGGTGTGCGTGTTTGAGTGTGGTTTTGTACTTCTGTTAAGTATAATTCCATCTCTCTAGTATGTGAGAAAATAGATTTCTTTTGAGGATAGGTTTAAAATTTGAGGGTTAGGGTTAAAATTGTTTAAATGATTGTCCGCTCCGAGCGTTTCCTGCTAATCTATTAGCCACGTTGAAGAATTCGTGCTTTGCTATTGTAAATGTCATTTCTGTCATTTTCAATCAGATATATTTTAAAGAGAGGTCCCCGATAAAATAACCCAACTCTCTCTTTTACGCTCTCTTTCTCTCTCTGTATTTTTACACTCTCTCTCTCTCTCTCTATATATATATATATATATATATATATATATATATATATATATATATATATATATATATATTGTGTGCGCGTGTGTGTAATATAATTATGCAACAAAGATGAACATTTTTTTTTATCAACATCGCATTTAGCCGAAGGTTATGTTCGCAAAATCAGTTTTAGGAAAAGAAATTCAAACCTATGTGTTAGACAAATGTTTTAGTATCTCTGATGATAAGTTGGTATCATAAACAACATTAATTACCGTAGCTCATCTCTTCCTGAGTTGAGACTTGAATAGAATCTATATGTGTGCTTGGTTGCTTTATCTATATCTATATTCAAGCCGTTTTTTCTTGTAGGATTTTAATTTAAGAACATCGTATATATATATATATATATATATATATATATATATATATATATACATATATATATATGTGTGTGTGTGTGTGTGTGTGTGTGTGTGTGTGTGTCCAAATATATGGAAAAATAGGAAATAACCGTTACGTTAATAATCCGAATTATATTCAAAATTCGCTTGAGGATGAAATAGAGCCGGGCACTTTTATTCAATTTAATTTCTACAATTCAATTGAAGTTTTTAGCTTCTGTTTTTGAAACATGAGAGAACTCTTATGTACAGATGGAATCATATTTTAAAAAAATAATTATAAGATATATAAATATATATTAGGTTAGTGCAAAAATAATGACCTTTTTGACGTTAAAAAATACGTCAAAAACGTCATTATTTTTGCGCCAACCTAATATATATATATATATATATATATATATATATATATATGTGTGTGTGTGTGTGTGTGTGTGTGTGTGTGTGTGTATATATATATATATATATATATATACCTACGTTTGTAGCGATGACCTTCTCCTGTAACTTGAAAAAAAACTGTACTAAATAGAATTAAATAACCATAAAAAAATAACAATGGACATAGCAGTATGAAAAAAGACATTGCCAAAATATGTAAAACTAACAAAATCGTTATCAAGTATGATATAACTGGCAGTCACTGTTGCTACAACGTCCATGACTATGTTATAGTGGGGGCACCTCTAGGTGGTGTAATGGTTAGCAATCTTGTCTCGCTAGAACAATTACGGCCTTGTGTCACATCCAAGCTACTCTTGGAAAATCACTATAGTGGAACACACCTATTCTATACTTAATAGACTCTCACACCTATAATAAGTAGGAGTAGTAGGAGTAGTAGGAGTCGCTGAGAGGGCTGGTCAGTCAGTCGATGTTGGTCGACCGGCTGATCGGTTGAACTCTCTGCCTTCGGGCGGGTAGGAACCCGAAAAGGCTACGCCGAAGGGCGGATTCTCTTTCGGGGAAGTAAACCGACCCTGAACACGTTTATACGGGTTCAATGGGCATATTTTTGGCCGAGCCCATGGGCTCGGAGATCCCACGTTAAACCGGCCTTGTGACACATAATGCCCTTGTGGTGGGGGTGGTGACTAAATGTCGTTGGTCAGTCAGTCAACGTCGGACGATCGTTAGTCGGATATTAAAGTATCAGCCACCACCTATTTTAGGTCCGACTTAGTACAAATATAAGCCTACACTGTGAAACCACTCTACAACTGAGTATCACAATGTTATTTGTAAAGAAGTATACAAAATATATACGAAAGCCCAAGTTGAATGGGGGAATAATATTAACAACGAGTTACAATTTATAACTAATAAACTTAAGATCGACGATAGGGAGCATAAATTACACAAACAACAGACCTTAATTACTCTTGAATATCACGAAGATCATAACCCGCAGGACCGATTGCTTAATTCTTTCAAGAATAATATAGGTAAAATCAAGAAAAGTATACTAGAACAAGTTCTGTAAATACGCTAGGAATACTACGTGTATAAAATAATGGAAGATGCTATGAAATGGTTTTCTTAAATAAAAAGGAAAAGAGAATGTAGCTTGTCGCGGTCGCCATTAGCCGCTCCTTAGAAAGACGGCCTTGACCTTCACAACTCCTGATCTCGCAGATTTAAGTCAAGCGACACGCAAGAAACCAGACGACTAGTCCAATATCGTTGATGCCAAACAGTACCTGGTGAGCATCGGATTATGCAGCGCTTTCTCAAACATCGGACAACAACTGATATTAATTTAATATCTACCGTTTTCTATTCCCTCTAGCCGGGGAGTACTTGAATAAATCGCTCCAAATATCATTAGCCCCTTTTTTTCGTCCAAATCCAAGCTGCTCGGCCCGGGGTCCTGGATCAAAGCGTAGTACGCTGGCTTTGTGAGCTTCCGGTGCTCTGTCGAGAGTGTTACTCTTCGGCGCGATCCCGTCTCCGCGGTCGATCCGCCCTGTAAAGTCTATCACTATTATGCCTTGGCCCTGTTTAGGGACTCCGTCTTCGCCAAGTGGTACACTCTGGCGCGATCCCATTTCCGCGGTCGATCCATCCCTGTGAAGTCTATCACTGTTGTCGGTCCGCTTTGTGAAGTCTACCACTGTTCTGACTTGGCCCTGTTTAGGGACTCCGTCTTCGCCAAGGGATACACTTTGGCGCGATCCCGTTTCCGCGGTCGATCCGCCCAGTAAAGTTGTATCACTGTTCTGACTTGGCCCTGTTTAGGGACACCGATCAACCTGCTGCTGTTCCCGTCTATTCTCCCATCCGGCAGTCGACCAGCTACATCCGTTTCGCCGATCAACTCTACATTCGTTTTACCAATACGACCGAAAGCAGCTACCCCTAAACAAAACCAGTCATACCGGACCCGACACCGACTTGAACACATTTCTTCAGAGTACACTCTTGTACAATTGGCATTAATAAAATCAACATTATTGTTTCATAAACCTTTGCCTTTGTCCCCTCATTGTCTTGGCTGTTCACACGTTTCTTCATAAAGCTTGCGGGGGCGACATCCTTATCGGCCCCGCAACAAGCTTTATGTAATTCGACATCTCCAGTTTCTACCCGTCGATCACAGAAGACCTGATTATGGCAGCTATAAGACTTAACAAGAATTATTGTCCTATCACTCACAGGAAATCAACGTCAACAAGGAAGCAAAGTAACACTTCATATACCACGCTAGTTCTATATGGACAAAAAACAAACAAAACAAAAAAAAAAACAACTCAAACTTCTCTATAGCGATGCGAACGTTCGATTCTACAGAAGCTTGTGAATTGGTTGGCATTTTGCTACTCTGGTGACTTTGGTATACTTTCGATAACATAAACACTGATCTGTACAAAAACAACAGAGTTATCTTCCTGCGTAACACCAACCCACAACAAACAGATCGACTTAGAAAACATCTTAGCATATTCTTCAAGGATCATAGACTAAATATCACCACTAACACTAATGCCAAGTTTGTCAACTTTCTGGACAATACTTTCGACCTATGCAAAGGAATATACATGCCTTAGACTAAAGAGCTTTATAACCATAAATAAATTAGCAAAGAATCAAACGACCAACCAGGAATCTTAAACAAATTGTACAAATCTGTGAAATGCAGATTCTTAACTAACTCTAACATCAAAATTATTTTTGACAAATATAAAAACAAATATATAGATGAAAAAGAAAAAAGTAAACACAAAGTTAAACTAGAATAGTTTAGTTTTTCCTTGCTTATTCTGTTAGGCGTTGCGGGAAGATACAGTCGTCTGTCAGCGACAAGGCGTGAACTGGAAGAGAAATATCTCGTAGGCTTTATCAGACGACTAGCAGCATGGCCCAGCGTTGCTCGTGCTTGATTAAAAAATCGTACGATTCATACAACAATAGCTATCACTTGACTTCAAATATTTTTGCCCTTCCTTGCCGTTAAAGGAGTGCTCTTTGCCGTGCTGATGTTGTTACATGTCTTACTTCTTGCCTATCTCACACTGCGATTTTTTTTTCTAAGCTCTATACTAAACATTAAATCTGTTACGAAAAAAAGAACTAAACAAAATGAACACAAAACGATCAGCTTTAAAAAAGGACTCGTAACTGGAAACACCGAATGAAAAAGAATGTTAACAACAAATACTTTTTCACACCCAACCCAGTTCTGCCGAATCAGAATCAACGTTCAGTTTAAGCAAGCGAATGAGCCCATTGGAGTAAAGTGCCATGTAGATTTAAATTTTTCCATCTTGTGACGAATGGAGCTATCGATTTGCTAGTTAACATTCGTGTCAGTCAGCTGTTGGCTCTCACGCTGGCTAATAGAATCTTCCCGCCTATTCGTGGCATCCAGCTATATGCTCTCACTCTGGCCAGTAGAAAAGTGCCGTAGAAGGATGAAAAAAGCGATTGTTTCCACTATCGATGGGAGTTGGTCTTGGCCTTCCTGCTAACTTGGAGCATGTGCAGGTAAATTTTGGTGCAAATCCGTTCAAAATTTCGGCCGTGCTTTCGTTATACACGCACACACATCCAGCCTTTTATAGATAGAGGTTAGATGAAAAGAGAAAGAATGAATAAATAAACCGTATAAAATTATGTTTTGGCAAAATCAATGCAAACTCCATCATTAATATGGTAGCGTACCTACGGACGATAATGTGTATGTCCGCATTCAGATAAACACAATAGTAAATATTGTATGTTGGTCTGCAGTTGGAGATTCTTCTCCAGCTGTGTTGGTCAAACTCTCTGCCTCCTAAGACGAGGCTATGTTGAAGGCCAGAGTTTCGTCTCAGGAAACAGCTACCCGACCCCGTTTTATACGGGGACTACGGGAATTTTTGACCCAGCCTACAGGATCTGACAACCCACATTAAATTCAGATTTGTGTAACATCTGACCGCTTGGGACCTCTGGTAGATATCTTGCAGTTGGATATTCGTATCCAGCTGTGCTGGTCAAACTCTCTGGCTCCGGGCTTGGGAGGATTCCCAGACGATGCTATGTCGAAGTGCAGATTGTCATTTCTGGAAACAGCTACACGAGCCCGTTTTATACGGGGTCTACGGAGATTTTTGGCAGAGCCTACGGGCTCGGATATCCAGATTAAATTCGGCCTTGTGCCACATCTGACCACATGTGGTGGTTGTAGTAATCCTGCAGTTGGAGATTTATTGTGGAATTCACTTGACTCACGTCTAGGAGTTGACTACTTTTACACGCCGCTGGCGATTCTTATATGTGTTGTTCTTGTCCTAAGTATTATCGTTCATTATCAAACATCATGTGACAGTTGTTGCATTAGCTACCTTGCTTGCACAACTTCAGTAACCTTTCCTAGGTTACAACAATTAGTTAATGTGATTTTTGCTTTGCCTACACCTCAGATTCTCTGTCTCTCTCCCTCTGCCTCTGCATCTGTTTCTGTCTCGCTACAGACACACAAACACACACATATATATATATATATATGTATATAGTATATCAGAAATACTTTTACAAACTTTGGGGTAGGGTTCCTCACACCAAAGGAAGAATAAAATTCCATATAAATATATAAATAAAATCATTCGTTTCTGCGTTATGAAGTTTAAAGGAAGTTTACTGTAGATTGCGCTGTGTTGCTGTAGGGACTAGGTTACATTTGTTATTCGTGTATAGTTCCAGTCGAATCCATTACATTCGCTTATCTGCTATTAACCTTGGGATGCTATGGGTAAAAAGCAGGACGGACCGGGTTCTATAACCTTGGATGGCAACTGGTTTGCCGCAGAAAAAAATGTGAACATACTATATATGTGTTGTTCTTGTCATAAGTGTGATTAATCTATTCAGTAACCTTCCAACATTATATAATGTCATAAGCCATCATATAATGTTGTAACCTATTTTAGTAATTATTGTAACCTATTTTGGTAATTATATCTATTGTCTCTCCTCAAGCACCTCCATCCAGAGCATTAGAAGCCGGTTCGGGAAATGATATACAACTTAGAGAAACTATTAGGAGGATTTGAGATAAATATAATTAAGTAATTCATCGAGTCTAGAAGAAAACTCAACAGAATGCAGAAAGCACTGGACGGCCGTTTCGTCCTATATTTGAGACTCATCAGCAATGCTCATCCACTACCGAGAATTGAAACCTGGACAGTTACGATATGAGGCAAACGTCATACCAACTGTACCATATTCCGTGGTTGAACTCATCCGAGATTCCCTTACCTGTTCAAAAGTGAAACAGGTACTTTCATATAGTGCACAACATTAAAAATATTCAAATAATAATAATGACGATTGCATATAGCATGAAACAGACTGTCGCCTTTAAGTGTTGACTTCTATGTTCACTTTTATATATATATATATATATATATATATATATATATATATATATATATATATATATACAGAGGCATGGAGAGAGAGACATGTATATTTCTCTCGATCATTGTGTGATATATATATATATATATATATATATATATATATATATATATATATATATATATATATATATATATATATATATATATATATATGGGCTGGCTTCTCAAAACAAATGTCGTAACCAGAATTAAGAAAAACAACAAACAAATACATAAAATGCACAACAGATTTTTTTTCAGCAATTCAATACGTACCCGCACAAAGGCACGCACATACATACGCACACTCACATACATCAACACAGGTACACACCAATGGAAGGTGTGTATATCAGTTTCGTTGCTTTTCAGAATATGTCGTACCCAATAGTCAATAATAACGTCGTCCTCATTCTCTCTCCCTTTAAATGTAAGGAATTTTGATAGCATCTACACTGGTGCTTGCAGTGTTTTTAAAGACGGATCCAAAATAGGCAAAAAATCGATCATATTGCCAGGATATTTCTCACTAAATTTGATATATCGTTCCGGTTTTGGTTTTTATTTTTTGTTCTGATTCTTGTATTTCTTCATCACCGACTTCTCCATTGCCTTGTTGTTCATTTAAATTCTTCTACAATTACCATTCCTGACAGCTTTCTCTTTTCCACTTTCTCTTTTCCTTTTATTATTATTATTATTATTATTATTATTGCTGTTGTTGTTATTATTATTATTATTGTTGTTACTCTTATTATTATTATTGTTGTTGTTGTTGTTATTATTATTATTGTTGTTATTATTATTATTATTGTTGTTGTTGTAGTTGTTGTTGTTATTATTGTTGTTATTATTATTATTATTATTATTGTTGTTGTTGTTATTATTATTATTGTTGTTTTTATTATTATTATTATGGTTGTTGATGTTGTTATTATTATTATTGTTGTTGTTATTAATATTATTGTTGCTGTTATTATTATTATTATTGTTGTTGTTGTTATTATTATTATTAATATTGTTGTTGTTGTTATTATTATTATTGTTATTATTATTATTATTGTTGTTGTCGTTGTTGTTGTTATTGTTATTATTATTGTTGTTTTTGTTGTTGTTATTATTATTATTATCATTGTTGTTGTTGTTGTTGTTGTTATTATTATTATTATTATTATTCAAACCATAGAATTGGTTCCATCAATCTATCATTCTTTCTTATTATTTAACATATTTTCCGTTTCCTTGTTACTCTTATTCTTGTAACAGTTTCTTCTTCTTCATTTTCTTCTCCTTTTCCCTCTCTCTCACCATAAATATAAATATATATATAAATACTACATACTTCTCGATTTCCCTCTCGCGTGGTAATGTGTGACGTCACGAGCTGCGACGCGATTTTTGCTTTCGCGTCTCCTATACACGAGATTGTCTTTGTTTTGAAATTTTTCATGCAACAAAAACAGACTATCGTTATTGTTTCGTCCGTGTATTGTCTGATATTAGGTTGGTGCAAAAATAATGTCGTTTTTGACGTATTTTTTAACGTCAAAAAACGACATTATTTTTGCACCAACCTTATATATTGAAATGCAATGGTCATCTTTGATAATGGCTTATGAAAGCCGAAAGCTTAGATTGGATTTAAACATGTATCAATATGGTGATTTCCTTTTGTCTTTCAATGATAATGTGATTAAGCTTATCAGACAATATGAAAGTAACTTGCTTAAAATAAGTAGACAAAACTTGTCTATATTATATAATGAAACATGCATCAATGAAGAATTGCTGCCTAAATATACACAATACATATATATATATATATATATATATATATATATATATATATATATATATATATATATAGTATGCATATATGTCTATATCTGATATTTGCATGGGTGTCTATACAGTATATGACAGAGCAAGATCTTTCTTCTTCGTCATACGCCCTCCCTCATCTTTGCCTTCTTTCTTGATATTCTATGTCGTCTTCTTTCTCGTCTTCATCTTCTTATTCTTTTTGGTTCTTTGTTCTTCTTCACCCTTCTTTAAACAACCCTCCTTTCCTCCATTTCCCCCTGTGTCAGAAATAAATCCCAACAGAAAGCTAATATCACGATTTTTCAGCCAAGATAATTTTCTTCTTCAGGTGTTTCACCGAGTTTTCATATAGTCATTTATTACCTAAATCCTGATAGAAACATTAGATTTCCAGAGCACAAGTTTTTTTTTTTTTTTTTTAGCGTAAAGATTGAATTCAAAGGAGCAAAAAAAGTTCAGAAAACACTGGAAAAATTCCCCTCATGTAATATACAAATTTGTGAGAGTGCTTAAGGGTTACACTATATATTTCTGACTGAATTTGTTTTGTTTTATTGTTTTTTTCTGACGCAGTATAACTTTTCATGGTTATCTCTCACTTTCCATTTCAATACACACACACAAATGCGTATATTTAGGCAGCATATCTTCTTTCAAGCATCTTTCATTTAAGAATATAGACGTATAGTGCCTGTTTATTTTATGATAATCGTTTATACTAGCTTGGTGCAAAATAATGTCGTTTTCTCACATAGTAACACATGTGAGAAAACGTCATTATGTTTGCACCAACCTAATACATTGACTAATTATCTTCATGGTGCTATGTCAAATTTCCTAAAGAAAGGGAAAGTCATTCTTGTTAACCCAAGTACTTTAGATCTCCGAGATCATCGTCAGGGATGAATTGCGAAGACAAACTTAATGTAAGTGTGACCGTTATGATAGTGATATATATATATATATATATATATATATATATATATATCACAAACGTTTGAATTTATATTCGATTTATTCTCATTTCATTTGTTTATATATATATATAAATATATATATATATACACACATGTACATATATATATATATATATATATATATATATATATATACATATACACACACACATATATGATAGACTCTCCCGTCGAGATTCAACGTATGAGGGTCAAGCAGATCACCGGCACATGGTATTTTATTATAGTGGTGAAGGCCTCGTGCAGGACCATCCACACTTTTTGGAGGGACGAATACAGAGACCTGGTGCACCGAATGCCACAAGGTTCCCAAACGACCCTCCGCAGTTTTTGAATTCAGAGTTGTCCTTCTCCTAGACCAGTTGCCATCCAAGGCTATAGAACCCAGTCTGTCCTGCTATTTTACCCATAGCTGGAGGGAGAAGAAGAGGATTCATACCTTTCCCAAGGGTATTAGCATGTAAGTGAATGTAATGGATTCGGCTGGAATTCGAACTCGGGTCTCCGATTCCTCAATCCAAGCCGATATCCATTACCCCTCCGTGTCACACACACACACACATATATATATAGTTTGATTCATGTGAGTTTATGACTCTTCGTTTCACGCTATTATATATATATATATATATATATATATATGTGTGTGTATATATATATGTATATATATATATATATATGTATATATATACATGTATATATATATATGTATATATATATATATACATATATATATATATATATATATATATATATATATATATATATATATATAGTTTGATTGATGTGACTTTATGACTCTTCGTATCACGCTATTATATATATATATATATATATATATATATATAATAGCGTGAAACGAACAGTCATAAATTCACATCAATCAAACTAAATATATATATATATATATATATATATATATATATATATATATATATATATATTTAGTTTGATTGATGTGAGTTTATGACTCTTCGTTTCACGCTATTTGCGATCGTCAGACAAACTGATTAATTTTTAAATTTTGGTTTAATATATGGTTGCGTATATCGGTGATTTTATGGAAATACGAGATAAAAATTGTCGTCGGAACGCCACTCATACGTACGTAGACATAAATACTTGCGTGTATGCCTGCCTACGTATGAGTGGAGTCTATGTATATCTGCATACGTATGAGTGGAGTTCCGACGAAAATTTTTCCTGTTTAGCAATATTTTATTTCATTGATGTATTTGTTTTTTTTTATGTCTTAACAACATTTGCGGTTCATTTAAAGCCAGAAAATTGTTTTAGAATGCAAGAATTTTTTTTCGAGATAATAACAATGCCGTGGGGGATAAGAATTGGATTCATGCCTTTCATAAAAGGCTATTTCCGCGTATGTGAATATACCAAGACAACCTGAATAGGAACTCGGTTCCCCGATTTTCAATTATGACGCGTTGTCGCTTAAACCACCCACACATCCAAGCTTACGGAACCTGGTATTCCCAGGTTCCCACCAATCCTGATTCTGACAATACTGGGCGTTGTTTATTTTCCGTAATTGGACAAGATCCGGCGTCTCAACGTTATATGAACGGAAGCTATGCTACCCGCCCATATAAGCTTACGGCACCTGATATTCCAAAGCGGTCACCCATCTTGCTACTGACAAGCCTTGAATTTGCTTAACTTAGATGATCGTACGAGAACCGGTGTCTCAGCGTTATATGACCGGGAGCTATTCTACCCGCCCATGCAAGCTTACGGCACCTGATATTCCAAAGCGGTCACCCATCTTGCTACTGACAAGCCTCGAAGTTGCTTAACTTAGATGATCGTACGAGAACCGGTGTCTCAGCGTTATATGACCGGGAGCTATTCTACCCGCCCATGCAAGCTTACGGCACCTGATATTCCAAAGCGGTCACCCATCTTGCTACTGACAAGCCTCGAAGTTGCTTAACTTAGATGATCGTACGAGAACCGGTGTCTCAGCGTTATATGACCGGAGCTATTCTACCCGCCCATGCAGGCTTACGGCACCTGATATTCCAAAGCGGTCACCCATCTTGCTACTGACAAGTCTCGAAGTTGCTTAACTTAGATGATCGGACGAGAACCAGTGTATCAGCGTTATATGACCAGAAGCTAAACTACCCGCCCATCCAAGCTTGCTGCACCTGATATTCCAAAACGGTCACCCATCTTGGTACTGACAAGGCTCGAAATTGCTTAACTTCAATGAGCGAAAGAGAGCCGGTTTCTTAACGGGATATGGCTGTAAGACCCAGTTTAGAAGAACAATTGAACAGAACGATTTGGACAAACAATGCGCTGTCCTTCTCCTAATGCCATGACAATACGTAGATAATAATGGAAACGGGGTCTATGCGGAGCTATGTTGATTTTCCACTCTACCTTAAACAAAAAGCTAAGAAGAAAACAGCCACCAGCAGTCTGGGAAGGATTGGGTTGTGGAGAAGAATTCGATTCATGCCTTTCACAGACGCTTTTTCCGCGTAACTGAATAAAACAAAGACGACAGGAATAGGAACTTGGTTCCCCGATTTTCAATTACGAGCCATTGTCCATTACACCTCCCTCACATCCAACCTTCTATATCCAAGATACAGTTCAAAAAGACTTTTACACACTTTGGGGTGGGGGTAGGTTTCTGACACAAAAAGTAGATAAAATGTAAACAAGACTGAAGAACAAGAACGGATCGGCAGTTTGTGCAGTAAACCATCGATAAAAGTTCTCAGAAGGCGAAAGACCCTGCAAATGAAACGGACACAGGAGCTGCCCTCGAAATACGCTTCATGCGGAAACTATGGAAATGTACGACATGCTAGGGGTACTTGAGGTGTGCTGATACCTGAATCGTCTCCGACTGCCGGTTGAATATGTTCTTCGGGAATGGCGTATGGGCGGATCTCGGTATTAATCGATCGCAACACGACGATAAACAGCTGCGAAGGTTGGAACACTCGGCTGCCTTCCGTCTGGAAACGCAATCTAATACAGCCGTGCAACCTCGCGTCCATTACCATACGGGTGACCGTATGTAAAAATCCCATTTGCCAGCTCACGATATGAATATAATGCCTTTGTTAAACGGAACACTTCTCAGTTAACTCACTACTACACACGTTAAATGTTGAAGACACAGTAGCCACAACTGTATACGAATGACAAATGTAACCTAGTCTACATAGCAACACAGTGCGTATGTGCGTGTGTGAGTATGTGTGTGTGTGTGTGTGTGTGTGTGTGTGTATTAAAATTTTGAGACAAAGTTGAACATTTGTTTTTTAACAAAGTCACGTTTCACTGAAGAAAGCGTATTTCCTTTTAGGCATAATCAGTTTTACTTAAATAAATTCAAAACTATGTGTTAGGAAAATGTATTATGATCTTTGAGGTTAATTTAGTATCATAAATAAAATTAATTACCGTAGCTAATCACTTCCAGATTTGAGCCTTGATTAGGTTCTATATGTCTCTGTGCTTGGTTGTTTTATCTACATATATATTAGAACCGTTTTTTTCTTGTAGGATTTTAACTCAAGGTGATATATATATATATATATATATATATATATATATATATATATATATATATATATATACGTTTGTAGCGATGACCTTCTCCTTGAATGTGAAAAAGACTTATTATCCGCACGAAATAGAATTAAATACATCGCCAAACAAAAAAATATACAAAGGAATATGATAAAAGACATTGCCGAAGTACGTAAAACTAACAAAATCATTATCAAATCTGATAAAACTGTGTGTGTGTTTTTTGGCCTGTTGCTGCATGTGACAGTGGGAAAGAGAGAAGGCAAATTTACGTGTGGTCTATGTCGATTTTGTCCAAATTCATCACTGATTTGTTTTTCAGGGCTCACGAACATTTTGTGGGTCTTTTAAAAACTGATTTTTTTTTCCGAAGGTAGCGATACTAATGCGACAATATTACGTAACAATAGTGCTTTTGGGGCAAACGTCTTACTATGAAATCTATAAGCGAGAGAATGAGATGGATTTATATTTCTTTCTGAAGGGTATTTGCGCGCAGGTGAATGTAATAAAGCCGACCTGAAGTCGAGGCCGAACCCTCCGATTTCTCATTCCGAGCCGCTATCTCTTACACCGTCCGCTCATCCACTGCTAAATTTATGAATAACGATGTTTAAGTTAAAAAGCTGCCAGTTCTTTTCTTTTGTTTTGGTGGCTTATTTTTAGTTGTTGTTGTTTTATGCATATTTTTTTTTTTTTTTTTTTTTTTTTAGGGAAATA
Organism: Acanthosepion lycidas; assembly: GCA_963932145.1. Lineage (NCBI taxonomy): Eukaryota > Metazoa > Mollusca > Cephalopoda > Sepiida > Sepiidae > Acanthosepion > Acanthosepion lycidas. The sequence continues at coordinate 45,230,205 of OZ010608.1, forward strand.
TTCGAATTTATTTTCTCTTCTACATTAAATTTGAAGATACAAGCAAAGACCAGATTTTCAAAAGAAGGAAAAACAAAATCAATCGGCCTTTATTCGCATCGACAAATTTCATTTCTTAACATTTTGCCAGAAAATGATTAACTGCTGTCTTTTAGTAACAATTTTTAAATATCGTATTTTATTAAGTTGTTAATAGCCTTAAAATTTTTCCTCGACTTTTTACGGAATCCATATATTTTCGTTAATTTTTTTTCTTTACAAGTTCAAAAGTAATACCTATTTATTAAACTATAATTATTCAATACTTATTCTTTTTGTTACACTTTTCTCTCTCTCTCTTTCTGGGTTTCTATTGATATCTGCCTTTGTCTCTTTCAACCTCGAGCCGGATCAGAGGCGACCTCATAGGATTACAAGCTTGGATATGTGGGTAGTATAAAGGATAATGGCTCGAAATTTTTAATACGAATACACCTCTTCTTGCACACCTATGGGTTAATTAGTGGAACTTGTAACACTAAACCATTATTATCTTTCCGTCACCACCATTAGATACCTTACAATCTAAAAATATTTTCTGGCTTTAAATAACCTGAAGAGGGGGCGATAAGGTGTAGAAAACGAATCAACAAATCAACATATCTAACTCACTCTCTCCCCCCACCTCTCTCTCTTGGTATCTGCCTTTGTCTATCTCTATTTCTCCGTCTTTCCTTCACGTTGTATGTCTTTGTCTGTCTCTATATCTCTCTAACTTTGCCGTTCTCCTTCTTTCTCTCACCCTCGGTGTCTGTCTTTACCTCTGTGTATATATATATATATATATATATATATATATATATATATATATATATATATATATTTAAAAATATTTTTTGTGGTACAAAACTTTATTACGGGGTTAAAAACAAGAATATTTTTACATTGGACCATGATGTTATTAAAATAAAATACCAGCCGACCGGTTTCGCCCCCTCTCTTCAGAGCTGTAAACGGGGGAAAAATTATGAAAAAGGAGAAAAAAAAAATATATATATATATGGGTGACGTGAATGAACGGAAGGGACAGTTGTAACACCTGAAGATGCTAGAGACCCAGAAGAGCAAGCCCAAGCAAACAATCCCTCTATTTACAAAGAGAAGGTCGCCCAGACCTGATAAACAGCGTCTCCAACACCTTCAGATGAAACAACGAGTGTGAAGTGGACAACACAGAAAACCAATTCACACTGAAGTCCACCGCACAACCAGGACTTTTTATGAAATGATCCGCTATAGATGACCCATACGTATTTCGAACGGTATCACCAATCGAAAAATTTTTATTATAAATTTTAGCAGGCACGTGTTGCTTGATTCTAACATCCAAGCGTTGTGTAGTTCTACCTATGTAGTCGACACTGCAACTACATTTAAATTGATAAATTAAATTTAGGTGTTACAATTGACAACGTGCTCCTATCATAGCAAATTAAAACATCTTATTTTCAAGAGATTTGGCTCCGCGGTTGAACCAAATTTGACTAATGTAATTAATTTATCATCATATAGTCCTCCTGAGCTAGAGCTTACTATGTTGGCCCATGGCCTAGACTTTAAAATTCCGCCTGTTTCTCTTAACAGAGAACAGATTTTTTCGGAATTTGAGGTTCTTTATGCTCAGCTTAGTAAGCTTCAACCCCTTTCTGTGAGTAAATCCAGTGACTTTCGAGCAAAATTGAATGACTTAGCTCATTCATATGCAAGTTCTTCAATTTCCTCCTCTGAATTTAAATGGAGTAGGGAGCATCACAGGATCATTAAGTCCCTAAAGAATAATCACTCGCTGGTCATTACCAGACCAGATAAGGGTTCCGGTGTTGTGCTTATGGACCACCAGGTTTATGTGACTAAAATGTTACATATACTTAATGATCCTTCTAAGTTTCAGCGTCTTGGTCACGTTGATACCCATGATAGCACGTTAACTTCTGAAATTCGTTTTCAGAAGTGTCTCCTTAAATGGGTAAAAAGTGGTGTTCTCTCTTCTGAAATATCTGAGGAATTGAGACCGTCTGGCTCGATTCGACCCCGTCTTTATGGATTACCTAAAATTCATAAGTAGGGTGTTCCGTTGAGACCCATATTATCTATGATTGGGTCCTCTCAACATAAAGTCGCTAAGTGGCTAGCTATAATGCTGGAACCAGTGTTACAGCATTATAGCTCCTTTTGTATTAAAGATTCCTTCTCGTTCTCTGAATTTATTAGGAATCTTGAGGCCACTTATGGATTTATGTGTTCCTTTGATATTTGCAGCCTCTTCACTTGCGTTCCATTGTCGGAGATTATAGATATTTGCAGTGATTTGTATATCGTAGTCATTTGACACCTCCGACAATACCTGAAGATGTTTTTATTGAACTCATGAAATTTTCTACCATGTCTGTCGATTTTAACTTCGATAATATTATGTATCGACAGATTGATGGTGTTGCTATGGGTTCCCCTTTGGGTCCTGTTTTAGCTAACATTTTTGTGGGTTTCTATTAACAGAGTTTGTTTACAGATTCCTCTAAGCCCACTGTTTACTTCCGGTACGTGGATGACACTTTTTGTGTGTTTCGTAATGAATTCGAGGTAGAAAATTTTTTCTCCCTACTAAATAGTGTTCATCCTGCCCTTAAATATACAGTAGAGAAGGAAGTGGATAACACTTTACCCTTCCTTGATGTTCTAGTTCGTAGAACACCTTCCTTATATACTACTACAGTGTATAGGAAGTCTACTTTCACGGGTCTTTACACTCGTTGGGATTCCTTTTGTCCCAAACAGCAAAAGATTAATTTAATTAAGTCTTTGACCCAAAGGGCATTGAGGATTTGCTCAGATGACACTTTGAAAGATGAGATTAAGTTTTTAACTAACATCTTTACTAGTAACGGTTATCCTTATGATATCGTTCAAATGGTTATTCGGCAAAAGTTGGCGGACTTTAATAAAGTAAAACCGGTGCTTGTTAAAAAATGTCCCGTTTATTTACGAGTGCCATATTTTGGTAGGGATAGCGAAATGTTGGCTAAGCAAATTTCATCGAGTTCTAATCAATGCTATTTTGCAGCGAATGTACGTGTTGTGTTTAAAACAAGATCTATTCTTCCATCCATGAGTAAGGATGTTCTACCTCCTCATCATATTAATTCTGTAATTTATCAATTTAAATGTAGTTGCGGTGTCGACTACATAGGTAGAACTACACAACGCTTGGATGTTAGAATCAAGCAACACGTGCCTGCTAAAATTTATAATAAAACTTTTTCGATTGGTGATACCGTTCGAAATACATACGGGTCATCTATAGCGGATCATTTCATAAATAGTCTTGGTTGTGCGGTGGACTTCAGTGTGAATTGGTTTTCTGTGTTGTCCACTTCACACTCGTTGTTTCATCTGAAGGTGTTGGAGACGCTGTTTATCAGGTCTGGGCGACCTTCTCTTTGTAAACAGAGAGATTGTTTCCTTGGGCTTGCTCTTCTGGGTCTCTAGCATCTTTAGGTATTACAACTGTCCCTTCCGTTCATTCACGTCACCCATATATTTTTTTTCTCCTTTTTCATAATTTTTCCCCCGTTTACAGCTCTGAAGAGAGGGGGCGAAACCGGTCGGCTGGTATTTTATTTTAATAACATCATGGTCCAATGTAAAAATATTCTTGTTTTTAACGACTTATTATATATATATATATATATATATATATATATATATATATATATATATATATATATATATATTAGATTGATAAATATGGAGATATGGCAATAATATTACACCATATCGCACATATAGTGCAGGAGTTAATGAAACAGTGCTCAATGTAATAAAGCAGAACAATATATATATATATATATATGTGTGTGTGTGTGTGTGTGTGTGTGTGTGTGTGTGTTATGGCTTTATCAGGTCCAGAAATAAAGCCACAAGAGAGGAATTTTTTTTAGCAGCTCACTCCAAGCAAAGCGGGATGCTACTAGTACGCAGGGGGTTACAGAGTGGGGGCGAGAGTAAAGAGGCGTGAAAGAGGAAAGGATGAAGAGAAGGGCAGGTGATAGTTCGGGGCATCTGGAAATGTCGATTGACATTACATTAGAATAGCTGTAGATTATAGTTATCGGGGATACAAGTAATAGGAATGGGAATGAAGCTATTGGAGTAGAAAAGACAGCCAAATTTGCCCGTTTCGACAGTGAAAGGGTGGGATTGTGATGCCAGCCTAGTTGGGTTAAACAAATATATTAACAAAAACAGTAATATAAACATATACTAACGAGAATAATATAGCAATTATGTTCGGTCCGACTGTCAGAGCTGACTGCTGGAAGCTTCACCCTGATGAAGGCAGTACCTGCTCCTATTTATAGCTGGGAGAGTCCATGTGTGCGTGGGTAAATTACCATAACATAAATATACTACACCAGATTAGCTCTTAAAGCTTTGTTAATTATTTTCTACCCTTTGCCCACCTTTTTCTAATATATTATATTTCATTTTTTTTCTATTAGGTTGGTGCAAAAATAATGACGTAATAATGTCGTTTTTTGACGTTACGTCAAAAAACGACATTATTACGTCATTATTTTTGCACCAACCTAATATTTCTTACGTTTTGTTTATTGGTCTTTTAATTAACCTACTTTGACTATTATTTTTTCTCCTCGACTTTATTCTATTTTTTCCGCTCCATTTTCTTTTACCATTTTTTTTTCTTTTTCTGACACTCTTTGCCTGTTTCTCTCTGTGTTGGTGTCTGAACTTGCCTCTCTCTCTCTCTCTTTGTCTTTCTTGGTGTCTTTCGCTTCGATCGCTCCATCTATCTTGGTGTTTGCTTTTTAACACTCTCACTCTTTTTCTCTTAGTGCCTCCCTTTGCCTATCTTTCTCTCTGTTCTGGTCCGGTTCCTTGTGCCACGGTGATAGTCCAAGGTCGAACCAATAAAGAAGAACTCGAATACGGATATGGAACAACACAGATACATTACAAACAGGAATATATACAGAGAAGGTAGAAAGTGTTAGTAAGAAACAATCAGGTTTAGTAGTATTTGTCTGAACGTGACTCTGTTTCGGACTGCCTCTGACTCGACTGACTGACTCGCTCTCTGTGACTGACTGACAGATTTCTGACGGACTTCACTCCAGACTTCAGACTGAACTGTATTTAGTCACCCCCCACAAGGGCATCATGTGGCACAAGGCCGGTTTAACGTGGGATCTCCGAGTCCATGGGATCTCCGAGCCCGTGGGATCTCCGAGCCCGTGGGATCTCCGAGCCCGTGGGATCTCCGAGCCCGTGGGCTCGACCAAAAATATGGACTTTAAACCCGAATAAACGTATTTAAATTGTATTTTTTGATCTATCTATTAGTCTTTTTCGCTTTTGAGGGTTGTATCTGTCTCTCCCATTCGTTTTTACTCTTTTTATCTCTCTAACTCTTGGTGTCTGCATTTTCCCATCTCTCCCTTTCTATTGGCATATGTCTTTGCTTATATCTCTCTCTGTCACTTTGTTTTTTTCTTTCTCTTTCTTTCGGTGTCTATCTATGACGTTCTCTTTATTTCTCTCTCTCTCTCTCTCTCTCTCTCTCTCTTACCAATATCTGTTTTCTCTTACTTCCTCTTTGTTTCCTTCCTTCCCTGTATATTTCTCTTTTCTTTTCTTTTTATTGCGTATACGGTTGTTTGTGCGTCGGTGTCGTATTATATTTTCTACTTTTCTCTCTCCCTGTCTCCCCACCCATATTTGTCTTCACATGTATATGCTTTTCTCTTACTATCTCTCTTTCTATTTCTACGTCTTATATATTTCCTTTGCTCATTTGTTTTTATCTCCCTCTCTCTTTCATTCTTTTTTTCTTCCCTGTTCCCTCTCACAGAGAGAGAAAGAGACATACGTTAAAAAATAAAATAAAAAACACTGTGGCTGTATATTCTTATTGACGGTCGTTCAAGTTTCAAGGTCACAATATACATGGAGACCTGCCGATGCACATGTAATGAGTGCGAATTTGTTACAACCAGTCTCTGTATTACCAGCTCTTACTCTCTTAGTTTCTCTCGCCTGTCTGTCTCTCTGTGTCTGTTTCACTCTCTCTCTCTCTCTCTCTATCTCTCTCACACACACACACACACACATTCTGATACACTCTTTTCTTGTAATTATTTCTATGTAATATGGCTGACGCTGGAGGAACCACTTAGTGGTACATACAACGTTGTTGGCACGGCTAAAAGAGATAACGTTTTTTTTCAACCAATGTGGACGTCTATCTCTCATCATCTTCATATAGATCAACAATAATCCTACAATAATTTTTCTTGTTACGCCCTCCCAATATCTCATGAATAACAGACTATTTCGATTTGATCGTGGGGAAAGACGGAAAAGACATATCAGAGGCGCTCTTTGGTTTGAGTGAAAAAAAAAGATAAAAGCGTTTAACGTCCCCTGATAATACCTCATGAATAACGGTTGATTCCGTTTTGATCGCGTGGAAAGACAAAAGAGATGTTATTTGGTTTCAGTGAAAAATACAAGAAAGAAAGAAGGAGAGATAGAAATGTTTAACGTTTCCTTACTATAAGTTTTAAATAATGGACTATTTTGTTTTCATCATGTGGAAAAGACGAACAATATATCAGAAACGCTACTTGGTTTCAGTTATTGTTATATGTTCTACCTATGAACACTAATGTGTATAACTCAATCCTCATAAATACGTTGAGTACTATTGTAAGTGCAAGTAATATACTGTCTAAGTAGTCGACCACTAGCAGTAGTTTACCTATTCACACAGCTGGGGAGTATTTCATTTTGTAGATGTTATAAAGATTACCATTTCATTTCCAACCGCTGTTTTGAGTATTCCTCATTCAGTAACCCTTTCTAGATTACAACACTATGAAAAGGCATTGGAATGTATTTTTACTATGAAAATGCATTGGAAAGGGATTTTACTATGAAAATACATTGGAAAGTGATTTTATTATGAAAATGCATTGGAAAAAGATTTTATTATGAAAATGCATTGGAAAGTGATTTTATTATGAAAATTCATTTGAAAGTGATTTTATTATGAAAATGATTATACTATGAAAATGCATTGGAAAGTGATTTTATTATGAAAATGAATTCGAAGGGATTTTATTATGTAAATGAATTGGAAAGTGATTTTACTATGAAAATGCATTGAAAAGGGATTTTGATATGGAAATGCATTGCAAAGGGATTTTACTATGAAAATTCATGGGAAAGTGATTTTATTATGAAAATGCATTGGAAAGTGATTTTACTATGAAAATACATTGGAAAGTGATTTTATTATGAAAATGCATTTGAAAATGATTTTTCTCTGAAAATGCATTGGAAAGTGATTTTATTATGAAAATGCATTGGAAAGTGATTTTATTATGAAAATGTATTGGAAAGGGATTTTATTATGAAAATGCATTGGAAAGGGATTTTATTATGAAAATGTATTGGAATGGGATTTTATTATGAAAATGCATTGGAATGGGATTTTATTATGAAAATGCATTGGAAAGTGATTTTATTATGAAAATGTATTGGAAAGGGATTTTATTATGAAAATGTATTGGAAAGAGATTTTATTATGAAAATGCATTGAAAAGTGATTTTATTATGAAAATGCATTGGAAAGGGATTTCTTTATGAAAATGCATTGGAAAGTGATTTTATTATGAAAATGTAGTGGAAAGTGATTTTACTATGAAAATGAATTGGAAAGGGATTTTATTATGAAAATGCGTTTTGGCTATTCCTTATTCAGTATCCTTTTCTAGGTTACCACGTTGATAAAATGAAAAAAATAAAAAAATATAGAAGTGTTTTGCGTTTTTGTTCTGGGAAATAGAAAAATGTCCATTTAAAATCTTTTTATTTGTACCTCCTTACTTGTTAAAGTAACGATCACATGCATATTTATGTCTGTTAATTAAATATTTTGTTAAAGTTTTAAGCTCAGATATTTAATTAGGTGGAAGGAGATCTTCTACAGATATTTTATTGTCATAGAACTCGGTATGAGCTTATTAAATCTGTAAATGAAGAATTATTATTCATCAGAAATTTCAAATAGTTAAAATATTACTTTTAATTTTGCAGGTGCGCTCAGGCCTTCTTCAGATTGTTGGAATGTCGAACTGAACCCTTTATTTTGCTCACTGGGGTAGACTCTTCTAGTTCCACGTGCCATGTTTTTAATGGATGTTCGTTATCTCCTGTTAATTTCCCTCTGAAAGTTCTTCACTGCCTTAACCGAGTATTGAAACTCACATTCTTTGGGTCCTGTCACTGGATCTAACCAACGCCTTTATCCACTGTCATTTCACCATTTTTAGGATTTTATTTTCAGTTTCTGTTATTTTTAGCTACATTTTCTTTGAAATTCATTATGAATTTTCGACCAGTCTCTTCTTTCTCATCTTTCGCCTGATCTTCACTTCATCCCCAGACATCTCTCGCCTCGTCTTCATTTTCTTTCTCACAAACTCTTGCCTCGTTTTCATTTTTTTTTTTTCGTAAGATATCATCTCCTTTATATCTGCTTAGTAAACATAACTAGCCTCGTTTCCACTTCATCCCTAGTCATCTCTCGCCTAGTTTTCATTTCTTTTCTCTCTGTTCCTCGTCCCGTCTTCATGTTTCTTTCACCAGATCTCGCCTAGTTCATAGTCGTTTTGTAAACATCTCTCGCCCCGTTTCAACTTTATTCCTTGTCATTTCTCGCTTTGGTTTCATTTACTTTCTCACTAACTCTCGCCTCGTTTTCATTTTTCTTTCACCAGATATCATTTCATTTATATATGTTTTGTAAACATCATTAGCCTCGCTTCCACTTCATCCCTAGCCATGCCTTGTCTCGTTTTCATGTTTTTCTCGCTATTTCTCGCCTTATGTTCGTGTTTGTCCCACCAGATATCGCCTTGTTTATAACCGTTTAGTAAACATCACTAGCCTCGTTTCCATCTCTCACCTCATTTTTCCCAATATCTCTTCCCTTATTTTAATTTATTTTCACATCATCTCGCATTTCATTTATAGTTTATCACTCAACAGCTCTAGTCTTATTTTAATTTCCATTATCATCATCTCTAGCCTCGTTTACGTTTTTCTCGTTCCCATCATTGGCTTCGTTTTCATTTCATTTCATTTCTTACTAGCTTTCGACTTGTTCTCATTTTCTTTTTCATCATCTAACTTCGTTTTTTCGTTGCTTTTACCCAAACAATGGCCTCATTTGTTATTAGTTCATTCTGGTCATCAAAACCTGTTATCAAAAGTTTTCCACATTGTTTTTTGTTTTTTTTCCTTTTCTTCGATCTTCTCAAATATTTGCTTTGTCCTTTACCCAACTGAGTATATGTCGTGATTTTATATTTAATTTTCTTCATTTTTGTTTTTTTTTATCTTCTGCAAATTCTTTTCCTCGGCTTCTGTTCTTATTATTTATTAGATTTGGTCATCTCTGCATCAGTTCCTCAGCGTTTCAGTTTTTTTCTAATTCTACAATTTGGCGCAAAATTCCTTTTTTCTTCTCCATTTCCCTTTTTCTTTCATTCTTTCTTTCTTTCTTTCTCCTACAATTTTTCACAATGTACATTTCTCCGTTTCTGTTTTCTACGAATATCTTTCACATTTCATTTCTTTTTTTCTTTCTTTCTTTCTTTATTCTCCATTTTCCTCTTTCTTTCTTGCTTTCTTCTCCATTTTCCGTTTTCTTTCTTTCTTTCTTTCTCCTACAATTTTTCACAATGTACATTTCTCCGTTTCTGTTTTCTACGAATATCTTTCACATTTCCTTTCATTCTTTCTTTCTTTCTTTCTTTTTTTCTTTCTTCTCCATTTTCCTCTTTCTTTCTTTCTTTTCCATTTTCCTCTTTCTTTCTTTCATTCTTTCTTTCTTTTTCTCTATTTTCAGCTTTCTTTCTTTCTTTTTTTCTTTCTTTCTTTTGCTACATTTTTTGTCAGTTTATATTTCTCCGCTTCTGTTTTCTACAAGGACGTTCTTTTTTCTTACTTTCATTCTTCTTCTTCCTCTTCTTCTTCCTCTTCTTCTTCTTCTTCCTTTTCTTCAACATTTTAAATGTACAATTCTCAATTTGTTATTTATTGTAAATTTTGCTTTACCTTTTTCGCCAAATTTTCGCAATGTACTTTTCTCCATTTCTGTTTTCTATGAACATATTTCATTTTTCTTTTCTCCATTTCTTTCTTTCTTTCTTTCTTCTTCAACAATTTTCCGTAAAAAGGCATTTCCTTTCTTTCTTATTCGAAATCTTCTCGCAATGTAGATTTAATATTTTCTTTTTTTCTATTATATTTTTTCTTTCTTTCATTTTATTCTACGACAGTTCTTTGCAATTAATATCTCTTTCTCTGTTTTCTCTTGTCTTTTTCTTTCATTTTTCGTTTTCTTTTTTTCTTTCTTTTTTTCTTCAACAATTTTGCGCAAAATCCATATCAATTCTTTTTTCTTCTTCGACAACATTTCGCAATTTCTTTTTTCAATAAAACTTTTCTTTCTTTCTTTTGAAAACTTTTCGGAATATCCATTTCTTCTTTCCTTTTTTTATATTATCATTTTTTTCTTTTTCTTTTTTTTTTTTTGCAGCTTTGCCAACGGGCATTTCTTCCTTTCTGTATTCAATTATCAAGTTCTTCTTCTTCTTCTTCTTCTTCTTCTTCTTCTTCTTCTTCTTCTTCTTCTTCTTCTTCTTCTTCTTCTTCTTCTTTCCCCCATACTTATCTTATTCTCATCTTCTCCCTGGAATCTTTTACTATCTTTATCTTTAATGTCTTCCTTATTTCTTTCTGAAATTTTTTATTTGTAAATCTCGCAATGTCATATTGATTCTTAAGTCGGTCCACTGAATCTTTTTTCACTTTAATCTAACGCAGTTAGTTTTCCTTATAAACATCTGAAATTTCGCCAACAGTTTCCGGTGTCACGGGTCAGTTTATAAATCTGTGAGTAGGCCTGGATCAAATATGGCTACATGAGAAGATAGATGTGAATTTTGGCCGACGGAGGAACTTACTTCCGCAGTTTTACGATTCACGTCGTGACTTAATGTCCAACGCGATGTCGGGTAATGGCTCTTGCAGCGTTGTTATAGAAAACCAACATAAGAGACTAGAAGAAAATAACAATAAATTCTTTGGAAATGGTTTATTTTATTTTCAGACTGTGAATAAATCTTCTGACGAAAAAGAAAAAAATGCATACATAAAGACTAAACTATTTTCTTACCGAAATCCAAGGGCTTCAATTGAGATACACAGAAAACAATGTAAATAATATATGTTCAACTATGGAAACCAACAGAGAGGAGAAATATGGAAGTAACCAACATAATCATTATGAATTAGGTTATTATATGTAATATATATATATATATATATATATATATATATATATATATATATATATATATAATTATTTAAAAAAAATATGATTCCATCGCTACATAAGAGTTCTCAGGTTTCAAAAGCAGAAGCAAAAAACTTCAATTTAATTATAAAAATTAAAGTTCCCAGCTGTTGAGGATGAAACAGAGCTGGGTACTCTAATTCACTTTAATTATGTAGCGATGGAATCATATTTTTTTTTAAATAATTATAATTTAGGCTCTACTTATGTACTGTTTTTAAAAATAAAAACAAAAATACTAAAGAACTATTGTTCTATATATGTGCACACAAACACACACGCACACACACACACATATATATATATATTTATAAAGTATATTATATATAATATCTATGTGTGTTTATCTAAAATTAAATACGCTTAAATTCACCTTCATCACTGACTTGCGCAGACGGCTTAGCGGTAGAATCTCCGACTCCATTTCAGCCGGGTTTCGATCCTAGCTAAAGGCAAACCGACGTCTAGCCACACTGATGAGATGTGATACTGCGAAACAGTCTGTCTGAGGATGACATTATCATATGTATACACACACACACACACACACACACATATATATATATATATATATATATATATATATATATATACATACTACCTGAATTACTTGCCCCTTGGTGATTGCTTCTAAATCGTTGTTATAATTTCTGGAGAAAATTTATGCATTTTAGTATTCCTCAATGATTTTCTGACCTCCATCTTCTGGCTTTCTCCTTCTATATTTTGGATAGAATTCATTCACATATTCAAATTTTAATTTAATTTAAATCAAAGGAAAATAAATTCAGAGGGGGGACGCAAAAGTGCTTGATATGAACCCTTTCATATGTATTTGATGCAAGACTTGTTTGAATGAAATGATGAGCAGATTTCGAAATTGATATGACAGTTGAATTGTCGCAACAAGTATGTATTTTAAGGCGCTACCCTCTGATTGATGATTTGACGTCCACATTGTCTTATTTTGATCTTGCCGACGTGACCTCCAATATATATATATATATATATATATATATATATATATATATATATATATATATATATATTATAAAATTCTCAAACACTAATATTCCATGGTTATAATTTATTACTTTGGAATCGGTTTTGAATTTGTAGGTCTGATGATTTGGACCGTGATATTATATTATCTTCTTATCCTGTCCTGGACATTGAGTTCTACCTGGATTCTATACTTTTGGGAATTTATATATATATATATATATATATATATATATGTGTGTGTGTGTGTGTGTATATACATATATATATATATATATACATACATATATATCCATACATACATATATATATATATATATATATGTGTGTGTGTGTGTGTGTGTGTGTGTGTGTGTGTGTATTATAAAATGGACAAAGTCCGACAATTATTTTAAGACATTTTTTATGTTTATCCTTTCCTTTTATAGATACAAATATTTAAGTAAATACTCTGTTTATAATAAACAGTATGATACAACATTTACCGGCCTGAATGTCCAAGAAATTTTTTCATAGAAAATATTCGTACTCCGACAGGTATCGAACGTGTATCCTATACTGAACCGCTTTATAGCCTGACGTGCATTTGCCGATTGGGCCACAGAGAAGCGTTCGGTTAGCAAGGTCGATTTTACTGTATTTAAACACAATTCTCCATGAATATATATAAAATGAAATGGATGAAGTCCGACAGTTAATTAATATATTATTTTTGTTTTTTTTTAGTTTTTTATACGTTATTTATTTAGATATAATTTATTTAAGTATGTTTCCTGCTTGAACGCAATATTCAGGCCATCACACACACGCGCAATATATCTATATCTATCTATCTATCTATCTATCTATATATATATATATATATATATATATATATATATATATATATATATATAAGTGAACATAGAAGTCAACAAAGTTAAAATGAACAAAATAGAAACTAGCCATATCTTCCTATATCTCTGAGATAGGGTATTATTTACATTATTCGGACTATTAGCTTCATCTTTATTGCCACATTCACAATGTTTCGGCCGTTATACGCTCCGAAAATTTAAAGAATCAGCACATATGCTAGGCCACAAAAATGTCGTGAGCCGACCAAGCATAGAAATGAATACAATATAGGAAAGCGGTTTAAGGTGTGCTAGAGAAAATTAATGAATAACAACTCAAAAATTGCAATATTAACGGAAAAATTGCAATATGAGCACTGAAAAGAAGACGCTTTCTGAGGCATTAAGTTTATAAGTCCTGGAAATTCATACACATGGCCCAGTGGATAAAGACATTGACCAGATCCAGTGAGTAGACCCAAATAGTTGAGAGTTCAATACCAAGCCACAGCATTGGTGAACAACAAGTTGGACAGTTGATTTAAAGGGAAATAACTGAGACATCAAGAAGTGGCATGGCACGTGGAACTAGAAAAATCCCCCCTGTGGACGAAGTAAATGGTGGGGTCGAATATACCAATTACCTGAAGAAATTCGGAGCGTACAACGAGCAAAACGTTGTGAATATGGCAATGAAGATTGAGGATAACAGTCCGAAGAATGTAAATAGAAACTATCATTTATCATTTATGCTCGCTACTGTATATATATGTTAAAATGAACAAAATAGAAACTAGCAATATTTTCTTATATCTCTGTGGTGAGGTATTACATTGTTATTTACATTATTTACATTATTCAGACTATTAGCCTCATCTCTATTGCCATAATCACAACGTTTCGGCTGTTGTATGCTCCGACCATCTTCAGGCGATTTGAGTGAAAATGGAGATCACCGCCCCTGCGGGATGAGTCTCAAATAATAGACAGTGAACATCATTGGAAAATGCGAAAATTTAAGGAATCAGCACATATGCTAGGCCACAAAAATCTCTTGAGCCGACCAAGAATAGAAATGAATACAATATGGAAACCAGTAATAAGAAGTGCCAGAGAAAAGTAATTAGTGACAACTCAAACATTGCAATATACGCTCTGGTAAAAAGTATGCAAAAATAACGGAAAAATTGCAATATGAGCACTGAAAAATAATAACGATTGCTGAGATATTAAGTTTATAAGTCCTGGAAATTCATACACATAGCCCAGTGGATAAAGATATTGACCAGATCCAGTGAATAGACCCGAATAGCTGGCCACAGCAGTGGTGATCAACAAGGAGAGTTGAGTTAAAAGAAATAACTGAAACATCAATAAGAGTCATGGCACGTGGAACTAGAATAATCCACCCCCTGTGGACGAAATAAAGGGTCCGAATCGAAAATACAAATCTCCTGAAGAAGTTCGGAGTGTACAATGATCGAAACGTTGTGAATATGGCAATGAAGATGAGGGTAACAATTCGAATAATTTAAATAGAATCTATCATTTTATTTTTTTCTAAATTGAGAAATGTTCATAGAATCCTTCCTGAATCTGTTCAAGCATTTGAAGAAAAGAAAAAAATAAGCACAAATATGAAACCGCAACACGTGACAAGATAAAACTTCGTATTCAAATTATACTGATAAAATCTACCAAATTATAACCCTGGAGGAGGCAAACCTCTTCCCTGCCGAAAAGATCTTAACTTCCCGGAGATGAGTAAAGTGGCTGAATGATAAAGAGTACTGCAAGCTACATGTATAATCTTGAAACATAAAAAATTTACTTGTATGAAACATGCCACCAAAAAAAAAAAATTCTATAAATATAAAGACTATAGGCTATTGACAGACAGCTCCATTTCCTATACGACCATCATTGGTGGAGGCTTGATTATTCCCTGTTACAGTTGCCTGCTCAGGATCATTTCTATTTGATTCCAAGAAAACCTCTTGCATTCACCATCTCAATTTCATTTCGTTTCTTCCAAATCCGCAGATCTAAGCTGGATTTGGTTCTGAAATTATGTTGATTCTTATGGTAAATCTGAACAGGACCATTACATCCTTATAGCTAATCCATGATGATTTTAGACATGTTTCGAGTACAGTCTTCGTCAGAGTGCGAACAGAATTGTCTAAAAAAATTAACTAACAAGGCTTGGATCCAGGCAAACAGCAAAATTATATATATTATTACCTATTGTGTCTATATGTGTATATGAAAATATATATATATAGATATATATACCTAACTGCAAATATGTATATGCACACATACAAATTTTACTACAAATAACCACGTAAGCGCAGTCTCAGTATCTCTCTCTCTCTCTATCTCTCTCTATCTATCTATCTATCTATCTATCTATCTATCTATCTATATATATATATATGTATATATATATATATATATATATATATATATATATATATATATATATATATATGTATATATGTGTGTGTGTGTATGTGTGTATGTGTGTGTGTACTGTATATTATGTATGGAAAAGAAGTTAGCAAAAGGTACCTTCATCAAACCAAACATTTTCTTAAACCATAGGTTAGAAATCCTTAATAGATGTTTTGTCTCACAGAGAGCCAGTATATCCGGGCCGTTTGCAGTGAGGAAATATTACAGACTGCAGAAGTTTGTCCTAATGCCACGGGTGTTGGAGAACGAAATGTTGAGGAGTTTAGGTGTTTTTTTAGAGGCTGGTTTAGGGTTAATCTTTCGGTTTTTGTAACTCATGTTGAATTTTGTTTGTAAGAAGAGAAGGCCCGAGGTAAAAGACACAGACAGTTTCGACCGTGACGTGGGCAGAGGGGAGTTGGCACAACCTGCATCATTATGTGGCCTCAGGGCTGCCCACCGGAGGTAACTGCAGGGACACCTTTCCAGGCGTGACATGGCACTACAAAAAACCCGGTATTATACAACTGTTGATCAGAGCGGCCGCTCAAGACGGTACGCAAGAGTTAGGGCTCCTAACTACCAGTAGGAAACAGCAACCAGAATGTTGACTGCTGACCTGAGATGGAATAAATACAATTGCCTCATCCACTGCAAGGAAAGTTGGCTCCCTGAGCCGCGCCAGGAAGTTTTTCTCCCCGGAGTCGATCCTCCAGATCTACAAATCAACAATTCGCCCATGCATGGAGTATTGCTGTCATATATGGTCTGGTGCCCCTTCTGTTTGCCTCGGGGTTCTTGATAGGCTCCAGAGGCGGATATGCAATGTTTTAGGCCCTGCCCTGGCGTCTGGTCTACAGTCACTTTCTCACAGACGCGCCGTCGCCCCCCTCTGTCTGTTCTACAAATACTTCCATGGAAATTGCTCCGAGGAGCTGCATTCGCTGGTTCCCAGACGCCATGAGTTCCAGCGCCTTACGAGGTTGGCATCCTGCTCTCACCCCTTCATAGTCGAAACTCTTAAATGTAGCCGTCTCTTCTACTCTAATAGCTTCATGTCTCGCACCTCTCGCCTGTGGAACTCCCTTCCTTTTTCCTGTTTCCCTGTGAGCTATAATCTCCAGCTATTCAAGTGTAATGTCAATCGACATCTCCAGTTGCCTCGATCTATCCACTACCCTCATCCTTTCTTCTATCACTCCTATCTGATTTTGCTCTAAATTTTCTGTAACCCCTTGCGTCCTAGTGGTTTCCCGCCTTGCTTGGGGTGAAATGCTTAACAAAAAAAAAAGATGCAGTCATAAGAAAGTCTGGTTTTTTGTTTTTTGTTTTTTTTTTGTTTTGTTTTTAACTTTTTTTTTTTTTGTCACGTGTTTTGTATATTTTTAAGTTTAGGCTAATTTGAGGTTTTAGCAATAATTTTATCAATAAATTTCTTCCTCGTTAATTCCTCCTTAACCAGTACACCCTGATGATCCACAGGTGAAACCTAGATAGGTAGTATCTGGCTCATTAGGCTTTATTTGTTTTACTTTTGTTCTACTTAGTGTATTGAGTACTCTTCGTTTTAACTTATTACTCGTTGTTTTTTTTTGGGGTGCGGGAGGTTGTACCAGAGATTTGAGGTATATGATTTTACCTGTTCGGATGTTTCTGGTGCGTTCTTTTCTTCCCACTTTACTCGGATGCCAATTTATTCGAAAATTGTTCCTTCCAGGTTTATTCACCCACCGCGTTTAAATAGATTTACATTATATATATATATATATATATATATATATATATATATATATATATATATATATATATATATATATATATATTAGGTTGGTGCAAAATACTGATGTAATAACGTCGTTTTTTGACGTTAAAAAATACGTCAAAAAACGACATTATTACGTCATTATTTTTGCACCAACCTAATATATATATATAGGCAGCAATTTTTCATTGATGCAACCAATACACGGAAAAATAATGGTAGTCTGTTTTTGTTGCATGAAAAATTTCAAAGTAACGACTAACTAGTGTATGCGAGACGCGGAAGCGAAAATCGCGTCGCAGCCCCTGACGTCACACATGACCACGCGGGAGTGAAAACGAGAAGTATTAAGTATGGGATGCCGTTGGTGTAAACCAATGGCTTCTGTTATCAATTATAATCGTTTAAGAATGCTTGTGGAGATTTCGTAGTTTATTTAGTTCAGATTAGGTTTCAACTGTTTTATGTATATCGCTTCAAGAATTTTGGGGTTGATATATTGAAAAGTAATTGTCATCTTTGATAATGGCTTATGTAAGCCGAAAGCTTATTTTGTATTTAAACATGTATCAGTATGGTGATTTCCTTTCGTCTTTCAATGATAATTTTATTAAGTTTATCAGAAAATATGAAAGGAACTTACTTAAAATAAATAGACAAAACTTGTCTATATTATTTAATGAAACATGCATCAATATATATATATATATATATAGTGATAGAAATTATTAGATTGGTGCAAAAATAAGGACGCAATAATGTCGTTTTGTGACGTATTTTTAACGACATTATTTTTGCACCAACCTAATAGGAGGATATAAGTAATTCATAGAATGTCATAGTAAGTCTAGAAGAAACCTTAACAGAATGCAGAAAGCACTGGACGGTGGTTTCGACCTATACTTGGGACTCATCAGCAGTGTGCATCCACTACCGAGAATTGAAACCCGGACAGTTACGTTATCAGGCAAACTTCATACCAACTGTACCAACGGGCCTCGATGACGAAGAGGTAACGAACTAGGCTCTATATGGCGCCGCTCGATCACATATTCCGTAGTGGAACTCATCCGAGTTTCTCTTTACCCATAGGACTGTGCCTCCACGAGCTACGATTACTATCCTCAAGCCGCTCAGCC
Organism: Acanthosepion lycidas; assembly: GCA_963932145.1. Classification (NCBI taxonomy): domain Eukaryota; kingdom Metazoa; phylum Mollusca; class Cephalopoda; order Sepiida; family Sepiidae; genus Acanthosepion; species Acanthosepion lycidas. The sequence goes on from OZ010608.1 coordinate 45,248,886, forward strand.
CAGAGTATTAGAAGCCGGTTCAAGCAAGGATATACAAGTGATAGAATTTAAGAGGATTTGAGGATTTTCATACAAAATGTTCCAACGGGACCCAATAACTAAAAGGTGGCGAATCAGACTCGATATAGCACTGCTCGATCATATATATATATATATATATATATATATATATATATATATATATATATATATATATATATATATATATATATATATATATATTCTATTGCCACATATGTTTCGGTGCCGCGCTGTACAACTCAAGGTACTCGACAAAATCCAAAAACGGCTATGCCATGTGATCGATCCTGACTTGCCATTACAACCTCAGCCTCTTTCTCACAGACGGGATGTTGCTTACCTCTGTCTTTTCAACAAATCATCGAGATATTTTCACTGGTGCCTCGACTGCATAAATTTAAACGTGCTACTAGGTTGGCATCTTGGTCCCACACATTTACTTTTGAAACAGTTAAATGTAACTATTTATTCTATTCCAACAGCCTTTTCGCTCACACTTCCGGACTGTGGAACTCCCTTCCTCTTACTTGCTTCTCTGATAATTTTTATCTTCAAAAATTTAAGTGTAATGTCAATCGACATCTTCTGATGCCCTGATCAACGTTTTTTTTATTTTTATCCTTTTCTCAATCGTCCCGTTACCGAGTCATTTGGACATGATAGACTAATAAAAAGAAAGAAGTTGAATGTGATTGATAGTATCCGAATGTGATAAAAAACTTGAATGTGATAGATAGATAGAAGGAAATTGATTATGGTAGATAGAGAGATAGAAAATAATCGAATATGGTAGATAGATAGATAGATAGATAGATAGATAGATAGATAGATAAAAACTTAATATGATAGAAATAAATTAAATATGGTAGATAGATAGATAGATAGATAGATAGAATTTTAATATGATACATAGAAATAAATTAGATATGATAGATAGAAACTTAATATGAGATAGAAATAAATATGATTGATAGAAATAAATTAAATATGATCTATAGACAGATAGATATAAACTTAATGATAGATAGAAATAAATTAAATATGATAGAACGCAACTTAATATGATAGAAATAAATTAGATATGATAGATAGAAACAATATAATAGATAGAAAGTAATTAAATATGATAGATAGATAGATAGATAGAAACAATATGATAGGTAGAAATAAATTAAATATGATTGATAGAAATAAATTAAATATGATATATATATATATATATATATATATATATATATATATATATATATATATATATATAGAGAGAGAGAGAGAGAGAGAGATAGATAGATAGATAGATAGATAGATAGATAGATGCATATGTATTTATGCCTCAGTGATTGGGTACGCGTTGTTGCGACATTATTTGAATAGGTTTCTTGATGAAGCGAATTTACATCGCTGCAGGCTGAAGTCTCTTTTGCAAATGGCGTCGAGCGCTATTCACCAGAGAGACATTTTCATGTGGAAAGGTCTCGTTTAGAAGAATGGCAAAGCCTTACACTTTTTAAACAACTACATTCTCCAAATCGAACAATGTGCCAACTCTGTCGCGGAACAGAGTCTTACCGCAACTTCCAGCTAGTGTGACTTTGTCCTTTCTGAGAAGGTCATCGCAGCTGCAGCCGACAGAGCTATAGATTCGCTTGGCCTAATTTCAAAAGGAACTTCAACCAAGTTTCATTCCTTCTGGGGGAAAAATTGGCAATATTTCCTTAGAGCCAGTTCATAATCAGGCCAGGTATTCAATTTGATATTTTTAAAACCCCTTTTTTTTTACATGATAGTAGGATTAGGAAAATTCGTATTTATATAAACACTAAATTCTTAAGACGACTATTACAACCTCAAGAATATAGACTGTATTCTCATTTTCATATGAAATTACATTTTTTTTAAGATGTATGTTTGTTTACTGAGCCTCATCGGTGTGTTATTAAAAATCCTCGGTCGATAAATGTCTTGCTTCAATATCGATGTTTATTTGCCGGACATTTTTTTTTTTTTTTTTTACTATTTTCCGTCAGTTAATATTTGTGGTAAATTCTTTTACATCATCAAATTGTCTCTATTAATATATGCTTCGCTTTTCTTTGGATTGATTACAGCTCACTTTTCTATGAAGTCTTTCACATCAGGACGAATTGGTTTGTTTATTTCTTTTTTTTTATCAGTGGCATATCAATACAGTGTAACCCGGATATAAGAGACCCGGATATAAGAGATATTTTCTCTGGTCCCAAATTAGAGCCTTACTTACCTAAACAAAATAGACCAAACACGGATATAAGAGAAACCCGGATATAAGAAAACCACGGATATAAGAGACTTCTTCTCCGGTCCCGACAACTCTCTTATATCCGGGTTACACTGTATCTGTGAGTTATGTAATGCCAAATTCTAAATATTTGTACGCAATTTTATTTTTATCTTTTGAGATAATAATAAATTTACTGATGCATGTCTTACTAATTAACCCATAGCTAGGGGAGTAAATTTTATTAATGATTTTCTCAAAGGTATTTTCGCGTAATGAACCCAACTAGAATTGGAATTCAACTCTACGTTAAACAATTCCGAGCCATTTCCCATTACACCAAACTTTCAGCATCTGGTACTTCCAAGCAGTCACCCGTCTAGTTACTGACCAGGATCGCCGTTGCTTAACCCCACATCAAGAATAGAAACGAATAAGATTGGAGGGTATTTTGATATGAAATACCCAGTAAGCCGAATGAGAACAATCTGTCAACTTAAATTAAGTAAAAAGGTTTTGTTCGAAATTCAGTAAAGGATACGAAGACAGACACCTGAAGAAAACCAGAAAGAGTAATAGCTGAAACTTTAAGAGTATAACAATCAAGTTGAATAAGCTGGTCCCTATAGTAAAGTTAAGGTCGTATGTCGACCATGTAGATTTCTACGTGAATTATAATGCTACAGCCTCACACAGGTCGGAAATAGAGTCGGGCTTTCTTTAGAAAGTTCGTTTTTAATGGCTGAAATTTATACAATAAGGTTATATAACTCAGCCTATCCTTCTGTTGGACGTTATTTGCCGAGAGAAGTGATGGATAGCTTCCTTTTTAAGTGTACCTGGGCTAAAACAAATGCAACAAATACAGTTAGGATTTGAACTCGACAAGCCAAGTTCCGTGCCGATAATCCTCAGGTTTCATGCACATCTGATGAATGGCAATGTACACAAAGATAATTCCTTATTTTTTTATATTCTGAGAAAATTTTGGACTTCATGATTTACAATCCCGTTTCCCGAGCTTTTTTTTATCAGTCCACCCCATTTAAGACGATAATGCCACTAAGACGCAGTGGGGCTACTGGGAGTGAAAAACAATGAAAAAAGATTTCAAGAGGAACTTGAAAGCCAATCCTACACAGGAAACAAGGGATGAGCCAGTAGATCAGTTCAAAAGACAAGAGATGAGTGTGAACCTGACGAGAGGAAGAACCTGTCTACGCATATTGAGGAGAAAAGTAGTAAATTAAATTTCAGGGCTCCACTGAGGATGTTCCGTCCTGGGTATGATGATAAACAACATCCGCGTCCTGGGTAAGACGATAAACTACGTCCAACAGCAAGGCCTCTGAAATAGTTCTGAAGAGCGTGGAACCATCTCTTAATTGCTGGTGTTCCCAGGTCCACCATGACCCGGGGTGGTAGCACCTGTTAGGGTCCTAACTATGGGTAAATAGTTAACCCCTAAAACACTATGAAAGTGTGAAAATAGGTTTTAATACCAGAAATAATTTGTAAAAAGTATTTATTACCAGCAATACATTTTTGAAAAACTTATATTACCAGCTATACATTTTTGCTGAAGAAATATTACCAGAAATATATATAGTAATTAGGAGGATTTGATAATTATATTAAGTGATTCATCGAGTTTGATAGAAACCTCAACAGAATGCAGAAAGCACTGAACGGCCGTTTCGTCCTATATTTGGGACTCATCAGCAGTGCCCATCCACTACCGAGGGAATCGAAACCCCGACGGTCAGGTTAGCAAGCGAACACCATAGCAACTGTTCCACCGGGCCTCGGTGACGAAGAGATTGCAAAGGCCCGGTGGAGCATTTGGTATGGTGTCCGCTTGCCAACCTGACCGTCGGGGTTTCGATTCCCTCGGTAGTGGATGCGCACTGCTGCTGAGTCCCAAATATAGGACGAAACGGCCGTCCAGTGCTTTCTTCATTCTGTTGAGGTTTCTATCAGACTCGATGAATCAATTAATATATATATATATATATATATATGTGTGTGTGTGTCTGTTTTGGCATTAAATAGCACATTGAGGTTGATATGTCGTAAAACAAAACAAACCAAACCAAACCGAGGATGTTAGAAGTGTAGCGTTCAATCAGACTTTAGAAGAAACCAGGAATACAATCCTAAACAGCAAGCAAGGGATACACCCTACTCCTGTTCAAAAGCCCGGGGATGTGTGCCAACTGGATGATAGGCCAACCTATTGTTTCAGAATTCGCTATCTTTCACCGAGTGATAACTTCCGGGAAAATGTCTTATTAATATTTATAACTAAATATTTCGTTTATTCTATTTTTCTATCGTTCATTATATCGAAAATATAGCAGTCTCTTTATTTTATGGTAGAACACAATATGAAAGAGAAATGGAGAAGTCAATCGATTCAAGACCCGAGAGCCAATCGAAGCAGATGTTATAGTGTGTTATATGAACGTAAAAGGAAGTATAAGGAAATGATTCTGAAAAAAGCATAGTCATTTACCACTGACTTGAACAGGTTAAGACCCCTGAGTTCAGAAAAAAAAAATCCACGCAGGGAGATATTAGATAAAAAGGAAGTTGTAGAGAGCTGTGATCACATCCACCTCAAAGAAACTAGATCGAAAAATAATTTCAGATGAATATTATAAAGTTATTTTTTTCTATTTCGATTTTGCTGGCATAAAGACTCATCTATATAAATAATGCTCAGTGTACGTATGTCCGTCCGTCCGTTTGTGAGTTTGTTTAAACATTCGAGGAAAAAGTCACAAACAACCTGAAGTAACGGATAGTAACTACTGTAGTTATACGCAATTAAAAATTAAAAAAATAACTCATTTAAAGTTGAATTTAAATATCGAACAGTGTGAAATTCTTTTTTAAAAGTTCTTTATTAAATGTTTAACTATAATTAGGCTTTTCATTGCAATTACAATTGATACCGTCTAATTAAACCTTGATTAACACTTAAGTCCGTCCTAGTTATGACGATAAACTACGTCCAGCAGCAAGGCATCTAATTAAGAGGTTTTGAGGAGCATGGAACCACCTCTTAGTTGCTGATGTTCTCAGGTCTACTCTGACCGGGGGTGGTAGCACCTGTTAAGGGGTCCTAGCTATGGGCAAATGGTTAACCCCGAAATTGGGGTAATGTGACGCCTCCCTGTGTCTTGTCCTCTGCTGGCCGCGGCGCCTGTTGTGACGCCATCGGTCAGTCCTGGTAACGGCCGCCAATTGTAACGCTAGAGGCGTCAAAATTGTCCGGCGTGACTGCAGCACCATCTGTGACGATCTAACCATTGACTGCTTCGCATGGAAATCTGGTTTACCACGGAACCATGTGTGACACTAACCCCTCTGGTTGTCTTGGTCGTGGTCGATGTCTGGATAGATTCGATATCAGCCTTGCCGTTCCTACCTCGCCTCCAACGTCTGGTTACCGAAGTAACTGCTTTGATTTCTAGTCTAACCTACCCACGTTGTGATTTGATCTTAGGTAGACGAAATCAATCAGGCGTCGGGCCGTAGTCCAAGCTGAATCCGGGGCAAAGATGATACCACACAACTGTATGTAAAAGAAAAATAATGAAACAAACTCAAGGTTCAAATGTGTTGAAAAAATAACAAGTATATTTATATCTGTTTGCTGAATACAGGACTGCGTCTTTCTCCCAAGCCGCTTCTATGGATTCGTGACACTTTGCGTTTCTCAGGCGCGTCTTGATATCTTAAGTTGTTCTTCAATAAACTGCTTTTTGGTATCTTCAGGCGATATTCGTTAAAACTTGTTTTGGCGGTGTGAGTCTAAGTAGTTATTCAAAAAAAAATTGCTTTAGGTTAGAAGTCTAAGTCGGAATGCGTGGAAAACTTTCAGTCAGCTCCGGCGAGGCTGGTCTCCGACCTCACAGCTCGCTGTCGATCTGCGTGAGTCTCCGATCTCCATCCCAACTCAACTGTCTGTAACTCTAACTCTGGGGACGTTCGTTTATATGGACGACGACCAAAACCGGGTGGGGGCCTGTTGTGGTTTGGGTTCTTCGATAATTCCAAATACCCAATAAGGATTTTTTTTTGTCTTCGGACAGGAAAATTTATCACTTCCCATTTTTGGAAGTCAATTACTTTCTGTTTTAGAGGGGTTCTTCGCCTATCTGTGGTTGGAGGTCGTAAGGTGTGACATCCCCCCGGTGTCGCCTCGCCAAATATGACGTCTGCCTGGCTGCGTCCGTCATGCTATCCTGTCCTGTGACGACCAACTGGCTTGGTATTGGTTGCGGCACCGAATGTGACGTTCTAACCTTTTGGTGATTCCGATGGGAATCTGGTTAGATTCGGTATCAGCCTTGTCGTTCCCAGCTCGCCTCCAACGTCTGGTTACCGAAGTAGCTGTTTAAATTTCTAGTCTAACATACCCACGTTCTGATTTGATCTTAGGCAGAGAAATCAATCAGTCGCCGGGCCGTAATGCAAGCCGAGTTCGACCAAGGGCAACACCGCACAAGTATATGTAAAAGAAAAGAAAATAATAACTCGAAAAGTTCAAATGTGTTAAAAAAAGAAAAACAATATTTTATATCTGGTTGCTGAATACAGGACTGCGTCTTCTTCCCAACCCGCTATATGGATTCGTGACACTTTGTGTTTGTTAGGTGAGTCTTAACATCTTAAGTTGTTTGTTCTTTAAGAAACTGGTTCTTGGTGTATCTTGTTTTGGTGGCATGAGTCTAAGTCGTTCTTCAAAATAAATTGTTCTTGGCTAGAAGTTGAGGTCGTGATCCCTGGAATCTTTCAAGTCAGCTACCTGCGAGGCCGGTGCAACTCCAACTGCCAACTTGAACTCGAACTCGAACTCAACTCAACTCGCTGCGACTCTGCTTATATGGACGCCGACCAAAACCGGGGTGGGCTTGTCGGGGTTTGAGGTTCCTTGATAATTCTAAACCCACAATCCACTTCTTTGTTTTCGGTCAGGAAAATTTTATTATCTTCCATTTTTGGAAGTCTTTCGTCTTCCCACTTTCTTCTGTTCTCATATTAGTATCTCACCATGCCCTCTCTCACAGTGGCATCTCACACCTATCCCTTCAGGGGGGACGCAACAGGCCTCCCCTCCTTCTTCACATGATTACCTCCGCCTAACGCTTAGGCCACCATTCAGCCAATGGGCGCTCAGCAGCGTGGGTGTGGCCAGACTAGCCTCGGTTTAAAAATCTTGCTCAAAGAAAAAGAAAATTATCTTGCTTTTTTTTTTTTCCTTTCTTCCCTTTCTTCTGCCCGACAACAAAACTTATCCCCTGGACTTTATCAATCGAGACTTTTCGCCAGCATCAAATGGGTGGTCATCTGATGAGATCGCATTGGCGTTAATTATTCCTGATAAAATAATTTTCTTATCATAGCCAGCTCCTGGCACAAAACAGATGCCTTTTTCAAAGATATTCGTAGATAGCCAATGGCTCAGTCTTTTGTTTTTGTAATTCTGCGGTTGATCCATTCGGACATTTTTCTGCGACCCAATTAATTTTTATCTATTTAGAATTCTGCCCTGTAGGTCACCTGAACGACATGAAATTTTCACCATTCGGTGCGTCATGAATCAAATCCGACACATCCGCGACCTTACCTTCCTCGCTAATGAGAATAAAGCCTTTAGCATTTTTCTTTGTTAAAAAAGAATAACATTACTTAGTGACCTTTTCGTGGTGGCTTCTTATCACCTAAATTTAATTCTCGTCTTTTTTTTCTTCTTTCCTTCTAGCGACCTTAATAGTGTCACAAAGGGAATTGTCCTCCTAAACTCTTCCTTTCTCATATTGGTATCTCACATCATTCCCCTCAGAGGGTGGCAACAGGTTTCCCTTCTTTCTCATATGTTTACCTTCGCCCATCACTCACGCCACCACTCAGCCAATGAACGCTCGGCAGTGTGGGTGTGGCTAGACTAGGCTCAGTTTACAATTATCGCCCAAAGAAAAAAAATATTTTCCCTTTTCTTTCTTTCTTTTCTATCGGGGAGAATTCTTATGAATCGTACTGCGGACATTAAATTTTTATCTTAACTTGGGGTCACCTGGAATTCATTAGCGAAATTTTTCTGACTTATTAACTGGGTGGTCACTAAATCTCTTTGTCTCGTCCGTCTCAATATCATCGCATTCTGTCGCCAACAGCTTGTACAGGTAATAATAATGGCTTTCTTCGTTGGTCTATTTTTTTTTAAGATAACCGAATTGAATTTTTTATTATCGCCATACGTGTGGGAAGATTCTTATTCTTTATCCGAATTCTGTTTCTCTTGGCACTTAACATTTATCATGAAAAGATCCGGACATACAACAGATGGGTCTCTTTCTGGATCATAAGAACCAAAACCAAAAGATATCTTCGGAAGATAATTACTGGCTATTCCTATTGGCATGGCTTCACCCAATTCTTTCTTTGTCCCAGTTTCGATTATCTTCTAGAATTCTGCTTTGTACGCCACTGACATTTTTTATCATTGCCACACGCGTCATGATATTAATTAATTCTGACATTCTTAATAAAAAATAAAATCTTTACCCATTTTTCTTTTATTAAAAAAATAATGTCGCTCGGCATGTCTTTTGTTATAGCTTCTTCTCGCGTTAAGTATTTCTCGTTTTTAATTTCCATGCTTAATTAGTTAGCCAATTACCATAGCTAGTGTCACAGTAAAATGGATTTTAATACCAAGAATACTTCGTAAAAATAAATTATCAGCAATAAATTTTGGAAGAAAAAAAATATTACAAGCAATACATTTTTGAAAAATAAATATTAGCAGAAATATATTTTTGAAGGAAAAAATTATTACCAGAAATAGATGTTTGAGAAAACAAAATATTACCAGCAATAAAAACTTTGTCGGCATTAAATAATCCATTGAGGTTGATATGCCGTAAATCACAACAAGCCAAACCAACATTTAAGTACGTTTCTCATATTTTTTTTTCTTTTTCTATCACGCGTACAGTGACGTATGCCAAATCTTATATATTTCGTGTTCCCTGATGTCTTTTAAGAGTGACTTTATTTGCAGGAATCATAAAGTATGGTCATTTTAAAATAAAAACAAATTTTGCGCAAAAAAATAATTAACAAACAACAGAAATCGGTTGTTTATACGAAAAAAGATTATGTCGAATTAAGATGTCGATTAAAGATAAAATAATTTTATGAAATAATTTAACGTACATAGGACGAAGGAAGGTAAGAGGCTTAAGCTCGAAAAGCCCTCTGATAGAGCTAGTTGCTAAATAAAAACGAAAGTTTACAGAAGAAAAATGAAGTTAAATTAATTGAATTTATTTTCTAAGAATTGTACCAATTCAAAAAATGTAATTGAATACTTTTTTGTTCCTTTAGTCGTTTGAATGGGATTCTTTAATAAATAAGAAAATGAATGATATAACGTAAAAATATCAAAATAGTCACTCTTTTTCTTTTTCCTTTCGTTTCTGTCTTTTATCACAATCGGAACGTCACGCAATCTTTGCGAGACTGACCGCCTTAATTCGATCGAAGAATAGGAAACGTCACGCGTCTTGTTGAATTCCAAGTTCGGTAGGCCAACCGATGAAATGAACCATGACATTTCCAGAAGAAGTGACGCTTATTTAGCGAAACAAACGGCGAACTAATTGTCGTCGGTCTGATTTTGATGGATGACAAAAGGGCTCCGTTGAAAAATACTCAGTTTCTACTGTGTACCCGTGCTTTATTAGTTTTTCGAAAAAAGAAAAAAAAAAAAGCATTTGAGCTTCATCGAGTATATTTGTGTAACATTTTCTTTTTTCAGTTTATAATTCTATAGGCTGAACTTGCAGCGTTCAGATTCGTTGAAGAGAAAAGCGGGAATAAAATACTGCACCCGACCATGTCTGTAGAGTGATAAAAAATAAAATCATGCAACATATTTCATTTCGTTTAATTATATATCCACTGACCTTAATCAGTCAGTTATGTACCATGCGTGATACACATTTAGGCGATGATGTATCTTTCGATACATGAATGACGAGGCAGAAATCTTTCCCGCAGGAGGTTGCCATTTCTTTCTGAGGTAGACAAGCTGCCATGCAAGACTATAGAACTTGGTCTGTCCTGCTATTTACCCATAACTGGGGGGAGAAAAGGATTCATACCTTTTGCAAGGGTATTAGCACATAAGTGAATGTAATGGATTCGACTGGAATTCAAACTCCGCTCCCCGATTCCGCAATCCGAACCGCTATCCATATACTCCACACGTTCATATATTTACATAGTTAGTTATCTATCTATCTATCTATCTATTTATCTATCTCATTGCATATCTATCTATCTATCTATCTATCTATCTCATTGCATATCTATCTCTTGATCGAAGTATGTTCATTATCTACTTACCTGTATGTATCTCTGTCTCTGTCTGTCTCTCTGTCTCTCTGTCTGTCTGTCTGTCTCTCTCTCTCTATATATATATATATATATATATATATATTTCAAAAACTAAAAAATAACATACACTCAATACACACATTCCATTCCCAGCAACCAACAGAACTGTCAAAATGCCCAAGGAGGCTATTCGGAAAGTCAGGAATCTCCCATCCTCTATCTTAAAAGACAACTTAAAAGAGGCCCTTTGACCAACACAAGACTGGCCAAAATTAAAGATAAAAAAAAACAAATAAAAGCTACAGATAAAATTCAGTCATTCACTCCTGTAGTTCAATTCTACTAATGAGCAGGGTTTTTTCTCCTGATGATGGCCATGCTGGCCTAAACTAATCGAGGAAACCAATTGAAATAATTAAACAAAAAAATATTAATGTACAACCCAGTGTGTCTGAAATTTATAATTTCTTATTATTAGGTTGGTGCAAAAATAACGACGTAATAACGTCGTTTTTTGACGTTAAAAAATACGCCAAAAAACGACATTATTACGTCATTATTTTGCACCAACCTAATATAACTTTATTGTTCAAAAACACACACGCATGCACACACAAACACACATGCATATATTAACCTCCCTCCAATCCTTCTTTTTATTGCACTTTTTTTTGCATCTCTACGCCTCTCTCTCCCTACTTTTAATTTCTATATCCATCTTTCTCTCTCTCTCTCTCTGTCGTTCTCTCTATGTACCTGTCATCCCTCTAATAAGATAATTTCAGTGTGATTGGGTTTCAATTTGAGGAGAGTGCAGAGGATTCGGAAAGAATTCGATGAATTTAATGGAGATTACAAAGGTACGGCATCTGCATAAACTCACCCTGATATTTCTGATAAGAAAAAAAAAACAAATTGGTGTCGAGGGCTTCAGATTCAACATTGAGTCTACATCTAGTGTCCGCTGGAAGACTCTATGTCTAGCAACAAGACTTTGCACAATGCTACACAAGCAGGAGAACACAGTCAATGGCTTTCAGTCAATTTCCGCGATCACATAACCCTTTATATCTGGTCTCATAACTCCTCAGACTGCAAACCTCTTGATTATTATATGTGTGACTCGTTTGAGCGAGAGACAAACTAAACTCCTTGTATCACCAAACTTGAACTGAAGGCAAAGATTATGGCAGCATTCACCAACTTAAACAAGGAGACCGTCCAGAAGTGATGCAGGAGATTCCGAAGTCGGCTGGAGTTGTTGAGGCCAAGTGTGATTTTATTAAATGAATTTAATCTTTAGTATTTCAAGATATTTTTGTGTAATTTTAGTAAATATAGCTTTTAAAATTAGTTGTCAATATTATTTTCATTTTTGCATAAGTTAGACGACAATTTATCCATCGTTCCCAGTATATATATACGGCTAGAGAGAGAGAGAGAGATAAGGAGAGATTAAGAGAGAGATTAAAAGAGAGAGATTGAGAGAGAGAATTAAGAGAGATTGAGAGAGATAGAGATAGAGAGAGATTAAGAGAGAGAGATTGAGAGAGAGAATTAAGAGAGATTGCGAGAGATAGAGATAGAAGGAGATTAAGAGAGATTAAACAGAGACATTAAGAGAGATATTAAAAGAGGGAGAGTTTAAGAGAGAGATTAAGAAAGAGATTAAGAAAGAGAGAGATTAAGAGAGATTGAGAGAGAGATTAATTGAGAGATTAAAAGAAAGAGATTAAGAGAGAGAGATATTAGAAAAGGGAGAGAGATTAAGAGAGAGATTAATAGTAAAGGTGTTGGAAATATTATCTATTTCCTTACAAGTAAATAATCGACATGCCCTTTGAACCTGTATAAGCGAAAGTTTGAACTTTAAACCGGCCTTGTGCGACATGATGCCCTCGTGTATGTGGGGGGGACTAAATACCGTTCAGTCCGTATTCGAGTTCTTCTTTATTGGTTCTACCTTGGACTATCACCGTGGTACAAGGAACCGGACCATAACTCAGTGTGGCATTTTAACCTGTACATACCCTCTACAAAACTACATCTTTTTCAACGTTAAGAATTTTTTAACGTTTCATCAGTTAGGAAATCATGATGAATATTATATATATATATATATATATATATATATATATATATATATATATATATATATATATATATATAATAGCAATGTGAAAGATAGTATGCAACCAAGAATGCTGAAGGTCCGTTGGATACTGAGAGGAAATATATTTAAGACTAGCTGTTTGGAAATAAAATGCTCTACATTAAAGATAGTGCGTTAATAAAATGAATATAAATAAAAGTTTGACACTCACCTGATTGATGTTACCTTCATCATGCCAACTGGTGGGGTTCATTGGCGAATCCACCCGCCCGTCCACTCGTTAGGGGTATCAGCAATTGAATGCATGTATATTTTTAGCTTTTTCCTTTTTTTTTATTCATTCATCATTGGTGTAAGTTTTTTCCGTATTATTTGTGTTCGTGTGTGCATTTGACATTTCATCATTCTAAAAATAAACTTTCCACCAGTGATGAATGATGATAAGAATATTTCACTATTCTGGAAATGAAGATAATTTTTTCATCATTCTAAAACAACCTTTCCACCAGCGATGATAAATGGTGATGTTTTTTATTTTTTTTTTTTTTTTATCAATCTAAATACGATCTTTCTACACGTGATGAATGGTGATAAATATATTTCATCATCCTGAAAATAAAGATAAAATACTTCATCTTTCTAAGATCTGAAACCTCATTTTTATCAAAACGATTCATCCACCACAAGCAAGGACAGTAGGGTCAGGTCAGTAGAGTACAGAACAGTAGAGTAGAGGAGCGTCGCAATAGTAAAAAAAAAAAAGTACAGACGTATCTTCATCGCTCCGTAAAAATCCGCAGTTAACGGTCACAAATGCTACCCTTAACAATGAAATTCTCGAAACAAGCAAAAACAACTTAGTACTAATTTTTGACGAAACAAGAGACAATAAAACTGAGAACCTTTTAGCACATACAATACCAGTAATTTAATTGGCATCACGAAAAAAAAATACATATACTTGCCATTAATTTTAACACGTTTCAAAGTCTCATTGTTTTTTTCTTGTTGTAATACGATTTATTCCTTAAAAAAAGGAATCCTATATCAACTACAAATACATATATATATAGTTGGGTCGTTTATGAAAAACTAGGTAATCCGTATGGTTTGGTCCAAAGAGGATAAAATACAGAGAGCTCAATGTAAATCCAGAGCAAATAATTTAAAAAAAAAAGATCACTTTAAGGTTCCATGTAATAAATTATTTCACCACAGCCCTTTTAAAGGAGTGCGGATCATCAGACATTACTTCCAAAGGTTGAAACGAAAAATGAAAAGAAATTTACACATTTTTGACGGGCTTTATTAAGCATATGTAAATTAACGAAGTGAATAATGATTGTGTTTATAAACAGTAATTTATTTTCTACGAAATTTCTCGGACATTCAGGTCGATAGATGCAATTAATATATTTAATTAAAAACAGAGCATTTGCTTACGTAAATTGTATTTATAAATATAACGGATAAACAGAAAATATATTAAATAATTGCCAGATTTAATCAATTTCCTTATATATATATATATATATATATATATATATATATATATATATATATATATATATATATATACATATATATATATAAATATATATACATATATATATATATATATATATCAGTCTGTGCCTGTATGTGTGTATGTGTGTGTGTTTGCAGGTATGTAGAAAAATAGGAAAGGACACGTTAGGTAAATAATCCAGGGTTCTTTAGTATATTTTTTTTAAATAATAGTGCTCCATACAAAATTTGAGGTTAAATTATAATTGATTTTTTTAAAAAATATGATGCCTTCGCTACATAAGAGTCCTCATGTTTCAAAACGTGAGCCGAAACCAACAATATAATTATTTAAATTAGATTGAATTAAAGTAAGAAGCCGTGTTTCATCCTCAAGCGAAAATTTAAATTTTTGAAACATGAGAACTCTTATGTAGCGAAGGAATCATATTTTTAAAACAATAATCATTATATATATATATATATATATATATATATATATATATATATATATATATATATATATATGTAATGAGTAGAATGACACAAACTCAAATTCTAGTCACGTTCCTTGTGTGGGGCTTGGTGTAAACGTTACTAACATTCACTCAGCATCACACAACTACATCTTAAAACAGAGCATTTAGATGCTAATACATAATACTACGAACAAAATTAAATTTCCTTTAAAATTATTTAATCACCACTTACTTACCATCGTCTGACGAAGTACAATTATACTGTTGAAACTTGAATTTTTTAGGGTAGGGATTTTAAAATGTTTTTATTGTAATCTCTTATAATAAAATATAATAACAATATATTGCTCTACTTTGTATTTGTATTATATATATATATATATATATATATATATATATATATATATATATATATATATATATATATGTATATATATATGCATATATATATATATATATATATATATATATATATATACTTTATTATTCGAATAGATAGAGATACTTGGTCACGTGTGAGCGAGTGTGAGACACACATACACAAGCAGACACACATATTATAAATTAGCCTATTAATTAATTAATTAGTTGTGGTCGTATATTCTGTATGCCTTCACATGTGAAAGAATGAGAGACACTCATACTCAAGCAGACACATATTTTCATTATGTTTATGAGTATTTAATGACTATATAAATATACCAGATTAACTTACACGTACTTTGACCACAAACTTTCTACGTACATTCATACACACTAATTATCGCCTTTTTCAATTGTAACCCTTAATATATGCCAATACAGATATACCTGTCTGTACATATATATATATATATATATATATATATATATATATATATATATATATATATATATATATATATATATATATATATAGGCTATTGTTGTTTTCTTCGCATTTTTCTTTTGCGTTTTACATTTCTCTTGGCTGGTTAATACCGCGAGAGAGTCCGCCATGTTGGTAGGGGGCTGTTTCAGGAGACGCTTGTGTTTCTATCACAATGCGTTCAAATGACCCGCTACATACATACATACATTCATACATACATACATATATATATATATATATATATATATATATATATATATATATATATATATAATACTATTCTTAAAATTTGTAATTTTGAATTTTATAGTATAACTTAATATTTATTAGTTATAAATGAATACTATTTAAGTCTAATCCTAAAATTAAAATATTAAACAATTATTATAACCAAATTTCGTTGTCAAGTTTTTTTTTGAATTCTCATTAATTTTGATTGGTCATTCCAGCTTACGTCATTGCGATTCCCCTATTGAGGGGTGTTTGATTTATTTAAACATTTTAAAACCCTTTATTATACTTTCAACAGCATCACTTGATAAGACACCAGAAGTGTTGAAACAAAATGGTTATTTTTGTAGTGATTTTATAACATAGTTATGTTATAATTTTCGAATAAACACACACACACACACAGATATATATATATATATATATATATATATATATATATATATATATATATATATATATATATATTATTCTCATAAATACAATTACCTAGGAACGTGTGAAAGAATGAGAGAGACACACAAGCAGATACACATATTTTCATTATGTATATGACTATTTCTCCACCTCAGTCCCCCAAATGTAGGCATGAGTGTTCTGTTAGTCTATAAATGCAGCTACATATCAAGGTCATCTATTAGTATAAGTAACGAGATTGTATCCATTGCTGGTTTGTTAGTCCTGTCAGGTAGCTAGCAGCATAAGCTATTCCCAAGGAATTCATCGTTCTGAGAACAGGCCCGGTTCAACGTCAGCATATATTATTTATAATTATATACACACTGGCGTGCGTGCGCACACACAAAAATACATATATATATATATATATATATATATATATATATATATATATATATATATATATATATGTATATGTATATGTATATATATATATATATATATATATATATATATATATATATATATATAATAGAATATATGTTGTTATAATAAAGGGAAAGAATATATATATATATATATATATATATATATATATATATATATATATATATATATATATATCGTTGTCAACAGACACACTGTTTCGCTGTATCACATCTCAGCAGTGTGAGTATACATGCGATTCCTTCAGTCCGAGATCGAAACCCAATCTACTCTTACCCTTTAGGATATTATAGCGCATGCAGCAGAGAAAGGGAATTTTTAATGCATTATATACGAGTTATAAGCCTCAGTGAATACCAGTGTGCTCAATTCATAATAAAGAGCTTTTAGCGTTAATTAGCAGCAAACGAAAAATTCCCTTTCTACCACAATACTCAACCTACGAGATGGGGCGTATATATTTATTAACAGACTGATTATTTCGTTGTATCACAACTCATGAGTGTTGTTAGACATGCGATTGCTTCAAAACTGACTAATTTAACATCAGTCGGAGTCTCTCACCCTTAGGCTATCAGCGCACGCAGCTGCAAAAGAGAATTTTTAACGCATTGTATACGAGAAGCAGTGATAGATAGATGAGAGATACCTACATAGATGTATAACCTAGATAAATATGCAAAGACATAGATATCTAAAGCCTGACATCAATAACTATATCTGAACATATAATTCAACAGATTGAAATGGATGAACGGATTGAAATAGATAGATAGATACATAGATAATGAACAGCTTTAGATAGATAGATAGATAGATAGATAGATAGATAGATAATGAACAGCTTTAGATAGATAGATGGATAGATAGATAGATAATGAACAGCTTTAGATAGATAGATAATGAACAGGTTTAGATAGATAGATAGATATATAGAGATAGATAGATAGAGATAGATAGATAGATAGATAGATAGAATTCAAAATATATGTATTTGTATAAATGAAATATCGCCGAGAAATTTCTGTGTGTGTGCACAAACATCCCTATATATATATATATATATATATATATATATATATATATATATATATATAGAGAGAGAGAGAGAGAGAGAGAGGGGGGGAAAGAGAGAGAGGGAAAGAGAGAGAGAAAGATTACGAGAGAGAGAAATAGAGAGAGAATGAGCGATAGAGAGGTGAGAGATACCTGCATAGATGCATACGCCTAGATAAATATACTGAAACACCCCCCCCACACACACATATATATATATATATATATATATATATATATATATATATATATATATATATATATACGGGCTGACATGGATAGGGAGAAAAGTTTGATTGAAATAGATAGATAGATAGATAGATAGATAGATAGATAGATATATAGATAAAATACGGTATGAAATGATAGGTGGTAATATATTTATGTAGATAGATCGATAGACAGAATTAAATATATATGTATTTTTATAGATGTAATGCACACACAAATATCTAATATATTCAAACACAGACGTATACATATGTCTATAATGAATTATACGTACTCATTCATTGATATGTGCATACATGTATATGCATGTGTTCATTTGTGCGTGTGCATGTGTATACACATCCCCCATATGTATATATATATATATATATATATATATATATATGTACTGATGATTTCGATATATATATATATATATATATATATATATATATATATATATACTGATGATTTCGATATATATATATATATATATATATATATATATATATATACTGATGATTTCGATATATATATATATATATATATATATATACTGATGATTTCGAACGGACTCCTATTAGATGCACTTGAGTTCGAAGTGTCAAAAGCGCGCTTTTTGTAATTTGAGCTGCGGTAATTAATTTCCCAATTGGCAAACGAAGTGAAAAGCCACCCTGAATAATTCCCATTTATATATTAACTTTTTACCTGACTGTGAAACTGGCTCGCACGTCGAAATAAATATGTATAGAAATGCAGCGTTTCCTGCCTCAAAGAAAGGTGTCTCAAGGTCGGTAAATGTTTCGATTTAGCAAAGACTCTCGCATTTTTCTTTTATATCGTTTCTCACCGTAAGAATCAGGAAAGGAGATCAATCACTGATTAATGATTAAATGATCTGATCGATTAACGACTAGATGAAATAAACTGAAAGTAAGGAAAGCTGCAGTGGTTTTTGCGTTGAATTTTCGCTAAAAGAAGCTTGGGAAATGTATGAAACCATTCCCGGGAATGTAGACTGGCATCGTTATCAACTCATCTATGAGAAAGAAATCTTTGAATTCAAAGAATTGTAGGAACTTAGGATGTTGGGCATGCCCCGTTTTTATTATGTTTCTCTGGCAATTCCTAGTGAATATGTTTTGACCCTATTCAGTAATTACAAATACAAGCGTATCTTCTTTTAAACGTTTACTCACGAGCCTCTGATGGGGTTTTGTGTTTATCCTCATTACTACTTTTATTTATGAGTCCCCATGAATAATGGAAGATTATTATTATTATTATTATTATTATTATTATTATTGTTTAACGTTATAGATACAAGTATTTAAGTAAATGCTATGTTTATAATAAACAGTATTAAATAACATTTACCGGCCTGAATGTCCGAGAAATTTTCATAGAAAATATTCGTTCTTTGACAGGATTCGAACCTGCATCCTATACGGAACCGTCATTTACGCTGACGTGCCTTACCGTTAGGCTACAAAGAAGCGTTCGGTAGACATATGTGTGTGTGTGTGTGTGTGTGTGTGTGTGTGTGTGTGTGTGTGTGTGTGTGTGTAATTTAAAGAAAACCAGACCATTTTAAGGCTCCATTTTAATAGTTTATTTCACCAGAAACCTTTTAAGGAACTTTGGATCATCAGACATCACAAAAGGTGAAACGCAAAATGAAATGAAAATTTACACGTTTGACGAGTAGTATTAAGTTTATGTAATCTAACAGAGTGGGTAACGAGGAGTAGTGTGAGAGACATGGTCGACTTCAGAGAGGGTTTATTTTAATATTCACTTCTATCATACTTAGTATTGAGGATGGAGGGACCAGACATTGACCTATTTCATCGGTTAACTTAACGGAAATGATATATTGAAAGGGAAGGAGAGAAGAGAGAAAAAGAAAAAGAAAAAGAAAAAACAAAGAAGGGAGAAGTAAAGAGAAAGAAGATGTATTTAGCTTTTACGGAGGAAGAAGTGGGGTGGTATAGTTTTAGCAATTTAGGTAAAAAAAACATATTTTAACGTTTGATAGTAATTTAAATGTTTAAAAATCCAAGAAATTAATTTAAGCAATTTAAATATTTAACTCTACAAATAATTTAGGGATTTAATAATGATTTTAATACTATATTTAAAAACATATTAATAAAAACACCATGTCTCGCTAGGTCGGTTACGACTGAAAAGTAAGTTTGAGCTTCACTGGTTACTCCATACTTTCGTCCCTGTGCCACATCTAAGTGAGACTTAGAAAATCATTTTGGGCACCTCGAGGCCCTGTAGTGGTTAGCTGCAATAATTACGACTGAGTAGTGAGTTCGATCCTCACTGAGTACCCCCTACTTTCGGCTGTGTGCCACATCTAAGCTACGCTTGGAAAATCGCAATCTATATACATATCTTATTTTAGGAGATTGCATAAAAGAATGTCAAAAAACCCTACACAACAGCAGTCGTGTTTTAATTTGAATCAACGCATCTCATCAGGGGATCAAAAATGACTGGAAAGGGAACGATTAATTGAAATTTAAAAGCAAAATAAAATGTCGAAAAAAGAAGAAATGAAAAGAGAGAAGTTGGTTACGGAGTTTGAAACACGACTGCATTTGTGTAGCGTTTTTTGATATGCTTTTTCTTCTTCCTTTTCTCGTGAAAAGATAGCGTACCTTGGTTTTAAATCTTAATAAATTGTCTACACACCAGTTATTTACTAACGCCTGATGAGATGCGATGATTCACATCGAAACACGACAGCAATTGTGTGACATTTTTTGACATGTTTTTGATGTAATATTCTAAAATAAAGAATATTGCTCTACTTTGTATTGAGCCCTCTTTTAAATTAAATGTTACGAAATTTGGAATTCATTCTATTCGTTCTCATTTTATCTATACACACACACACACATATACATATATATATATATATATATATATATATATATATATATATATATATGGTAATTGTCTGCCTTATTAGTTCTTATTGATTTCTTTTTTTTACGGCTTGTCAACATTTTGTGGATTATTTAAAGTCGAAAAATATGTTTTGATTCTAAGAATTTTCGTGGGGAGTTAATCATATTTTACTAATAAACGTCTTACTAATTAACCCATAGCTGGAGAGGGAGATGTGCGCCCATGTCTTTCTTAAGTGTATTTCCGTATAAGTAAATATAGCAAACCAAACTCGAATTGGAACTCGCCACTTCGAATGCCACTTCAGCGCCGTTATCCGTTACACTACCGCACATCCAAGCTTACATATCCGGTATTTCGAAAGCAGTGACTCATCCAAGTACCAGCATAGATAGGTTGCTTAACTTCGGTGGTCGTACGCGAACGTGTGTTTCCACATGATACGTCCGTAAAGCAACATCATGAGGATAGACACATTTTTACCATTACTCGGCTTTTGCGTCTGCTTCTTCATCACAGTCTCTGAAATGTTTTCCTTAATTGCAGAAAAGAACTAATAGGGGTTAATAATGTCTCAGTACTAAAGGAGACTAGTTCATAGTGTTACTATGTATGAAAGGCATATTTCCTAGTTTTCATTTTCCCCATAATGGCCATTATTATATCCATGGTCGACAAATCCCCAAATACACAGACGGAACGGAATAGCGAAAAGAAAAAGAACGATAAACAAAGCATGTTTGTCATTGTTTTTGTTAAGTCATATACAACACATATAAAACAAGCAGTGTTCTGTAATGCCCGTTGTCAGGCGAGTCTTTGTAAATCACAGGTACAATAATAGTAACGCCGCTAATTTACATATATATATATATATATATATATATATATATATATATATATATATATATATATATATATATATATATATATATATATATATCCTTAACCCGTCTCGTGATCTATTTCAAAATTAGGTCGACTGTGCTTGCTCTCTGGCGATCCGTGTTCAAATCCACATGTCTGCAGTGACAATTTATTGCTATAGGACACGGTGCAAAAAAAAAAAAAAGCGAAGAGAGAGAGGGTCTTACTTGTATTTATGCCCAACAAGAATTTGAGCTGTGATTATAGAGAGGACATATTTAGGATTCCTAATGAAGATTCGAGTTAGCCGAATTTATCATCTATGTCACTGGCGAGGACATATTCCATAAAAATGAAACGGCGAGTCATATTTATTGTCATCCAACATGAAGACGAAGAGTTGGAGGCAATTTTTGTATCTGGTGAAGATGTATTCCTAAAAGAAAACTTGGACCATACATTCGAAAGCTGTCACATGTGGCAGCTGGTTGGCCCGGGCAGAGGACTTGCCACGCCCGTGCGAACGAACGATTCCAGGTTGACTGACTGACACACTTTCATCACTCTATGAAGTGACGTCATTAAGCGACGTCACGTGACCCACTTGACTTCATAAAAACCAAAAGGTGATAATTAACCTTTGTATCCCTAAAGGCTTTCAAAATTTCAATTACACACCTGACAATCACATTTATATTTCGTTATTTGCTTGGCACCTGATTTCTTAAAATCCCAGGGCTGCAGAGACCAAACTCGTTATGACACAATTTTCATTCCCAGATATTCTATTGAAAGCGATGTCTACATTGAAATACTAGTCCTGCTCACTTACGTGGTATTACTTGGTATAATAGTTATGCAAAAATATTAATAATAATATTTTTAACAATATAAATAATGTAACTAAAATATTAATCATAATATTTTAATAATAACAATGCAACTAAAATATTCATATTATAATTTTTAATAATAATAATAATAATAATAATAATAATAATAATAATAATGCAGCTAAAATTTTCATAATAATATTTTTAATAATAATAATAATCATAATAATAATGCAAAAATATTCATAATAATATTTTTAATAATAATAATAATAATAATAATAATAATAATAATAATAATAATAATAATGGAACAAAAGTATTCATAATAATATTTTATTATTAATAATAATAATGGAAAATATTCATAATAATATTTTAATAATAATAATAATAATAATAATAATGGAAAAATATTTTAATAATATTTTAATAATAATAATAATAATAATAATGCAACTAAAATATAGATAATACAATTTTTAATAATAATAATAATGCAAAATATTCATAATGATATTTTAATAATAATAATAACGCTAAAATATTCATAATAATATTTTTTAGTAATAATAACAATAATTTAAAAAATATTCATAATAATATTTTTAATAATAATAATATTAATGCAAAAATATTCATGATAATATTTTTTAATAATAATAATAATAATGATGTAAAAAATATTCATAATAATATTTTAATAATAATAATAATTATGCAAATAATCATAATACTTTTAATAATAATAATAATATTAATGCAATAAATCTTCATAATATATTAAATAATAATAATAATAATAATAATAATAATAATAATAATGCAACAAAAATATTCATGATAATATTTTTAATAATAATAATAATGATGCAAAGAAAATCTTCATAATAATACAGGGTGTTTCAAAAAGAATACGCCAAAATCATTGCGCTATTTTTTCAGGTCTATAGCATTGTAGTGGACTCAATCAGTGGTTATTTGATAAAGTAGTTATCAAAGTTTTATTGGGTGTCAGTTTCACTGCTTCTGGTGCAGCTGAATTGTGGGAAGATCAATCAAAATGGCGACTCCCCAGCAGAAGGCGTTTTGCTTGCTTGAGTTTGCGAAAACAAACGACGTTGTCACGTTGCAGGCAGATTCGAATGACTTCATTTTTCAGCAAGATGGAGCACCACCCCATTGGCATTAGAGCCAATCTGAATGAAAACATGCCTCAGCGATGGATTGGGAGGAGAGGTGCTAAAGACCTTGCTCTCTCTGCTTGGCCTGCCAGATCCCCGGACCTCACTGGGTGTGACTTTTTCTTGTGAGGGTATGTTAAAGACCAAGTTTATGTTCTAGCACTTCCAGCAAGTATTGATGACTTGAAAGATTGAATAACAGCTGCAATCAACACGGTGGACCGTGTCATGCTGAGGCATGTTTGGGAGGAATTCTCATATTGGCTTGATGTTGTCCACGCTGCCAGTGGTCGCCACTTATAAAACATGAAATGAAACTTGAATGTATATACAACACATGTGTTCATGCTAGAGGTTTGTAAATTTTTTTGTTATTGACACATCACAGGATGATTTTGGCGTATTCTTTTTCAAACACACTGTATATATATATATATATATATATATATATATATATATATATAGATATATATATATATATATATATATATATATATATAAATATATATATATATATATATATATATATATATATATATATATATATTTGAATATATTTGAAACGGTGCAGAAGCGTATTAAGGCATTAAAAACGAAATTTTATATTATGGACCATGATAGATTTAAAATAAAAACAAACAACGCAGCACAGCAAGTCCGAGCAATTTCAGTGTGAACTGGTTTTCTGTTTTGGCCAGTTCGCACTCGCTATTCCATCTTAAGGTGTTAGAGACACTTTACATCGGGTTCAGGCAACCTACTCTTTGTAAACAAAGAGATTGTTTGCTCGGACTTGCTGTGCTG
Source organism: Acanthosepion lycidas (assembly GCA_963932145.1). Taxonomy (NCBI): domain Eukaryota; kingdom Metazoa; phylum Mollusca; class Cephalopoda; order Sepiida; family Sepiidae; genus Acanthosepion; species Acanthosepion lycidas. The sequence goes on from OZ010608.1 coordinate 45,273,486, forward strand.
CGTTTCTAGCATCTTGGTTGGTATAACTTTTATAATAATTTATTTCTTCCTGTCCAATCATTCATGTCATGCATAACAAACTTTTTCTTTTTCTTTTCCTCATAATTTTAGTTCCCCGTTAACAGTTCTGATGAGAGTGGACGAAACCGGTCGACTGGTGTTTGTTTTTATTTTAAATCTATCATGGTCCATAATATAAAATTTCTTGTTTTTAATGCCTTAATATATATATATATATATATATATATATATATATATATATATATATATATATATATATGCGTGTGTGTGTGTGTGCAGAGTAGTCGTTGGAATTTATCAACCAGTGTACTGATGACGGCCGTTCTAACACAATTTAGCAAAATCTCGCGTAATCTTTGAACACCTGTAGATAACACGAAGCCTGTTGACTCTATACGCCGGATTAAAATGAGCGTTAGAAATTGCATCTACTTGCAGAAAAAGCCGCAAGGGAATAAACACTTTCACTTGAACAAAACTATGGAAACATTACAGTAGGCTACAGAGAGTCAATCTTAGTGTGTAGATGATTGGATGAAAAGGAATTTCAACAATGAATCACGGATCTGCATTGGAGATATTCCCGAAGATTCTATTTTTCAGTGCCTTAAAAATACCGCCTACTGACAGAACCATTGAGAAAAAGACTGAGTCGATTAACAATAATCTTGTTGATAAAATTCTATTATTTAACCCTTAACTGGGTGACATGAGTTGGACTCATACTTTTTCCAAAGATATTTTCGCGTAAGGGAATATAATAAGTCACACCGAAATTCGAATTCAATTCTTCGCATTCCGAGTTACGATCTGCAAAATTATTATTATTATTATTATTATTATTATTATTATTATTATTATTATTGTAGAATAATGACGCGGTCAAAATAAACACTCAGTTCTGGCGCAAGCTTAGTGGGTAATAACTGAACCTTGAGAAAGAGAGCTATTTATGGTGCCATGGAGCATCTCATTGTGCTAAAGTGGGATAGTCCATTGCTTGGGCTGTGATTGGCTGCTGGTACATGAGTGGAGGTATTTCTGTATAAATACCAGCTTGATTCATCAGTTAGTTTTCAGGGTTTGTATTGAGTTACAACCTGCTTTATTTTTGTCTGCCAGCTGGACGCTAGCTGGGACCCTTACGCCGGTAAGTGTTGTTTATTGTATTGTTATTCTACAATTATTATTATTATTATTAATATTATTATTATTAATCTATTGATGGCTGCGTGAGCATGAAGTTAACCTGGAATCGAGTAGCTACTCGTTTCCAGATTAACCCGTCTACAAAGGTGGTTAGATGTAAGTCGCTGTAGACATCGGCTCAAGTTTATTTGTGCTTCTTCAAAACCCAGAGTGACAGCCATGATTTACTGTGTAAATGCATTATGACATGACGCATTAAATAATTTAGACAAGTTTTAGCTACATATTTTTAATAGGATCCTCTCATAATTACAGACAAGTTTTTTAGTATCCTTATTAGATTAGCACAATATCATCAATTTAATACTCAGCTGAACAGAAGACTCTGATGACGACACTGTACTAATATTTATTTTATGTGATATATATATATATATATATATATATATATATATATATATATATATATATATATATATATATATATATGTGTGTGTGTGTGTGTGTGCGTATATATATATATATATATATATATATATATATATATATATATATATATATATATATGGTGCGGTAGATATATTTTCGTCTAAATTGCGCAAAAGTCAAACGGAAATTCTAATGAGCAAGGGGTTGCAGTCTAGGGAGTTAGGTGGCCAGATGTAAGGGGTTATGTGGGCGCAGAAATTGCCTGACAGTCATGACTGGGTCTCCTGCTTGTGTGGTGCAAATTCCTGTTGCCAGACATAGGGTCTTTCATCAGCCACCTTCTTGATCCAGGTCAGAATTACTTCTTAAAGGCACTTGATACAGGACTTCGTGTTGTGTCTAACTCCATGAAAAACAAATTAGAGAATTCTTTTCTTATCGGAACGATCTCAATGGGTTTCCCGAGCTGCCGTGTCTTCGCAATCACCATTAGATTCCTCCAACTCTTTCTAAATCCTATGCACTGTTTTCTGATTGACAACCAAACACTCTGAACTTTATAAATTTCTGGCAGAGTGAATTGCGTCACGATGCTCTTTTTCTCACAGACGGTGCCCAACTGACCCTACTATAATGTGCAGTCGGCAAAATCAAAGCAAACAACATTAATCTAAAAATTAAAAATATAAAATGGCGACAATTTACTCATCGCACCCTTCAGAATTCCGGGCAACAGAAGCATTCACCTTGCTAAATGACGCTGTCTACTTGAACTTCTTCCGTTTACTTAGTATTTCTTATACAGGTTCGAAGTAGTGAACCCAGTTTACCTCTTGAGGTACTAATCTGGAAGCAATTCAGAATTGTCCTGGAATTGTCAACCCTTTTCAGCTTCTACTCTCGTGTTAGTATTCTCGTGACCCATCTTGCACACAGCTTCCTAATCCTCAAGTTCTCAGTTAAAACAATATGGGCCGAACCAGACTAATGCCTAAGGATTTTGGTATCTGTTAGAGAGTAAGATGCCTGTCATCAAAAATTCTATGGTTAATGGCATCGACTTATACATCAGTGGTTGGGGTTTATGGATAGCCTGATCGAGTGTCAACTTCTGTGTTGTCCTTGGCCCGTCTGCAGTTCACTTCTTCGCAGTTGTATAGGAAGGTGACTCTTTAGCGAGTGTCTTTGCCATGTTCACATGGATTTATTTGGGCGTCATACATTTTTTTCCTGATAGTTTATAGTTACCCAGGCCTCTATTTGTCCATTTTCAATTTGTCGTACATCTCTTCATATTTTTTATTTTTATTTTTTATTTTTAAGCAATTCGCCACAAGCAAAGCGGTTGTGCCACTAGCACGCAAGGGGTTACAGAGGATTGAGAAAAATAGTAAAGAGGCGTGTTTGAGGAAAGGATACAGAGAAGGGCGGCGAAAAAGCTCGGGGTGTCAGATGTCGAGTGACATTACACTTGAACATTTGAAGATTATAGTCATCGGGGAAGCAAGGAAATTTCACAGACGGAAATTGCGGGAGAAGAAGCTGTTTGAGTAGAAGAGACTGTTACATGTAACCGTTTTGACAGTGAAAGGGTGGGACCGAGACGCCAGTCTGGTAGCTCGCTTAAATTCATGCAGTCTTAGAACTATCAAAAGTAGCTCGTCGGAACAGTTGCCGTGAAAATACTTGTAGAAAAGACAGAGGGAAGTCACAGCACGTGCGTGTGAAAGTGATTGAAGACTAGATGCCAAATCAGAACCTATCAGATTTCATATTCGTCTCTGGATTTTGTCGAGGACCTCGGGACGTACAGCGGGAGCACCAGACCATAAATGACAGCAATATTCCATGCAAGGACGGATTGTTGATTTATAGATTTGAAAGATGGACGCAGATGAGAAAAACTTTCAAGCACGACACAGAGAACCAAGTTTTCTTTGCGGTAGATGAAGCTATTTATTCAATGTATTTATTCGACCTAATGTCAGTGGACAGCGTGAGAACAAGCAGGCGTAACGAAGCGCTCTCCAGGAGTTGGGAGGCGAGGAGGATTCTTTGTGGTGAGTAAATGAGAGCAGTTTCGTTGTGGAGGCATGAAAGTATACAAGTTTGTATGCGCCTCAGCTGTTTCTACTTTTATAATTGATAGTGTGTTGTTATGGTAAATCTTTTGCTCTTCCTTCTGGGTTAAACTTCGAACTTTTGAACTGCCCTCGTATATAGTGCTTTAAAGGTCAATATCAATAACTTGTAGACAATTTCTTTTTAACACGAAATTTTCTTATAATCTGATAAACATCTTCTTCTTCTCTAGGTCGTGACCTGTCGGGAGGTTGATGAACACGAGTCTTCACAATTTTCTCTCCTTTGTATACCTTAGTAAATTTTGTCTTTTCGTTATCTCTTCTCAAACTTGTTCTCTTTTCGTTATGGGAACTTACCCATAATAATAATGGACTATTCCTGACATTATAAATACTGCGCCTCTCAAGAGGTATGAGGATGTTCTAAGACGAGGAGAGATAATTGAGAGCATATTGTAAGGACATTGGAATAGTGATACTTGTCGAGACAACATAGTTCACTCTAACCAAATCTGATAGTCATTACTAATACTTCTACTTTGTATTATATTTCTGTTGTAATATATCTTTTGTATTCCATACCTGTGTTCGTGTTATTCTTTCATTGGTTCTAACCTTGGAGCATCACCGTGCTACAAGAAACTTAGATCATAACAGATATCTACCAGAAAAGACAAACGAAAGTGAATTAAAAAGAAAGAACTATATATATATATATATATATATATATATATATATATATATATATATATATATATATATATATATGTAAAATGTGTATGTATATAAATATATATATATATGCAATTTATGTATATATTATTTATATATTATATATGCGCTCAATAGCAGTGATCTTTTGTATTCCATACCTGTGTTCGTGTTATTCTTTCATTGGTTCTAACCTTGGACCATCACCGTGGTACAAGGAAGGAACTTGGAACATAACACTTATCCAAAAGTTCTCTAGGGAGGTTATGCGTTGTTTTCTTCTGTCACTCTTTCCTTCAATCTGGCTCTTTAGTGTCAAATATTTCGAGCCCTCTTTCCACATTTCGATTCCAAGCAATTTCAGCTGTCTCATTGTTAAGCATATGTTTCCATTTTATCTGAAACTTCTTCATTGCTCACATGTTCGGTTAATGGTATTCTCAGCATGCTTCTGTAGAATCATATTTTTGTTGCTTCAAGTATATTTTTATAATTCGCTAGATTGATTACTCTCAAAGAAGCACCAATTTTTTGCTTTAGAACATCTGCTAAATAATTGCAGTAATTTGAGATATCAGATGCCAATAGAGAACTTAAAATATTTTCTTTCCGTTGTGTCCATGATGTTCTTCTTTTCATCTGTAATTATGAATTATGAATATTGATTTTTGTAAAGTTTTTATAATAACTGTCTATATTTCTGAGAAGAAATATGTACACTATTCGCATTATTCGGGCTATTGTCCTCATCTTTCTGTCTATATTACTGAGATGAGGTATTATGTACACTATTTATATTATTCGGACTATTGTCCTCATCTTAATGTCTATATTTCTGAGATGAGGTATTATGTCCACTATTTACATCATTCGGACTATTGTCCTCATCTTTCTGTCTATATTTCTGAGATGAGGTATGTACACTATTTACATTATTCGGTCTGTTGTCCTCATCTTTCTGTCTATATTTCTGAGATGAGGTATTATGTATACTATTTACATTATTCGGTCTATTGTCCTCATCGTTCTGTCTATATTACTGAGATGAGGTATTATGTACACTATTTGCATTATTCGGACTATTGTCTTCATCTTTCTGTCCATATTTCTGAGATGAGGCATTATTAGCTTGGTGCAAAAATAATGACGTAATAATGTCGTTTTTTTTACTTTAAAAATACGTCAAAAAACAACATTATTACGTCATTATTTTTGCACCAACCTAATATGAACACTATTTAGATTATTCGGTCTCTTGTCCATCTTTCTGTCTATATTTCTCAGATGAGGTATTATGTACACTATTTACATTATTCGGACTAGTGTACTCATCTTTCTGTCTATATTTCTGAGATGAGGTATTATGTACACTATTTACATTATTCGGACTAGTGTTCTCATCTTTCTGTCTATATTTCTGAGATGAGGTATTATGTAAACTATTTATATTATTCGGACTATTGTCCTCATCTTTCTGTCTATAATTCCTAGATTAGGTATTATGTACACTATTTACATTATTCGACTATTGTCCCCATCTTTGTTGCCATATTTATTAGGTTGGTGCAAAAATAATGACGTAATAATGTCGTTTTTTGGCGCATTTTTAACGTCAAAAAACGACATTATTATTTCATTATTTTGCACCAACCTAATATCACAACGTTTCGGCCGCTTCAGGTAGTTCGAATGTCGAACTTACCCCTTGATATCTGGGGTCCTTAAGGACACATGGCACAGCGGATAAAGGCGTTGGTTAGATCCAGTGATAGAAACCAAACAGTCGTGAGTTGAATACCTGGTTAAGGCAGTGGAGAACTTGGAGAGGGGAAAAGGGTTCAGTTCGACATTCCAATCACATGAAGAAGGCCGGAGCGTACATCGGCCGAAATGTTGCGATTTTTTGTTATACATTTTTGTATTAGATTAATATTTTGCATTTTTTAAAATCATCTATATATAAAATTCTGTAACTTCCGTTAGTCCGTCCGTCACACCAACTAGCATAGCCATACATTGACCGTTCAAAACCGTTCGAAATTTTCGAACCGGTCAATACATTGACCGTTCGAAGATTTTAAGAAGTGGAAAGAGTTAAAGATGTACAAATACAGTTGTTTTTCCTTGAGTACGTAGTTTAGTAGAATAGGTTTTCATTCACTTGGGGGGGAATTAAATGTTTCATTATTTAACATACAAAACAGGTACGCCACGTCGTCATTCTCCTTTCTCCCAATTCTACACAGGGGCACATAAAATGACATAACCGTAGCCGTGCACCTTATACACACCTTTCAATAAAGAGAATCTCACCTTCGTAAGGCATTTCCTAAGCTACTTTTATTTTACGTAACTGGTTCCCGTTTAGGCAATATAATTAACAAAGCCAAATGTTTCAAAAAGTTGGAATTTGGCTCCAGAAAGATATATTTACGCATGGCCAGTTTTATGTTACATGCTCAAGAGTAAGAAATCCTACGAACGTATTTTTCGATGTTGCAAAAAAAAAAAAAAAAAATAGTGAAAAATTAAAACACAATACTTTTAGACTTCATAACGGTTAAGCAGAATTTGTCAACCAGCATAATAATGGTAGAACTGTTCCAACAGAACCAGGCATTAATCTCACGTAATCTTTGAGCACGTAGAGAAAGCACGGAGTCTATTGACTCAGCCTGATTGGTTAGAGAGAGCGTTAGAAATTAGATTTCCTCGCAGAAAAGCCAAGAGAGAACAATTTAACTGAAGAAAATAAACTTTTCAGTGGGCTGAAATAATCACGCTATGTGCTTGATTGGATAAAAGTGATATTCACTGATGAATCCTAAATGTACTTTGCATATTCCTCAGGTAAATATACTTGGTTCTATGCCAAGAATCTATTTAAAGATGGCTGCCTGAAGAAAATAGATAAATGTACCAACTTTATTTATGTTATGTGGCTGCTAGCTAACTAAAGTACAGAGGCAGGCGATAATCATTGACTGAAGTACATGACTGATTAAACAGCATTATTTTATAAAAGGGTTAAGGCTGTTTAGAACAATGGCTTTATCAGAAGAATCTGTGGAACTTGAGCGAAGGAAAATAAGTATTTAGCAATACGATTTCTCGAAATGAATAGATAGATTCTTCTATTTTTTCTTTTAAGTCAATTTAATGACCAGAATTTTTTAGGAATCCTGTCTCCAGCACACTTTGAATCGAGAAACATAAAATATATAGCCGCTGAAGTAGGTTCCTTTGAAAAACCTGACCAACCAAAAGCTGTGTGTATATGTTCCCCCATTCTGATTCGTAGAACACTAGGGGACTGAAATGGGTAGTGGATCCCCAGCCATGCTTTCTCTTGTCTCTCTTTATCTCTATCCGCCCTGTGAGTATCTGATTTTTATCCCGCTTTTCTTATTTCAGCTGCCTCTTCCTCCTTGTTTGCATCTTCTCCAAACCCTCATTGTTTCTCACGTGTCCGGTCCATAGTATCCTTAGCATCTTTCTGTAGAACCCTACCTTCGTTGCCTCGAGTCTCTTCTTCATCTTTGAGGAGACTGTTCAACACACACTGCCGTAAAGTAGGACAGATATCACGTAGTAGTTCTGTACTCTTTGTTACTAACAATCTCCTCCTGTCTCGTAATACTCTGCCTAGATTTTGGAATACGACTTTACTCATCCCAATATCCATATAATGGGCAGTCAGAGAAACGGCCAGTAGTCAATGGAAGGCAGTGAATGTAGAGGGGTTTGTTTTCCGTGATCGGAACTTAAGCCATAAATCGTATTTTGTTTTTCTTACTTCACTTCCAAACAAGTGTCTCGAAAAACAATTGTCCTTGTTCTTTGTTGGCATAGATTACGGTCCTAAACATGATACTTTGGTACATAGCGAGTGCCGGTGTATCGCATAAGAGCCGAGTTTGGGTGATGTCTCAGCATGTGCAGTGACGTGCAGAAATGTGCCATCACAGGTTCCTGGGTTTTCGTAGATGCAGTGTAAAAGAAGATTTAACCAGCTTGAACCTAAAAAAAAAAGCAACGCAAACTTGCTGAATTCGTGAAAGTTCAGAGACGTATACAAATTTTTATCTTATTAACACGAATACAAGGTGACTTGTCAAGTCATTGAAACTGAACATTAGCATCGTTTTCTCGCACTAAAATAATAGCGATCATTTCTGCTGAAAACAAAGATGACTCCCACACTGATTTTGTAAGCGGTGCTTAGACGTGGCCCAAAGCCAAATGTATTGAGAATTAAACATACTACTCAGTCGGGATTGTTCTAGCGAGACGAGCTTGCTAACCATTACACCAATTCGAAGTGCTTGAAACGATTTTCTAAGCGTAGCTTAGATGTGGCATAAGGCTAAAAGCTAACATTTAGACAAGTGAGGAGTTAATGAAAGTTTGAACAGAGACATTTCATAGGATACCATACGCAAGCAGAATATTAAGCAAGAACAATTTGAACGGGCATATAGCAGCCCCGCCCCGACAAAAAAAAACAAACAAACAAAAAACAAAGATTGGACGGTTCAAGAGATTATCTTGCTTTCTATTGGACAGCACAATGTCTTGATTATAATATAATTGAAACATTGTTCCAACGAAAACCATGCAATCTCCAAGAGATTTGGGGTAACAGCTATGAATAATCGAAAACAATTACGAAGGAGATAATTTGGATTTTGTTCCCTTCAATGTCAGATCAAATTGAGACGATGATTTGGGTATAAGGTAGCAAAACCAACTTCAGATCTTGGAATTTTTTGTACTTTCTCTGATAATAAACATAACCTTTTATAATTTGGCAAAATTTAAGATGAATTGATCACAGCTAAAGGAGAATATTTTGAAGAGAGCAAAGTTTAAATATAAAATGATTTTTTGCCATAATAAAATTTCTAATAAGAAATACACTCTCACTTTTTATAAACCATGTAAAATAATTTTCCCTTATTTAATGTACGAAAAAGTAACTTTTGGACAAATTTAAAAAATAATCAAGGATGTTCACAAGCTTTTGAAGTGCAGTATATATATATATATATATATATATATATATATATATATATATATATATATATATATATATATATATACACACACATACATAAATATACACATACATATATATATACACACATTTATATATATATATATATATATATATATATTTATACACATATACATATATATATGACGACTGAGTAGTGAGTTCAATCATCACTGGGTACCGCATATTTTCGGCCTTGTGCCACATCTAAGCGGGCTTAGAAAATTTAGATAGATAGATAGATAGGCATGAATAGAATGATATACATAGATAATCAATATTGCTGCATAGATAAATTCGTACAACATGGTATAGATAGTATAATAAATATCCATAGATAGATAGATACATATATACATACAAAATTAATTATATATATATATATACAGAGAGAGAGAGAGAGAGAGATCTATATATATAGATAATGATTATTCTTAGATCTCTCTCTCTATATATACATATATATATATATATATATAGAGATAGATAGATAGATAGATAGATAGATAGATAGATAGATAGATATTAACAAACTGAACTACATAGAAACACAATGACATAGATAAGCATGTGATAGATAGTTAGATAATGTATATCTCTGCATAAATGAATATGAACTAAATGGTATATATTGTATAAGGACTATCCATAGAATCATACATACATACATACATGCATACATACATACATACATGCATACATGCATACATACATGCATACATGCATACATACATGCATACATACATACATGCATACATACATACATGCATGCATACATACATACATGCATACATAAATAAATATGAAATAAATGGTATATATTGTATAAGGACTATCCATAGAATCATACATGCATGCATACATACATGCATACATACATATATGCATACATGCATACATACATGCATACATGCATGTATACATACATACATACATGCATGCATACGTACATGCATACATACATACATGCATACATACATACATACATGCATACATACATACATGCATACATGCATACATACATACATGCATACATACATGCATGCATACATGCATACATGCATACATACATGCATGCATACATACATACATGCATGCATACATGCATACATGCATACATACATGCATGCATACATACATATATACATACATGCATGCATACAACCGAAAAGAATGAGATAAATAGGATTTGTTAACAAATCTTCGTTTCGAATTTAAGTCTTGATAAGTTGAACATAGGGCACGCGTTTCGCCAATTCAGTCAAAGGCCGTCAGAAGGGCAAATTTTGCAGTCACTCCTGCATATCCGTTCATGCCTTCATCTGTGTTAGTGCAGTAAGGCCTGGAAAATCTTAAAACGTTGAAAATACATTCCAGTATCCAATATATATCTATATTATATTTTCATACGTTTTTCCCCCTTTATCTTATTTGTAACCGTCATCTATTTTCCTCTCGGTCTTTCTGCACATCTTCAAAACTACGGAGGCCCTTCCTTGATGAATTTCCCCTTAACGTCAAGAAATGAGAAGACTGGAAAAGGATCAACATGAAAAAAAAGTAGACACACATACAGACGTACATACACACACAAAGGCACACAGAGATCTATCTATAAAGGCAGGATGTGTGTATGTTACGAATGCACGGCCGCAATCTTCAACAGATTTGCATCAAAATTTACATGCACATGCTCCAACTTAGTGGAAAAGCCAAGACCGACTTTGCATTTCTCAACTCCCATCGATAGTGGAAATAATCGAATTTTTAATGCTTCAACGGCAGTTTTCATGTAGTTTGCGGCCATTTTCTACTGGCCAGAGTGAGAGCCAATAGCTGGCTGCCACGAATAGGCACGAAGATTCTACTGGCCAGCGTGAGACCTAACAGTTGAATGACTGACACTAAAGTTAACTATCATGCTAGCATGCAAAAAAAAAAAGAAATCGATAGTTGCATTCGTCACAAGTGGGAAAAATTTAAATCTGCATGACACTTTACTCCAATTGGCTTATTCGCTTGGTTAAACTCAACGTTGATTCTGAATCCGCAGAACTGGGTTGGGTGTGAAAAAGTATTTGTTGTTAACATTCTTTTTTCATTCGGTTTTTCCAGTTAGGAGTCCCTTTTTTTTTTAACGCTGATCGTTTTGTGTTCATTTTGTTTAGTTCTTTTTTCGTAACAGATTTAATGTTTAGTATAGGACTTAGAAAAAATTCGCAGTGTGAGATAGGCAAGAAGTAAGGCAAGTAGCAACATCAGCACGGCAAAGGGCACTCCTTTAAAGGCAAGGAAGGGCAAAAATATTTTAAGTCAAGTGATAGCGATTGCTGTATGAGTCGTACAATTTCTGTATCAAGCACGGGCAACGCCGGGCCATGCTGCTAGTATATATATATATATATATATATATATATATATATATATATATATATATAATATATATATATATATATATATATATATATATATATATATATATATATATATATTATACACTGTTATATTTGATCATGTAAATAACCATTACAGAATTGTACATTTTTTCAACGTTTAATAAAACGTCTCATCAGGTAGTTAACAATGAACGTTGCAATTTTATTCTTCGTTCTTTTACATACATACATACATACACACACACACACATATATATATATATATATATATATATATATATATATATGTATATATATATGTATATATATATATATATATAATTTAATAATGTAAATTGCTCTGTTTTTTAATTAAGCACTATTAATTACATTTACCAGCCTGAATGTACGAGAGATTTCATAGTAAATATCCGCTCACTGAGAGTAATCGAACTTGTAAACCTAATGGGAATTATCATTTGATCTGACGTACTGTTAGCCATTCCTCCACAAAAAGGAACGTCTGGCTAGCAAAATCTGTGTTACTGTTCATAAAACCAATATCCAACGATTTTTCTCAATCGATCATATCTGCTCATGTAATATATCTTAACCAATGAAAACATATTATGAAATGGATTAGGTCCGACAATTATTTTAATCTATTTTCTGTTTAGATGTTATTTTTACCGACATAATTTATTTAAGTAAATGCTTTGTTTTTTTTTTAATTAAACAGTGTTAATTATATTTTTAATTAATCAGTAACTAAAAAAAACAAATTTCAATTACTGTGTTTAAACTGAAGATTGCTTTACCAGACTAATCGGGTATTATGTATTCATTAATTGAATTTTTGTAAATGAAAATTTTAGCGCACTAATAAAAAATTCATTAATCGAGGGATTCCTGTATATCCCCACTATATATATATATATATATATATATATATATATATATATATATATATATATATATATATTTATATATATATATATATGTAAGTATGTATGTATGTATTTATGTATATATATATATATATATATATGTATGTATGTATATATATATATATATATGTATGTATGTATATATATATATATATATATATATATATATATATATATATATATATATATATATATATATATATATAATGGACACTCCCGTCGGTTTCGACGTATGAGGATCTGCCAGCTTATTCATTCAGTTATGAAAGTTTATGCGCTAATCTTAAGTGGCATTTAAGACCTGCTAGTGATTTACAAAGGATGCCACATACGGAGCAAGTGTGAGGATTGTGAGATGAGATCACTGTTAGATTGGTTGACCTTTTAGAGCTTACTCTTGATCTGAACGATTTCAAGGTAAATCGCCAGAAAACCCACACAAGTGATTTGATTAATTGGTGAAGGCTTGTGAAGAACCATCTACACTTTTCGGAACTATTGATACACTCAGTCGGTGCCAATAAATACCACAGACGAAATATATATATATCTTACTTATTATAAAACGCAGATTGTGTGTGTGTGTGTGTGTGTACGTTTATATATGGGATCGGATTTCCTACATTTTTCAACCGATTTCAACAAACTTCACAGGACTACGTAAAATTACCTTGCGGTGGTTCTAACAGCGCCAAAAATTGGAAAAACACAATTGTTTTTGCACGAAATCAATTTGAAAACATGATTAATAGGCATCATGAGAATGGAAGGGGGACAACTCATATCGAGTTATACTTATTATAAAACCCAGGTTGTTTGTGTGTGTTCGTTTATATATGGGATCGGATTTACTACATTTTTCAACCGATTTCAACTAAACTTCACTTTTTTTGGGGGGGGCAGGTAGTGTTTCTTATTGTCTTTCACACTGTTTTCTTTATTTTTACATTCAGAATGCTTTAAAAATTCCATTTACAAGACAATTGTTTATAATAAAATTCTATTCAATCGGTAGACTGATAACGATTGAAAACAATGTTTTTGTTTGAGTTTGTGTTTGACCAATTCGTAAAAAAAAAAAAACTAATTAAGACATGCGTGTCCGTCAACCTTAAACAATAATCTTTTTATAATAATTATTTTATTTTTCAGTCTTTATGGTGGTCGATACTTAATCTATCTCTTACTGTTACATCCCCGGGCAGCGCCGGGCTCTACTGCTGGTATATATATATATATATATATATATATATATATATATATATAATGTAAAATCTTTTGAGCCCCTCTCAGGATTTTTCAGAATCTTGGTAAGCTCAAATTTCAAATGCAGCAACCCTAAGATTACTATTCCCAACCAAATATTAAAGAATCTTTATGCAGTAATTGTTCAATCACTTTATTAACATTATTTTTATTTTCTTTGCTTTCTGGCGTTTACACATTTCTTTCTGACCTAAGGTTAGAAATGGCATCATGACACTTTTCACTGCCCAAAAAAAAAAAAAATAAATAAATAAAAAAATAAATAAATAAATAAAATAAAATAAAAATTACATAGATAAAGTCCTTCGTAAAGTGTGGGCTGTACTTGTCAGAATAATTTTTTGTATCTCCTTGAGGCATGGGCTTCCAGGAATCCCTGCAGTTAGTCTGCTGCAATCTTTTCCAACTAGTCCTAGGGCTCCAACTACAACAGGGATTGTTGATGTTCCCATGTGCCACATTTTCGAGATTTCTATTTCAAGGTCCTTGTATTTTGACAGCTTTTTGAATATCTTCAAAGATACATTGCAGTCAGTAGGGACTGCCATATCAATAAGGAGGCACCGTTTTTGTTTGTGGTCTTTAATAATAATATCTTGTTCTGTCAGTGTGAATTGTGTAGTCCCATAAAATTGCAACAGGACCTGTTACAATTCTATGGGACTACACAATTTTAATATCTCCGTAACCGGGTCTGGGTGGTGTTGATACCAGTTTCTTTCAGTTTCCTTCCCGTAGAAGTAGAAGTTATTATTATTATTATCATTATTATTATTATTATTATTATTATTATTATTATTATTATTATTATCTCCTTTGATTTCTGGTGTATACACATTTCCTCCCGGGCTCCAACCAGATTTGTAAGGTCAGAAATGGCACCATGATGTTTCCGTTGATCATATTTACATAAACAAAGCTTATTATATATAGACAAAATATCTTACTAATGTGTGACCTCTACTCGCAAGTACAATTTTTTGTATTTCTTTAAAGCATAGGGTACCGGGAATTTCTTCAAAGAATCTATCGGAACATTTTCAAATCAATCCGAGGGCTCCAACTACAGTTGGAATTATTGATGTTCTTATGTGACTCAATTTTAAGATTTCCACTTCAAGATCCTTGAATTTCGATAGTTCTTAATGATCATCAAATATGCATTACAATCTGCAGGGACAGTCATGTAAATAGGAAAGCATATTCTGTCCTTGTGTTCTTTGAAAACGATGTCTGGGTGAATTTTTAATATGTGTAAATTTTTTAATATGTGTGTTTGGTAATTTCTGGGTGGCAAGTTGTCCTGTGTAGCAAGAATAAAAATTTCGGTTTCAGCGTTCAACCCTGCACTAGGGAAACTCTGATGGGTACGGGGTTTGTCTATATCGGCTCATCCTGTCCGGGCATAGTACTGCTTTGGTTTTCATGTTTAGGTTCGTTGCCGCTGCGGAACGGTAGAGGTATTATGGTTTATCTGCACTTCTTCACCCACTTAAAATTCCCCATTGAATTTTTTCACTATCATTATTATTATTATTATTATTATTATTATTATTATTATTATTATCATTATGATCATTATGATTATTATCATCATCATCATAATCATTATTATTATTATCATTATCATCGTCATCATCATTATTATCATTATTATCATTAATATTATCATTATTATCATTATTATTATCATCATTATTATTATTATCATTATTGTCATCATTATCATTATTATTATTATTACATCACTTAGAGAAGAGCACGATTAAAAAAAGACAAAAGAAAAGACAAGACGCAATGGTCAACATAATTTCGACAGCATGTCCGTCCTCTAAGATATGTTTAAAAATTGTATACACGTATAAAAATATAAACATCTTCTATAAAAATTATAAGATATTGTACGAACCTCGCATGTCTTGAGAAAACATCTGTACTGGTAATCAGCCCGTCAAAATGAATTAAACGCAGCGATCGTGAATGGAACGCAACTGAAACGTAAGTAACATGAGAGGGTGTCTAATCATCTTGGAATTTTTCTGACTTGGAATATTTTCTAAGATCAATCAATCAAACAACTTGATATAAATCTTATGGAATTCTCCTATCATTCTGTTCATCCCCATCCCTGGTGCGGGAAGTTAGTAGTTTTCATACGTAACTATCCTCATAAAATTTTACGAGTGGTAAGATCGGTAGTTTCTGGATATTTTTTCAAAGTGTGTGCATTAAGATGTTCCTCGAAATTACTGTCGTTTAATATGAAAATGTTCTGTAAACTTTGGTAATATTACATATTTGTGTCAGACATCATTCCTGCGGCCACTGAATCTTTTAGTTAATTGTTCCTTTGTGCAACCCACGTAAATCAAGGTATCTGTAGTCCAGTGGGAGACGTATAATAAATGACATTCAGTACAATTGTCAGCTTCTGAAAAAATCGTGATGTTACTCTTTGAATTTCTGATACAATTGTCTTGAGTCATGTTGTTGTACAACGAACAATGCGTTGTTCTTCTATGTGTACTTTACGTATTACAACGAAAATCCAATGAAGTTTTCAGTGTGAATGATTGCATTTATTAAAGTTTTCTTGTGTTTTTTTTTTCGTTTGTAAGAAACGATATGCGGATTGCGAACAATATCTTTAAAAAGTGGATATTTTTGCGAAATGCGTTCAATAGCTGTCGTGTAATATTTTCGAAATTCAAGCAAAATTTCGATGTCAGTTGATGACTAAGAGAATTCAGCCAGAATTTTCATAGTGTTTTTTGTTGTTTTGATCTGTGATAAATTATGTCAATCTACATTTTTAACTATTTCACTGGCAATTTGTTTCATTCGCGACCAGTAATAGCTGCACTTAACACAATGTCGAATGAAATTATTAGCACGCTTTTCTTTAGTCTTTTATCTTTTATTGTGTGATAAGGATGGCCAGATAATAAAGACAGGTGCAGTATGAGGAAAGATTTTTAAAAAAAATGAACGCATCGTGATTCTGTAGACAGGATATCCAAAGTTTATAAACCACGAAGAATCAACTGCCTTTATTGATGGAAGAGATATTAAAATTGTACAAGATATTTTACTTTTTACAATCAAGTAGATTAAATGCCGAAAACAGTATTTATTATGGTCTCTATTGGTAACAAAAAAAACCCCTTGATTCGACGTTGGATTGATGGACCCAGAAACTGCTTCAGCAAATCCAGAGCTCTTAAAAGTTCTTCGGCTTTCAGTTAATCAAACTATTATGTTGGTGCAAAAATAATGACGTAATAATGTCGTTTTTTGACGTTAAAAAATACGTTACAAAACGACATTATTACATCATTATTTTTGCACCAACCTAATTTATTCGCCCTATTTCCACAAGTGTTTGTTTCTGTCTATATCAATACCTGGTTAAGGCAGTGGAGAACTTGGAGAGGGAAAATTAACAGGAGATAACTGACAACTGACATCCATTAAACATGGCACGTGGAACTAGAACAGTCTACCCCAGTGAGCGAAATAAAGGGTTCAGTTCGACATTCCAACTACCTGAAGAAGGCCGGAGCGTACAACGGCCGAAACTTTGTAATAAATATGGCGACAAAGATGTGGACAAGGGTTTGTTTATTTTAAGATCAGGGCTTTGCGCAGGCCAATCTTGTTATGCTGCAATGTCTTCTTTATTATACAGGATGTACAAGTTGATACACTTTTTGGGATGTTTTCACCTTTTGCTATATCTGTTAAGAGGATGGAATTTTATCCTGTTCTCCAAGCTCACTCTTCTCATTTAGAAATATATATTCAAATGGTGGACAACTTGGGAACATTGCGTATTGTAAGTAACTTTTTACAGTCTGAAATATGTTTTACTTTTATATAACTCACAAAGAGTTGATACGTTGTAAAAAAAAAACAACAGTCATTCTATTTTTTCTCTGAATTTCTTGGGTGAGGATTTATCATTACTTACACTATTCACAAGCGGATAATAAATGAGTACAGTATTCCGAATATAAATAATTATGTAATACATACATGCACACACACACACACATACACACACACACACACACACATATATATATATATATATATATATATATATATATATATATAGATAGATAGATAGATAGATAGTTAAATTCCCAGATCAATTCTGTGTACACGACAGATTGGTATAAAATGACAATTGGAAAAAAAATCTTAGATTTTGCCGCCGCGTTTCAACAAAAAAATTTCGATTTCATTTTTGGCTTGAAAAAGTCGTAAGACGAAACGCGTCAGCAACATCTAAGATTTTTTATCAACTGTCATTTTATACCATATATATATATATATATATATATATATATATATATATATATATATATATATATATATATATGTATGTAAATATATATATATATATATATATATATATATATATATATGTGTGTGTGTGTGTGTGTGTGAAAATATATATAGAAAATAAGAAAGAACTGGTTGTTTTGAAACAAGAGAACTCTTATGTAGCGTGTTGGAATCATGTTTTTAAATAAATAATTATATATATATATATATTGTGTATATTAGGGAACAATTTTTCATTGATGCATGTTTCATTTACATGCAACGAAAACAGACTATCATTATTGTTTCGTCCGTGTGTTGGTTGGTATATTGAAAAGTAATTGTCATCTTTGATAATGGCTTATGTAAGCCGAAAGCTTAGATCGGATTTAAATATGCATCAATATGGCGATTTCCTTTTGTCTTTCAATGATAATGTTATTAAGCTTATCAGACAATATGAATGGGACTTACTTAAAATAAATAGACAAAACATGTCTAGATTTTTTAATGAAACATGCCAATATATATATATATATTTTTCTATTTATATATATATATATATATATATATATATATATATATATATATATATATATATATCAACTCCAGTTAAAACAAAGAAGATAAATCAGACGCTGCAGATCATATGCAATCTGTGGCTGACCATTTCCCATAAGAAATCTGCATGAGTAATTTTATCTGGGATCTAATCTTGAGGTGTGCAAAGTTTCCCATAAATTATTGTCTGCCGTATTTTCATTTTCATGATGCGTTCAAATAATTATTTCCTTTTGTACTGTGTACACATGAATAAAGATTAATTGCAAAGCATCTTTTCAAAAACGTATATGAAATCATTATGGCGCTCCATTTCCATTCCTTAATCGATCTCCGTCGCAGACATTTCCTTGTCCTTTACGAATCTTCGTTGTATTTCTTTACCAGTTTTGAGTTGATCTGTGTTGCATTCCAATTTCGAGTTTTTAATTGATCTACATTGCATTGCTTTTCCAGTTTTTAATTGATAAGTGCCGTACACATTTTCCATTCCTCCAGGGATCTGTGTCAAACCTCTTTACCAGTTTTTAATTGATCTGTTTTCATCTTCCTTTTCCAGTTTTTAATTGATCTGTTTCATATTCCTTTTCCAGTTTTTAATTGATCTGTTTCATATTCCTTTTCCAGTTTTTAATTGATTTTTT
>OZ010608.1:45303057-45308057 GCA_963932145.1 Acanthosepion lycidas
TGCAATAATTGTTAAATTGTTCCCAGTCGACCCTGATGAGCTTGGGGACGAAACCGGTTGGTTTGTTCTGTAAGTGTTTTCATCTATTTTTCATAATGCCTTTAGGAAATAATTTGTATCTATTCCTTGCAATATTACGGTTCTGTACCTCCAACAATTTATTTATATATATATATATATATATATATATATATATATATATATTCTCTCAGTAATGCGCATAATCGATCTCTTATTCATTATTATTTCAATAAATGCTCATTAAAGCTTATTTAAAACACATTTGGTGCTAATTTTGGGTCGTAAATATTTATTTCGTTAATATGGGATATAGCTAGATCTAGGGGCGGAAATAATGGCGTATCGGGAAAGACAGTCGATAAGGCATTGGTTTATTGTTGCTTCCATTGTCGCTTAATAAGCACACAGCGGGGGAATGAAATAACGAATCTTCCACACAAAAGATATATTGAAAGAGGGCACAATCCATAATGTGGTTGTACGAATGGATGGTAGAGCGAGGGCAATTGGAGATTATAAACATGAAACCTTGCTTAGAGCTTCATTTTTGTTTTTGAATCGTTTTACTCTGAGAAAATCAAGAAACACACTTGGATGCATTGACGTTACTGAGAGCTAAAAATTACGAGAAAAATTAAATACATTTTAAGGAGAAAAAACAATAAAAGAATCGAAATTTAAAAAGACAGAAAATAACGATTGATAGAGCATTGCCATTTTTTGAAGATCAAACTTGACTGCAAATCAAGTAGCCGGAAGTAGTGAGTTTCACAAGCGAGAAGTGCAAGAAAACTGTTAGCACAAAACACCTTGTTACAAGTTGCTATTTCATCTATACAATGACGAGACCTGCCGCCAATCTAACCCTGCGCTAAAATTCATAGAGTCTAGTTACCTTAGGGAAATGTTCATCAGAACAATTACCCTTAAATTCTTTGTAGAAAAGACACACAGAAATTACATTACGCCAATGGGAAAAGGACTAAAGCCGAGATGCCAAGTTAGGACCAATAACAATGCTGATGCTTCTTTGGATTTTATCAAGGATCTGTAAAGATTACCAGACAATATGTTGCAGCAATATTCAAAGGATGGACGAATGGTACACTTATAAGTCTATGAGATGGAATCTGGCGAGAAAACATAGTAGACAATATGCTAAGCATTGACGAATGGTAGTCTTATAATTATACAAGATAGATTCTGGAGAGAAAAATTGTCTAGCACGTCATAATGAATAAACTTTCTGGCTGTAGACTTAGGAATTGATTTAATTTAACCTTTCCACTTCATTCAAAGATAAAGTAAACAAATCACATGTCTAGACGTTACCATCAGCCGTGACAGAGACAAGAATTTGTTAAGAGTAATGATCGACCACTTCCCGAGAAGACATTGTGCATAAAATGACCTCTTCTTACAGGTAGCCATTTCATATGTACAATGGCAAGAATTTGCTGCCAATCTAACCCTGCGCTTAAAATCATAGAATCTACTTACCATGAGGAAATAGTCATCGGAATAATTACCCTTAAATTCTTTGTAAAAAAGGCACACTGAAATTACATTACAGCAGTGGGAAAAGGACTAAAGCCGAGATGCCAAGTTCGGACCAATAACAATGCGGATTCTTCTTTAGATTTTATCAAGGATCTGTAAAGATTACCAGACAATATGTGGCAGCAATATTCAAAGGATGGACGAATGGTAGACTTATACGTCTATGAGAGGTAGTCTGGCGAGAAATGTTTCAATTCAATACTGCTAAGCATTGACGAATGGTAGTCTTATAATTATACAAGATAGATTCTGAGGAGAAAAATTGTCTAGCACGTCATAATGAATAAACTTTCTGGCCACAGACTTAGGAATTGATTCAATTAAACCTTTCCACTTCATTCAGAGATAAGGTAAACGAATCACACGCCAAGACGTTAGCATCAGCCATGACAGAGACAAGAATTGGTGAAGAGTAATGAATGACCACGTCCTGAAAAGACATTGTACATAAAAGATAGATTACTGTGTATCATGTGTGCGGGAAAGAACAACACTGTGTCAAAAGAATGGTCATTCCTTGTTGTTGCCAAATAATAACTGATTTGTTTATTTGTGGGTTATTTAAAACCGAGACATATTTTGGATTGTGTTGAAACTTGACTAATGCATGGAATAATAATGCAACACAAAATGTACTTAGAACAAAATGTAATGAAACAAGAAAGTGTACACAATATTTACATATAGTCTTTTGTATATTCCTGGGAAGACCGTTCCTGGAGAATGTGTTGACCGAGTCGCAGTCGAGCAGAGTCTCTGGTTGAATCTCTTGATTCCTGTATTTATCAATCCACCCACGAGGATCGAATGTGGCACAAGGCCGTTTTAATGTGGGTATCCCCGAGCCCGTAGGCTCGGCCCAAAATATGGCCTTTCTGAACCCGCCTAGACGGGTTCAGGCCCTGTCAACCTCCCCGGACGAAACCTTGCCTTTCGGCAAAGCCTCGTCCGGGTTCCCCTCTGCTAATGCAGAGAGTTCGACAGTCGCCGAGGAATCTCTTGATTCCTGTATTTATCAATCCACCCACGAGGATCTAATGTGGCACAAGGCCGTTTTAATGTGGGTATCCCCGAGACCGTAGGCTCGGCCAAAAATATGGCCTTTCTGAACCCGCCTAGACGGGTTCAGGCCCTGTCAACCTCCCCGGACGAAACCTTGCCTTTCGGCAAAGCCTCGTCCGGGTTCCCCTCTGCTAATGCAGAGAGTTCGACAGTCGCCGAGGAATCTCTTGATTCCTGTATTTATCAATCCACCCACGAGGATCTAATGTGGCACAAGGCCGTTTTAATGTGGGTATCCCCGAGACCGTAGGCTCGGCCAAAAATATGGCCTTTCTGAACCCGCCTAGACGGGTTCAGGCCCTGTCAACCTCCCCGGACGAAACCTTGCCCTTCGGCAAAGCCTCGTCCGGGTTCCCCTCTGCTAATGCAGAGAGTTCGACAGTCGCCGAGGAATCTCTTGATTCCTGTATTTATCAATCCACCCACGAGGATCGAATGTGGCACAAGGCCGTTTTAATGTGGGTATCCCCGAGCCCGTAGGCTCGGCCAAAAATATGGCCTTTCTGAACCCGCCTAGACGGGTTCAGGCCCTGTCAACCTCCCCGGACGAAACCTTGCCCTTCGGCAAAGCCTCGTCCGGGTTCCCCTCTGCTAATGCAGAGAGTTCGACAGACGCCAAGAGAATCTCTTGATTCCTTCCCTCTCTTCCCGGTACCAACCATATTTATATGGTCGGTACTCCACTATGCAAATTAGGTGGATCCTACCACAACAGATTGCAATAATAATTCTTTTATTTTGCGAGGGAATATTGAATTGACAATTTATTAACTGTTGAGGGGTTCTCCCCTTTTTACACAAATAGACTCACCCACTATATACAGGGTGGGGCAGAGCAACTTGCTTATTTGGAATATCAATTAAAACACAAGTAATGCAGGTATACATGTAATTCTTTGAACTGCAACTAGTTCAACATTTAAATTTTATTTTTTACCAGTTTTAAAGATGATATCAGTAAGATGGCGTCCATTCTTCTCTATACACTGAGTCAATGTTTTGGGGTGACCTTGCTGTTCGTGGTAGGCCAGGTTTCTTTTTCTTTACATCACCCGTTTCCCTGAAGTTGTTTACCCATGAAACAATCGACTGCCGGCCGGGAACACGACCACGGGGGGCAATATTGAAATGTCTACGGAATGCACGTTGCGTTGCGACGATTGAGCGACCGCTTGAAAAAAAATGCCTCAACAGCGAAAGCGCGTTCCAACTTCGTCCACTCCATGATGCTCACTGGGGTTCCTGAAAAATAAACAAAAAATAAATAACGCACGTTAAGAACCAAACTTTAATACCCACCCTCTCAAATAAGTCCATCCCTACCATCCTTGGAGCAAGCATCGCTTTAGGGCGCCAAATTTAAATAAGAATGTTTCTCTGCCCCACCATGTACATATACTACGGCTAAAGTGAAGACCAGACGAGAGCAAGACCGAAGAGTCGAGTCGAGATTGACAGAGTAAAAGGTTGTAGGTAACCGGAAGAGTGAGGGCGAGGTAACAGCGTTGTAGGAGTCACAGTGAGCGAGCACGTAGACTCAGCAAGAAGTCATACAACGATACTTCAATACCAAAGACTGTATATACATTTTGCTACTAACCCGTATTCCTGGAACTACTAACCTTCTTTACCAGTTTGTATTATTATGTTAATACATTATTTCCCTGTATTCATTCTTGGAGTTTCTTATTTATTGGTACCGGATTTCAACCCGGATTTCACAACATTAACAAACACCCATTCGTTTCGTAATCCGAAATCCGCCGGCTAAGATAAGATTTCCTTCAGTAGGATTCGAGCTGTGATGTTACCTCTCGGTTTCTTTAGAAATTTCTTTGTTTATCTTTCGGATACAAAACTGAACAGATATGCCCTTCGATAAAAAAAAATGAATGAGTGTGCTTTAAAAGCAAAATCTCTGTCTCTATCTCCGTCTCTGTCTCTCTCTCGCTCTCTCTTTCTCTCTGTATATATATCAGAAGAGCAATTGTCAGCTGTCAATATACCGCGTAACACCCTCGAATGCTTAGCCTTGGAGTGGGTAGAATTGATATCAACGCGTTATAATAGACTCAGCAGTTTTCAGTCTGCTTGTCTGAACCGTTTTCAAGAAGCAAGGGTAAAATCTAAAAGATCAATCAATCTAACAGTGATCTCATCGCACTACCCTTACTCTTGCTCCATATGCGGCATCGTTTGTAAATTGATCTAAGTGCCACTTAAGATTATCGCACAAAAGTTCATAATTGAATCAAAATCTATTAAGCTGTCAGATGCTCATACGTCGAAACTGACGGGAGATTCCATTATATATATATATATATATATGTAGAGAGAGAGAGAGAGAGAGAGAGAGA
>OZ010608.1:45313057-45320557 GCA_963932145.1 Acanthosepion lycidas
ATAGATAGATAGATAGATAGGAATAGAATGTGATAGATAGATAGATAGATAGATAGATAGATAGGAATAGAATGTGATAGATAGATAGGAATAGAATGTGATAGATAGATAGATAGATAGATAGATAGATAGATACATAGATAGATAGATAGATAGGAATAGAATGTGAAAGATAGATAATAATAGAATGTGATAGATAGGAATAGAATGTGATAGATAGATAGATAGATAGATAGGAATAGAATGTGATAGATAGATAGATAGAAAGATAGATAGGAATAGAATGTGATAGATAGATAGATAGATAGGAAAAGAATGTGATAGATAGATAGATAGGAATATAATGTGATAGATAGATAGATAGATAAATAGGAATAGAATGTGATAGATAGATAGATAGATAGATAGGTATAGAATGTGATAGATAGATAGATAGATAGATAGATAGATAGATAGGTATAGAATGTGATAGATAGATAGGAATAGAATGTGATAGATAGATAGATAGATAGGAATAGAATGTGATATATAGATAGATAGATAGATAGATAGATAGGAATAGAATGTGATAGATAGATAGATACATAGGAATAGAATGTGATAGATAGATAGATAGATAGATAGGAATAGAATGTGATAGATAGATAGATAGATAGATAGATAGGAATAGTATTTGATAGATAGATAGATATGAATAGAATGTGATATATAGATAGATAGATAGATAGGAATAGTATTTGATAGATAGATAGATATGAATAGAATGTGGTATATAGATAGATAGATAGATAGGAATAGAATGTGATATATAGATAGATAGATAGATAGGAATAGAATGTGATAGATAGATAGATAGATAGATAGATAGATAGATAGATAGATAGATAGATAGATAGATAGATAGGAAGGAATAGAATGAGATATATATGTAGATAGATATTTTAAATAAGTTTATATTTTTCCAGCATGAATTTTCTCAAACATGCATTGTTAAATAATATAGAAAAAGGTTTGTCTATAATTTTTTTCATTAAATATTTCAAATTTCCGAATATATTTTTTTTTGTTCTTTCGGTAACTTTAGCCAAAATTCATATTAATTTTAGTTTATATTATTTTTCTTTCCTGAGCACTTTTGAATGATATTCCATTCATTTTCAAGTATTGTTCGGTGTCTTGTTACGCAACTGGTTTATAATTCTGCTCTTTTCACTCGATAGATAAAACTTGACTATATTATTTAATAATATTATTTAATAATAAGGGATAGATAGATAGATAGATAGATAGATAGATAGATAGATAGATAGATAATTTACCTAGCAGTCATTATTTCCGTCACCGACCGTACAGAATTATTCCCGTGACTGCATTTATGCAATTAATTTCCATTTAATATTCATTTATTCACGGAATTAAGTATTCAGTTCGTTAACACTGCTGTAGAATTTAAATGGATTATTAGACGAGATCTCAATGCGCTCTTACGAAACAAATTATTTATTTCTGTGTAATTAATTCCTTCCTTGCGAGGCTTGCTATTAAACTGTTCGACATGAAATATTCGCGTCTTCTCCGACCTCCATATCTATCTATCTATCTATCTATCTATCTATCTATCTATCTATCTATCTATCTATCTATCTCAGTCTGTTCATATCTATCTACCTACTATAGCTTGTTCTCTCATCAGTTTACGACAATCCTTTGTTAGATATATGGATTTGTTTTAGTAATATTTTCTCTGTATCTGTATATAAATCACGCCTACTTCTACCTGCCTCTCACTCTCTGCCTCTCATATATATATATATATATATATATATATATATATATATATATATATATATATATACAGTGTAACCCGGATATAAGAGAAACCCGGATATAAAAGAGATTTTAAATTAGAGCCATACTTCTCTGGTCCCGATAACTCTCTTATATCCAGGTTACACTGTATATATATATATATATATATATATATATATATATATATATATATATATATATATATATATATATGTTCCATCCTAGGCCCCACTGTATTCCTTATCTACATAAATGACCTTCCGAGACGGCATAACTTCCCAAGTTGTCTTCTACGCGGAAGACACCACAATTTATTCCTGCCTCAGAAACAAATCTAGTGTCACTGACAAAACTAACCTGGCTGTGCGTCTCGAAAAGGACCTCCAATCGGTTGTGAATTGGGGCAGGAATTGGCTGGTCAACGTTAATGCCTAAAAAACAAAACTGCTCTCTATTAATCACCGCAGAGATCCTTCACTGCCCTCCATTAGAATGTCTGACGCTCAACTTCTCGAGAGCACCTCTCTGCGGCTGCTCGGTCTCACGTTGACTGCTGACCTTAGATGGAACAAGTACATTGAGTCAATTGCTTCGTCCACCGCAAGTAAAGTTGGCTTCCTCTGCCGCGGCAGGATATTTTTCTCCCCGGAATCGATCCTCCAGATCTAAAAATCAACAATTCGCTCTTGCATGGAGTATTGCTGCCATATATGGTCTGGAGCCCTTTCTGTTTGCCTCGGGGTTCTTGATAAGCTCCAGAGTTCGATATGCAATATAATTGGTCCTGTTCTGGCATCTCGTCTACAGTTGCTCTCTCTCAGACCTGACGTCGCCTCTCTCTGTCTTTTTTACAAATAATTTCATGGTAATTGCTCCGAGGAGCTGCATTCGCTGGTTCCCAGACTTCATGAATTCAAGCGCCCTACGAGGCTGGTATCCCGCTCTCACCCCTTCACTGTCGAAACGATTAAATGTAGCGGTCTCTTTTACTCCAATAGATTCATGTCTCGTACCTCTCGCCTGTGGAATTCCCATCCCTATTGCGGTTTCCTTGGGAGCTATAATCTCCAACTTTTCAAATGTAATGTCAATCGACATCTCCAGTTGGTTTAATCTATCCACTACCCTTCTCCTCATCTTTTCCTCTATCACTACTTCTATCTGATCTTGCTCCAAATCTTCTGTAACCCTTTGCGTCCTAGTGGCTTCCCGCCTTGCTTCGGGTGAAACGCTTATATATATATATATATATATATATATATATATATATATATATATGGAGAGAGAGAAAGAGAGCTTTCTATTGAACAGTCTTAGGGAAAAGAAATACAATAAATTGGAAAATATTTAGAGAGACACTATGTTTATTTTTACGCTGATGTAACGATACATGAGGACTAACGAAAGACGTCGAGAATTTTTTTAATTAAAATTTAATTTCCAAAATATTTTACCTAAAGAATCAGCATACTTCTCTTGGGCACCGCCTGTAACTCGACACACGTCAAGTCGGTAGAACAGCTTTTACCAAACACGCTGTAGCATGTCTTGCGTAACATGCCCAAGCGCGTCAGTGATATATATTGACTTTGCTGTAATGATATATGCCCGTGGTAATGACTTACCTGAAATCAAAATCCAACATACAGTAGAATTTACGTATGAAATGGAAACAAACAGTCGGCCTATTTTACCATTTCTAGATATCATACTACGCCAAGTTGGCATTAGCTTAAAATTCAGTGACCACCGAAAATCAACTCATAAAAAATGATCTCATAAATTTCTATTCTCATCAGAACAACGAAATAAAATGCAGAATAATAATCGGATTCTATTTATAATCCCTCAGAATTTGCTACCGTCAGTATTTATATGCAGGGGAGAAACGCATCGAAAATACATTCATGCTCTTCCAATAGACTATTTCATATACAATGCGAAACAAAAGGCTAAAAAAATATTGTAAAATAGAAAAGAGGCCCTTCCAGGCTAAACGAACGCATCAAAATATATTTTAAGCACAGAATCACTGAGGCGCTTGGGCATGTTACGCAAGACATGCTACAGCGTGTTTGGCAAAAGCTGGTCTACCGACTTTACGTGTGTCGAGTCACAGGCGGTGCGCATACTGTACATCTGTGATGATCTTACTTTTAATTATTATAATCTATTGTGATAAAAATATTATAATAATATCTCTCTCTCTCTCTCTCTCTCTCTCTCTATATATATATATATATATATATATATATATATATATATATATATAGGGTGACCCAAAAAATGAGAATTTTTGAAGTGCGTATTGCCAGACATGAGCAAGTGGCAACACTGCGAGACAGTGACCTTGAGCAAGTAAACATTTCGCCATTTAGAATTCAAGATGAAATTCACAGTATCCCAGCTGTGATGTTGCAGCAGTCAATGGGGAATCTCAACAGCAGATTTCAAGAATGCATTCGTACGGGAGGACGCCATCTACAGGACGTAATTTTAAAAAAATGAAAATTCTATCATTGTTTCTTAAATGGCATTTTTTAAGGTTTCAAGTATTATGAATAAAAATATTTTTCTTCCATCACTCTTGGTTTTATTGGATTGTTAAAACGTTCCTGTGTTTCGGGGGTACCCTATACACACACACACACACACACACATCTGACGATCGCTAAAGCGTGAAACCCAGGGTCACAAGCTCACATCTATCCAACCATATATGTTAGCTCTATGTCTGGTATTGAGCACTTTCTAATAAGTACCGCACATATAATATATAAATAATTATACATACATACATACATATATATATATATATATATATATATATATATATATATATATATATATATATATATTATATACACACACTTTTCATATATATATATATATATATATATATATATATATATATATATATATATAACAGGCTAACAACTGTTAATTATAACAGGCAACGAATGTCTATTATGTTTGTTCATAAGCCGTTCAAAACTTCATATATTTGCTTTAATTTCGGGTGAAAATTAAGACAAAAAATGTCCAAGATTTGGATATATTTTTATTAAGCTATTCCTTGATATAAGCTCATAGCTCACATGAGACATCACAGGAAGCTTTGTGAAATCGTTTATAAAATCTTTGAATATCTTGTTTCAATTTTGATAAAATTATCTTTTATTGTTCAACATGATGCCTATTTAATTTCGTTGGTCTGTTGCCTGGGGTTCTTCAGATATCCACATTTTAAATGATGTTATTTTTTTGGTTGGGGCAGGAGACACACTGTACATCCATTTTTGCTCGACGGTAGCACCTTCCTTTCTTACTTATTATCCCTCGTATCGGGATTATGGATTTAATAACCACATGCCCATCATTACACCAACTATTCTGTCTATTCATCATTGCGATACTGAAGTAGACAACTTTTTTTATTAATTTACACGAAAATCAAGGCACAAGACCTAATCACGGTAGAAGGTTTGCTTTATGTAAGAAGCAATGGGTCAGGATATAGATAAACGTAAATAATGATAAGTGACAGATAACGACTGACTCTTCACTTGAAAAGGTTTTGATTGCAGTTTTCAGGAAAACATACATGCAGGAGATTTGGTCTTTTTTATTATTTTTATTTTTATCCGAGAAAAATCTGCCTGAATTCTTACCAAAGGAATAAATGCGGGTAATTATATTCCGTAGACTTCGAACTGAGACTCATGTCTGTAAATGTCTGGACTGATGAAGCTCTAAGTGTCGTGGGCTTTATCTGAACATTTGATACGGAAATAACAACAGAATAACGAAAAATAAATAATCACCTAGAAGACGACATTAAAGGTGTTGAATTCTATCAAGGCTGGGAAGTGAGATTTGAGCAGCAGGGATATTTACAGTGATGGCTCAAGAACCACTCAAAGTAGAATGTTAGAGCGTTCAGAGGCACCACCCCTAACCAAGGTAATAATGTCACAAATATACACAGGGTTACCGAAAGGGAAAGAGAAACTTTAGATGGAAACCGGAAGTCGAAGTCTAAACAGGATTCACGGGATAAAATTCTAGTCCCGTTCAAAAGACTGTGCAGTGTGAACCAGACGATAGGCAAACATATCTACTCCAACTGAGGAGAAAAAATTTAAATAAATATTAATTCAATATTCAGAGATTTAGGCGAAGACATTAGAAGTATAGAGTTGAGGTAGACCATAGAAGGAACCGGAAACCGATACCTGAGCAGGAAACACAGGATGAACATCTACTCCGTTTCAAAAGACCAAAGAGGAGCGGGAACCGGGCTATAGGGAAACATATCTCCTCTTATTGAGGAGAAAGATGTAAATAAATCGTAAATAAATGTTCAGAATTTTAGGAGATTTTAGACGTAGAGTTGAAGTCGACTTTAGAAGGAACCGGAAGCCGAAGCCTAAACAGGAAACAATGTCGTTCAAATCGGACACTCATAAAGGTTACTATTTTAGAGAGAAATAAACGGAGTTCATCTGTAGATTATCCATGGAAATAACTACAGTCGTACTACGTTTCATCTATGGGTAGAAAGACTTTGGAGTAGAAAATATGTCACCACTTACAAGAACGCATAAATGATTTTGAACTCTATAAAGGATGGAATGTTTGGCAAATCTAAAATAGGCTATACATCGATGATTTTTTTTGTTAAATCTGATTCTTAAATGGTCTAAACTGTGAGGAACTTAAGAGTGGAGTTCGTTTGAAAATTTGTCATGGAAATAGCATCGAGTAACGATTTTGAATCTTAGGCAAAGTGATTACAAATTTGAAAATAACTTCCTGCACGGCCCCCTAAACGGTTATTAACTTTAATATTTAATGGAAACTGCGGATCAGGCAACAATACTCTATTTTTTATGATTTAATCTGACTCTTGTAAAGTTAACGATTAAGACAAGTTGAACATCCGGTTTTAAATAAACGACAGCGTGTTCGGGTTGAGGCATCTTCAGTTCCGTTAAAAATGTGCAGAAAAGTTGATCAGAGAGGTTCTCTTGAATGGTGAAGACAATCGAGTGCCTCACTCTGAATTACTTTTAGGGAATTTTGCGAAATCTTCATGTGAGCTGAAGAACTTTTTGATCTTGAAGCTAGCCGGAAGAAGAAAAAAAATCCTCTGATAGTCTGTACTTCAAAAGAAAGTTTACTAACCTTCGATCGCCATCATTCAGACCGAACTGAGAAGCGTTTAAGACCGTAACTGCTTGCATGTGTCAGTATTTCCTGACAGAAAATAGAAAAGAAGCGTTAGATATAAACTATTCGTATGTTGGCAATCTATACAAATGTAGATGGAAAAATAGAAGCCTTAGGAAAATCACAAAATTAAAAGTTTAAAAACCTGGCCACTGAATTAAGGGGAATCTACAGCCTATTACGAGAATTTCACTGGCCATTTTGGTACTTTTTTTCTTCTTGTTAATTCGCTTTTCATTGTATTTTCTTTTCTTATAATAGTTGTTGTCATTTTTTCTTTCTTTCCTGTTTTTTTTTTCTTTCTGTCGTTTGCTTCCATTTCTGTTTCTTTCTCCATTCACTTTTCTTTCTTTGTTTCTTTCATTTTTCTTTATTTCTTTCTTTTTCTTATCGACTGTTTATCATACTTTCTTCCTTCCTTCCCTCTTTCTTTCTTTCTTTAGTCTTTCTTCTTTTACT
>OZ010608.1:45325557-45340557 GCA_963932145.1 Acanthosepion lycidas
TTAATCTCTATCTATAAAAGGCAGGATGTGTGTGTGTGTGTAGCCAGAAATTTGGTTGCTTCAAGCCGGGATCGAAACTCTGCCGATTTGGCATCTGTCGGATATTAATCCTTTCAACATTCATTCGTAGTTCTAAATCTTTTTTCTCTTCTTGTTTTTATTCGCCGCCAGTAATATTCCGACCGAGGTATTTCCGTACCTATTTTCATTCGGCCGAAAAGGATTAACCATTCTTTTTATCAAGTTCTTTTTTTTAAATATATTTTCCCATTGTTTGTCATTCCCATATCTTTC
Organism: Acanthosepion lycidas; assembly: GCA_963932145.1. Lineage (NCBI taxonomy): Eukaryota > Metazoa > Mollusca > Cephalopoda > Sepiida > Sepiidae > Acanthosepion > Acanthosepion lycidas. The sequence goes on from OZ010608.1 coordinate 45,325,852, forward strand.
CTTCAATTACAAAACAAAGAATTTACTATGAGTCCCTGTATATAATTACGTACAAAACCGACTACTGATTAGAGAAATCGATTCCATTATCCCAGGCACTTCTGCGGATCCAGAATTTTTTTTTCTAGAAATCCAGACATTTTTTTCTCCGAAAAAGAATTACCATTTCAGGCCACATGGTATACGGTTAATTTCAAAGTATCAGATTTCCGAAGGGCATGTAATTTGAACGTGGATCAAATTTCGTACCAGAATTTATGATTCTAAATTTAACATAGGAACAAATGCTTTATTCTGAACAAGGAACGGGAAGACCAAAAACAAAATGTGCAAGAAAGAAAAAAAAAAAAAAACGCGCTAATATATATAAACGCATACTTGCGGCGTAAAAGTTGACTTCAAGATATTACGATTAGTGGCTCTGTTAAAAGGAGTGTGATATAAACTGATGTAGTTTTGAGACAATTTATCGTATAATGTAAGCTAACTTAATTTACCGGTAGGCCAACGTTTTGGAATATTGGTAGCCTACAGTAGTTTTTGGCGTCGACCTATCCGGTAAGTATAGGTTTATCTCAGTATCTGGAGCTTACAATCTTGAGGTCGACTTGTACGCCGCAAGTATGCATTTATATATCTTTGCGCGTGTTTTTTTTTTTTTTTTTTTCTTATATATTTTGCTTTGGTGTTCCCAATCCTTATTCAAAATGAAGAAGTTGTTCCCATGTACAATCATCAATTCTAGCACGAATTTTTACTCACGTTCAAATTACACGCCCTTCGGAAATCTGACTCTTTGAAATTAGCCGTGTATCATGTGGCTTGAAATGGTAATTCTTTTCGGGAGAAAAACTTCTCAATTCCTAGAAATTTGTTGTTGTTTTTTTTTCTGATTCCCCACAAGTGCCCGGGATAATGGAATTGATTTTTCTAGTCAGGAGTCGGTTTTGTAGGTAATTATATACAGGGACTTATAGTAAATTCTTTGTTTCCTAATTGAAGGAAAGATATGGGTGTAAGAGGGAATCTCAAAGATACAAACAATGTGAAAATATATTAAAAAAAAAAAAAAAAACTGATAAAAGAAAATACGGCCGAATGAAAATGGGGACCTCGGTCGGAATATCACTTATTGCGAGTAAAAACAAGAAAAAATAATTTAGATCTACGAATGAATGTTGGAAAGAATAATATCTCAAAGAGTGTAAGAACAGAAATAAAATGAGTTTGGGATAAAAAGCCAATTTTGGTGGCAAATACTTAAAAAATGAAATGAATCAAAGTAGAATTGAGTGTAAATAATTAATTAAATTTAAAGAAAGTATTAAAGTACATGGCATCGGAGAGGGAAGAAAAGGAAAAGGTAATTAAAATGGGAAATTTAGAAGAAAGAAAGAATGAAAGAGAGAAGGAAAAGAAAGATAGACAAAAAAAAAAAGAAAGAAAGAAGGATAGAAAAGAAGAAATAGTGAACGAACGGGTGAAAGGAATAGAGAAAAGGTAAAAGAAAAGAAGAGAGAGTGGAATAAATAGAAAAAGAGGGAAAGAAATAGAAAAAGAATGAAAGTTTTATGAGATCTTACCAATAATAATAATAATGGACTATTCCATACTTAATAAACACTGCGCCTCAGCAGTAGGCAAGGAATCAGTCACTCACTTTCGGGGATGTAAACCGACCCTGAACCCGTTTATACGGGTTCAATGGGGATATTTTTATCTGAGCCCACGTTAAAAAAAGCCTTGTGCCACATGACGCCCTCGTGGTGTGTGTGTGTGGGGGGGGTGACTGAATATCATCAGTAGTTCAAGTCGAGTCAAGAGTCGAGTCAGAGGCAGTCCAAAACAGAGTCGCGTTCAGACAATTACGACATTGGAATAGTGATACTGTCCGAGACTCCATTATTCTCTCTACTAAACCTCATTTTTCATACTAACACTTCTCTGTATATATTCCTGTTTTTAATATATCTGTGGTATTCCATATCCGTGTTCGAGTTCTTCTTTATTGGTTCTACCTTGGACTATCACCGTGGGAAAAGGAACCGGACCATAACAGAAAGAAATAGAGAAAAGATGAAAGAAAAGAAGAGGCAGTGAAATAAATAGAGAAAGATAGAAAGAAATAGAGAAAGGATGAAAGAAAGAAAGAATGAAGATGTTTTTGACTTACGAAAGAAAGTTGCTTGTGATTAAAAATAAAAAAGAAGAAGACGTTGGCAATTAAATTAAGAAAAGTAAACCATTTCTGAGTAAATAAATAAAGAAGACTGTGATTAAAGGAAGGAAAGAAGACGTTTGTAATTAAAGAAAAATAAAGAAAAATAGATGTTTGTAATTAAATAAATAATGTTTGGGATTAAAACAGAAAGAAAGATGTTTCTGATTAAAGAAAGAAAGATGCTGAGGCCGACAAATTTTAACAAAAACAACTGGAAATCAGAACATGATTTTTAGAAGCAAAGAGAAGTCCTTAAATTGTTTGCCTTTCACACCACATAAAATGCTGCCCTAACTCTTTCTAGCCACCATGATGGCAATGACTTCTTATTCTAAGGAAGGAATCTAATAAGAATTATTTATACGGCCTACAACATTTTAGTAGGGGCAGATATGGCACTATATGCTGCACTGTTTAACAGAAAAAAAAACAGTCATCATGGTTACATGCGGCTCATTGGAAGAGCAGAGAATATTTGAAAAAAATAGAAAGGCTGTGCTTTCATGAGGTTCAAAAGTTATTGTGAGACCGGAACTACCTACACAATAGACTCTTCCAGGTCTATATTAAGTATGCGACACAACACTCCAGACAGAAAGACACACAGAGAGAACTCTCTGCATTACGGAGAGGAACTCGGACGAAGCTTTGCCGAAGGGCAAGGTTTTGTTCGGGGAGGTAGACAGGGCCTGAACCCGTCTAGGCGGGTTTCAAAGGCTATATTTTTGGCCGAGCCTACGGGCTCGGAGATACCCACATTAAACCGGCCTTGTGCCACATTCGGTCCTCGTGGGTGGATTGATAAATACCGAGAGACACACAGAGAGACAGTGAGAGCCGTGTACGACTACCAGTATTGGACACTAACATATAGTAAGCTCCGCTTACACTATCTCTGTAACCTTTTGTTAATATATCTTTCTTACATCTAATCCGTGTTCCGTGTTTTCCTTCTGTGGTCCCGACTTTGGCCCCACATCAAAAGTGTAGGCATGGGTTTGGTTTGCACAAGAGTCAAAAGTTTAGACATCGGTTCGCTTTGCATGGAGGTCAAAAAACGAACCAGGATTTTGCTTGCACGAGATTCAAAAGGTTATATATCGATATGCTTTGCAAGAGAGCTAAAAAAGCTTGTTTTCAACGAAAATGAAATGATATCTCTCTATATCTCTGAGATGAGGTGTTGTTGTTATCCTCATCTTCATTGCCATATTTACAACATTTCGGTCGTTGTACGCCCCGCCCTTCGTTAGGTGATCGGAATTTCGAATCGAACCCTTTATTTCGTTCACAGGCGAAGACTATTCTAGTTCCACATGCCATGCCTCTTCCGGATGTCTCAGTTATTTCCCTCATGGAAACATGGCCTAGTGGATGAAGACGTTGGTTATATCCAGTTACAAGACCGAAGGATTTGTAACTTCACTAACAGGGAATGTGGACCAAAACTAGGAGAAAAAAAGATATTGGAGATATCTGAAACGGATGGAACGTTGTGAATATGACAATGAAGATGAGGGTAACAGTCCGAAAAATGTAAGAATCAAATGGTTATACCTCGATTGTATTTGCAGGAGAGTCTAAAAGGTAAACTGGGGGTTTGTTTGAACGAGAGTCAGAAGGTTAGACGCAGGTTTGTTTTTCATGAGAGCCAAATAGGCAAACAGTGGTGTTGTTTAAACGATAAGATGTTAGGTATGTTTGTTATGCATGAGATTAAAAAATGGGGAGAATGGTTTAGTTTTCACAAGAGTCAAAAGGTATCTTCTGTTTGTTTTCATCAGAGGTTTACATTGCTCGAAAAAAACATTAGTAATAAAGAGGTTTGGTTTGCACGAATGTCAAAAGTTATCTTATATTTGTTTTCGACGTAGGATTGCCTTTCTCGAAAAAACATTAGCAATAGAGTGGTTTGGTTTTCAGGAATGTCAAAAGCTATTTAAGTTTTTTTTTTTTTCGACGTATGTTTGCCTTGCTCGAAAAAAAGATTAATACCAGAGAGGTTTGTTTTGCACCAAAGTCAAAAGTAGCCATTTTGTAATCTTATACAATTTTCTTACACTTTTTGTACTTATGGATTACAGTAAAATCTTGCATGTTTCGCTTTTGCTGATTCTTAATTAGCATTCGGATTTGAATATATATTTCTAATTTAGTGTATCTAATATAAAAAAAAGAAGGCACGATAGTGGCTCGGATTGAGGAATCGGAGAGCCGAGTTCGAATTCCAGTCGGATCCATTACATTCACATATGTGCTAATAACTTGGAAAAGATATGAATCTTCATCTTCTAAATAAATAGCAGGTAAGATTGGGATTCATAGCCTTGGCTGGCTATCGGTTTAGGAGGGAAAATCTCGGAATTCAAAACTGTCCTGGGGAGGGTTGGGCTCCGTCCTGCTATCATACCCAAGAAACAACACTTCTACTGACGCTACAACACTATTGGTCATATAAAAAATCTAATAGAAAGTATATAAATTTTATTAGATTTATTCTTGATTAAATTAAAGTCAATTAGTATGCAAAACCCTGCGGAAATCAAGTATTTCTTTACATTCTTTCCGACGATATTTATATTTAAATGCTCAGTGTGCTTAAAGCTAAGAATTCAGTACTTGGTGTCAGTACTTAGCTCATCAAAATCCAGCTTGTACAACGAATGCAGTGTGAATTTTCTAAAGAAATAATAAAAAAAAAAACAATCTGCCCTGATATCTAATATTAGGTTGGTGCAAAAATAATGACGGTTTTGACGTGTTATTTAACGTCAAAAACCGTCATTATTTTTGCAGCAACCTAACAGTGCCCGGGAGAACTGTGCGATGCAGTCGAAGCACTTGTGATACAAAAATCAAGCACCACAACGAGACACATACGCTGTTTTTGATCTGAGAAGAACTTTGTCCAAGATCAAACACTAAGCTGAAAAAATGACAGGTGGCTGTACGCCAGCCTCATTGAAGACCCCTGCAGTTAAGGAAACTAAGTCCCAGTCATTTGTGATGTTATTGGGAACCAGTGAAAAATGATGGCTACGCAATGTCTTCACAAGTGCTTATGGTCAATGTCACCGATTAAATCGGGACATTGGACACGATAAGTAGATCGTGGAAAGCTGTATAAGCACCAATAAGAATCCATTCAATCTTTCACGGCCGACAAGACCCAAGAATGGCTGATCGAACTTTTTCAGGATAGTGTTACTCCTCAAATTTATACTCTTTGCTCTCCTGATTTAAACCCCATGGACAATTATGTCTGCGGCGTTGTTGGGAAAGAAGTCAACAAGCATGACCCCATTGCCGATGACTTGCTGAAGGATGTCACAGGAGACGTAAGCCCAACACGAATCATAGATACTTGAACAAGGCATGTAATTGTTTTTAATCGAAGCAGGTAGAGGTCATATTGAATAGAAGATTTTTGTAGGAACAATTGTACTAAATAATATAAACATATAGTGCTCTCTGAGATGAATAATATGATTAAATAAAAATTAAAACCTGTTCGCAAGTTCCTGACATAAACCTGTAAATGCAAAGAGAATGTTTGACTTAAAAATGTGATCTTTCAGAAATACACAGTTAATTTTTGGTCAAACAGGCGCTTTATTGTATTTAGATAGATAGATAGATAGATAGATAGATGCACGCATACATGTGAACAGAACGAGTCAGATTGACGAACACATAGATAGATAGATAGATAGATAGATATTAGGTTGGTGCAAAAATAATGACGTAATAATGTAGTTTTTTTTACGTAAAAAAATACGTCAAAAAACGACATTATTACGTCATTATTTTTGCATCAAGCTAATAGATAGCTAGATAGAGAGATAGATAATGTTTAGACACATATCTCTGACTTTCTGTCTGTCTGTCACACTATCTCTGTTTCAAAATATATATTTACTTAGTAAGAACACATATATAAGAGCATATTATCATAGATATATAGATATATAGATAAATACATACAAACACAAGTGAGATAGATAGATAGACAGACAGGCAGACAGATAGATAGATATGAAAAGAATAAGATAGACATAAACAGAATTACATAGGTAGTATGAATAAAAATACACATACATACGTATACATACCCACATTCATACCCCCCATATATATATATATATATATATATATATATATATATATATATATATATATATATATATATATATATAAAGAGACAGTTTGATAAAAGAAAAAGAAAACTGTGATCTACATACTGACAGATGCCTAGATAGAGGAATAGAGAAAAAGAGAACAAAGAGGGGAATATATATATATATATATATATATATATATATATATATATATATATATATATATATATATATATTAGGTTGGTGCAAAAATAATGACGTAATAATGTCGTTTTTTGACGCTAAAAATACGTCAAAAAACAACATTATTACGTCATTATTTTTGCACCAATCTAATATATGTGTGTGTGTGTGTGGAGAGAGAGATAGAAAGGGAGGAACAGTGAGGGATACATAGATAGATAGATAGATAGATAGATAGATAGATAGATAGATAGATAGATAGATATGAATCAGATCCCAAATATAAATTAATTTAGACGAAAAGATATATATATATATGTAGAGAGAGAGAGAGAGAGTGAGAGAGAGAGAGATAAAATGATAGAAGTAAAATAAAACTGTGATCTACATACCTACAGCTAGATAGATAGATTGATAGATAGACAGATAGATAGATAGATAGATAGATACGTTTATACACATCTCTCTGACTTTCTGTCTGACTGTCAGTCTATGTATCTCTCGCTCTCTCTCTCTCTTTCTCTGTATATATATTTACTTAGATAAGAACACATATATAAGAGCATATTGTCATAAATATATAGATATATAGATAGATACATATGAACACAACTGAGATAGATAGATAGATAGATAGATAGATAGATAGATAGATAGATAGATAGATAGTAATGATATTGGTAATATTGAGTGTTTCCTTACAAGGAATTAATTGGCATTCATTGACCGCGCTGTCAGTGCTACAGTAAGTTGACATTTATAAAATCTCTTTCTTGAAATGATTTTTAATTTTTTTTTTTTCAATTCCAGTAACTTTGAATTGCTCTTTCCAGTACGGACGGGGATTTCCTTACTAAACTTTTGTTTGAAGTAGGCGGGAAAGCGAACAACTTGATTATATCATAATTCTTCTCTTCCAGTAATATCCATTCTCTTTTTCGTGTTGTTGAAAGCTTTAAGTGATATGGTTTCTCTTATTTGGTACGCTTCTTTGTGATTCTGGAGCGCCAGTCCATGAATAAATTGTGGTCTTTGCTAATCTTTGATCGATTTTCAGAATGATTTGTTATTAAAACACCCTGGACCTTTCAGACGATTATCGCCCGCTTCTTTATCTCAGCCGACAAAGCAGATGAGAGAGGAAAAATGTCAAAATAATGCACCATAACAGAAAACGGATTTGGGTTATTCTACAGAAACTCGCATCTTAAAATTTCGAGTAGTCGCTTTAAAACCAAAATACCCTGCATTCTCTTGGCTCCTGAAACAGTTTCCATTCTTTAAGAACACGTTGTTTATTTATGAGATTTGGAAGACAGATTCCTGACAATTCCAATAAACAGACAATTGCAAAGAAAACATCTAAGTTCTGCTATTCCCAAGCACCGAGAACATTATCTGAAGATTTCGCACAATCCTTTCAAGAGAGCCGACCCGAAAAACAGCACAATATTTCCGACACAAGGTAGTATAATAATAGATATAGGGAAATGACATATTGCAAATTTAGTTATACATGAATTATTCGTGTAGTGTGTATATTCGAACGTAATCACATCAGCAGAGCGAGAAAAAAGCACTCGGAACGCGGGAAATGCAAGCTCGTTTGCTGTTCGTGCGATGCGTGCTGCAAAATTGGTTTATTATATTTGGAGGAACTCTGCGAAGAAAAGAAGTTCCGTTTGTACGAATTGCAATTCACAAAATTAACGGTATTCTTCGTCTTTTAGCAACATTAACTTTTTATTCAATATCAGTAATCTATAACATCAACAATCCAACGTCCAGATGATAATATCATATATATTCACAGAATAACATACACGCTCTTGCACGCGCAAGACACACGCTAGAACGCATATAATTTTATCATTTTAATCGTCAGTTCTGCTGGATACTCGTATTTGAGTAGACGCCCCGTTTATTTATTAAAACGTATATTTATTAACTTTTTGTCTACCGGCCTGAAACCTGGCGCAATCTTAATAAAAGTGTACATTCTCTTGCGGAGAAAAAATTACCTTCACTTTTTTTTTAATAAAGATTTCTCGAACATTAAAATGTATTTACTATTTTTTTTTAATTCTTCAACCAATATAGGTCTGCCGGCTATCGTTCGGTTCACACTCCTCCCCTGTCATATGAACAGGAGTAGAGGTTTATTCCTTGTTTCAAGTTTCGGATTGGGTTTTCCCGTTCCTTCTCAAGTATTCACATTCTCTCTCACTTCAATTAGGCGCCTTGTATTCTTACCTTGCTTGGTGTGAATTGTTTAAGTGGTAGAATCCCCGACTGACGGCAGTTCAGTCAGGTTTCGATCCTAGCTAGAGGATACCGGACGTCTAGCCATATTGATTAGCTGTGATACAGTGGAACATTTTGTTTGTTGAAAACAGTATATATATATATATATATATATATATATATATATATATATATATATATATATGTGTGTGTGTGTGTGTGTGTGTGTGTGTGTGTGTGTGTGTGTGTGTGTGTGTGTAAAAATTTCTCAAAATTATCCTGTAGAAAAAGACAATATGTATAAAGAGAAAAAGGCAATAGGAAAGATGCAGTTTTAACCGACGTGTTTCGTCCAATGTAGACTTTTTCAAGGGAAAAATTTAAATCAATATGAAAATCCTCGAGAGTGCTGCCATTGTATATTATTCAAATATTAATCAAAGCCAATTTTTCCCTATATCATATTTCCTAACAGAATCACTACTCTCCCAAGCCAACGTAAAAAATAAACCCAAATATATCCAGAAATAAAAAGAAATCGGTTGAATCCGTCAGCACATACAATAGAAAAAAATATTTCAACACGTAAAAATATTTCCTTCAAATATAAAAGTAAATGACGTAATCTTTCAGTTGACCAAATGAATATACAATAGCGTTTCTAAATTCTTCTAGTTGCTAACGACATTTTGTTTTTGTTTATAGATACATTGTTTCAATAATTTCATTTCGTTTTTTGCCTTGAATAAACCCACATTGGATGAAACGCGTCGTCTAAAACTACAGTTTAGGTTTCCTATTGTCTTATCATTTATACATATTGTCTTTTTCTTTAAATGACAATATATATATATATATATATATATATATATATATATATATATATATATATGTGTGTGTGTGTGTGTGTGTGTGTGTGTGTGTGTGTGTGTGTCTCCCACATTTTAAATTATGAAATCGTAACAAAAAGCAACAACAATTATCTTTTATGAAAATAGGGAATAACGGAGATAAAATTTCTTGGGAGGCATTTTAAGAAAAGATGCCTTGGAAAATTTAACACTCAAATGCTATAAATTCTTCTAATTGCTAACGACATTTTGTTTGTTGTTTACAAATACATTGCTTCAATAAATTCATTTAGTTTTGCCTTGAAATATCCACATTGGACGAAACACGTCGGCTAAAACTACAGTTTTCCTATTGTCTTTTTTCATTATATATATATATATATATATATATATATATATATATATATATATATATACTCTCATTCACAGACAGACTGTTTCGCTGTATCACAGCTCATCAGGTGACTAGACTTCCGATTGTTTCAAGCCAAGTTCGAAACTGAACTGGCATCAGTCGGAGATTTTTTTCCTGAGCTATCAGCAGAGAGAAAGGTGGAATTTTGCGTAATTATTCTTGAATAAACACGCCACTGACTCAGATACTGAATATGCATAACATCCAACGTAGGTAGCACGACTCGGAGTTTCACGCAGTCTTGCAATCTTCAGGTGCACTTAAATCAAATCTTCCGTAGCCTGATGATTTAAAGATATTTTATACAAAAATATTTATTTGAGAGCATGACGTCCTTCCTTGTCATTGCACTTGATTGCACTTGATTCAGCGGTGAATATTATCTTATATTTTACATGATATCGAGGAAAGGGAATATATTGTTTGCTTCGGGTTTATAAGTATATTCTGTCGAAGGTTCAGCGTTGTTTAGGTTTTTTTTGCAAATCCAGGTAATAATATTTTGCGGAAATATCTCAATAAAGCATCATCAATATATTGGAATTATGTGGATTTTTTAGTAAAGTATTTTTCAAAGAATCACATTCAAAAACTTCGAAGGACAATGTTCCATTAGCATCAAGTAAAGGCAGTGACAATAAAAAAACATTTCATTGTTTAAAAAAACTATGTATTTTCTCAAATATTACATTTATGAGAAACACTGAATAAGAGGAAGAGAGAAAGATATAGAAAGATATCAAAAAAGAATAACAAAGAAAAAGCTTCTGTTACTTCTTTTATTAGTCCTTAAGCAGCATCACCTAACGGCGTCTTGCTAGACCATGTCGGGATAATCCGCGCAAAAGCTAACACTCCGCTAAGTGGTGACACCATCGATATTCCTAAATTTTACGCATCAAAATTATTATGAATTTGACCAGTCCGCAATTTTTAAAAATTTTATCAGTTCGTAGAGGCTGGTTTATTTTTTATCGTAAAGTTTTTAAATAAAAGTGTAGTATATTAAAAAAAAAAAAAACTTCTCCCTGCCAAAAAATGAGGGTATAAAAATATGACTATTATTTTTATAGTAAGTTTTTAAGCATTGAATACAATCCATTGGCGCTCTGTGTGTGTGTGTGTGTGTGTGTGTGTGTGTGTGTGTGTGTCCTAAGTTCAGTTGGGTTCGTTTCCTTCTTATGTCGGCTAACCCACCGACACCATCTGAGACCCGAATCTGTACTTGGTGGCTATGTGTAAACCTTCTCGGTCAACTTTTTAAAACAGCTCGATATTTTGGCATTCTTTGCTCATTGAGTACAAAGCTTACTTTGTTATCCCAACTTTTGTCTTACGATCAGCTAAGTTAAGCAACGTCTAACCTTGTAAGTACCTAGATGGGTGAACGCTTCGGAATACCAAGTGCTGTAAGCGTGTTTGTGAGGTTTCGGAGCTATTAATAGGGTAACTGAGTTCCAATTCCCGTTGGGTTCGTTATATTCACTTATGCAGAAACACCACTTCTGCTCGAGCTACGAGTTAATTTATAAGATTTGTATCACTGAAGCATTATCCTCTCCATCCCGACAAAAATATTACAATCTAAAATATAATCTAGATTTAAATAACCTACAAATCATAGAAAACGAAACAATCAATAATTTACATGGTACTCGCTGGGGGTACCACAGAACAAAATCGAAGATACCTGACGGGCAGTGTATTAGACGCCAACCTGTATTATTTCCAAGTGAAAATCACATACTAGGCTATAAATGGACCTAGTCATGCTACCTTGCTAAAACTGGCTCTAAGATAACGCCGACGTAACGATCAAAATAAAAAGGTGATATTTTATTAGAGAAATAAATAAACGTTTTTCCCAGTATATTTGAGTTAAATTTTCAGCATAAAATTGTTGATTTATTCAGAAGGTCTCAGTTAACGGTTTTCTTTTCTGTCTTCTTCTAGTCTATACTTAGTCCCTTCTTCTTGCTCTCCTTCGCTACCTTCTGTAGGAGGTTTTGTAGATCCTGTCTGCTGTCAGCATTGTCTCATCTGCATATCTTATCTTGTTAAGATTTTCGCCGCCAACAATGAATCCTGGTAGGATTTCCAGTTCTCTTAGAATGGCTTCGCTGTATAAGTTAAATAAGTCCGGTAAGAAAGCATACCCTTGTCTTACGCCCCTTTCTATTTTGGTATTTCTGCTGAAATCATTTTTTTTATACGTATGCAGGCGGTTTGCTGCCAGTAAATGTTTTGGATTATTCTAATGTCTTTACCTAATATGTCAAAGTTTCTGAGCAGCTCCAACAAGTCTTTGTGACGTAGTTTGTTGAAAGCCTTTGCGTTGTCTATAAAACACCGGTGCACGTTTTTCTGCATTTGTATTGCTTTTTCTGATAACATTCTGAGAATAAAAACCGCGGTCCATGTTCTTGTCCTATCTCTGGCCTAATACCGCTGCGCGCTCTATTCAACAGAATTCGGATTTTGAGTTTTGTTATGTGGCTCATTAGGCAGATTTTTCGGGGGAGTTCACATTCATTTGTGCCTGGTTTCTCGGGTAGTGCTACGAAAATAGATCTGCTTGGATCTTCCGGTATAACGCCACTGTTATTTCTGTAATCTTGCTGAAATCATCTAAAGCTGCCAGCATCTCTATTACAATTCCGTCTAGCCCTGTCGCATTGTTTCTGTTCAATTTGGGCAGAGCAGATTTCACTTTGGTTTTTAGTATTTCTGTGTATTGCCGGTTGTTCTCTATCGGCGTGAAAGATATCCCCAATAGATTCGTTCCAGCGCTGAACAATTTTTCTTTCTCTAATATAAGCGTTCTCTGTTCTTGGATCTTATGCAGCCCCTTGATGAGAATGTCTTCTGTTCTATTCGTTCCCTTAGCACGCTTAAATTCATCTAGTCGGTGGATCAGGATAAAAGCTCGTCATATTAGTTGGCATAGAAATATTTGTAGAAAAGATAGACGGAAGTCATCTCCCACAAACACCTTCCACATATTTCTCGCCCGCACATATAAAATGTCTCCCAGATATTTTTGTTATTATTTTAAAAAAATAGTGCTCGATACAAAAGTAGAGCATAAATATAATTATTTATTTAAAAATATGATTCCATCGCTACATAAGAGTTCTCATGAGAACTCCTATGTAGGGTTGGAATCATATTAATGAATAATTATATATATATATATAATATACTTAATTTTTTTAAAAGGAAAACAGATCACTTTAAGGTATACATATAACCACTTGAAATACCTCCCATATGTACCCCAAAATACATCACAAATATAACTACCGTGAAATACCTCCAGAAATACTTCCTACATATACTCACCCCTTGAAATACCTCCCAGCTATACTCCCAGAAATATCACCCTTGAAATACCTCCTACAGATATCTCCTTTGAAATACCTCCCAGCTATAACCCCAGAAATATATCCTTGCTATACCTCCCTTGAAATAACTCCCAGAAATACCTCCTACATCTACCCCTCTTGAAATACCTCCCACTTATACCACGAGAAACACCTCCGTTGAAATATCCCCTACATGTATCTCCTTTCAAATACTTCTCACCTATAAACCCCTAAACAGCTCCCTTGAAATACCTCCCAGGAATACCTCGTACATATATTTCCTTTGAAATACCTTACACACATACATCAAGAAATACCTCCCTTGAAATACCTTGTACATATATCTCCCATAAAATACCTCCCATTTATAACCCCATAAATATCACCCAGAAATATCTATCTTGAATACCTCCATGAAATACCTCCTAGATATGCCTCCTAGATATACCTCTCTTTAAATACCTCCTACATATACCTCCCTTCAAATACCTTCTACATATATCTCCCTTGAAATACCTTCCGTCTATAACCCCAGAAATATCTCCCTTGAAATACCTACCTCGTAAATACCTACCTACAGAAGTAACTCCAACATATACCTGCCTTGAAATACTTTCCAGAAATATCTCCCACATAATGTTAAGACATTAGTGACAATACCGTATTCATTTAGCTAATGCCTTTTATGTGGTACTAGCAGCATGGCCCGGCGTTGCCCGTGCTTGATTCAAAAATCGTACGACTCATACAGCAATCGCTATCAATTGACGTAAATATTTTTGCCCTTCCTTGCCTTTAAAGGAGTGCCCTTTGCCGTGCTGATGTTGCTACTTGCCTTACTTCTTGCCTATCTCACACTGCGAATTTTTTTCTAATTTCTATACTAAACATTAAATTTGTTACGAAAAAAGAACTAAACAAAATGAACACAAAAGGATCAGCTTTAAAAAAAAAAAAAGGACCCGTAACTGGAAAAACCGAATGAAAAAAGAATTTTAACTTTTTCAAACCCAGCCCAGTTTTGCGGAATCAGAATCAACGTTAAGTTTAAGCAAGCGAATGAGCCAATTGGAGTAAACTGTCATATAGATTTAAATTTTTCCCACTTGTGACGAATGCAGCTATCGATTTTTTTTTTGCATGCTAGCATGCTAGTTAACATTCGTGTCAGTCAGCTGTTGGCTCTCACGCTGGCCAATAGAATCTTCCTACCTATTCGTGGCAGCCATCTATAGGCTCTCAATTTGGCCAGTAGAAAATGACCGCAAACTACATGAAAACTGCCGTAGAAGCATGAAAAAACCGATTA
>OZ010608.1:45343057-45445557 GCA_963932145.1 Acanthosepion lycidas
CATGAACGCACGCTCACATGAACGCACACTCACATACGGGAGACACGAATATATATATATATATATATATATATATATATATATATATATATATATATATATATAGTGAACAAGAAAAAAATATTAGAAAATTAAAATCTTCAGACACACTGGGTTGTAGATTAATATTCTTTCGTTTTTTTATTATTAATTTATTTAGATTCCTCGACTAGTTTCGGCCAAAATGGCCATCATCAGAAGATACTGGTAGCAATAAACTACAGAAATACAAATATAATTATATATATATACAAAGAAATGAATACTATGAAGAAATATAGTTTTAAGGTGTGCTATATTTATGGGAATTACTATAAAGTAATACCACAATGATTGTCAGTAGACAGCGAGGTATTAGGTTGGTGCAAAAATAATGACGTAATAATGTCGTTTTTTGACGTTAAAAATACGTCAAAAAACGACATTATTACGTCATTATTTTTGCACCAACCAATATATATATATATATATATATATATATATATATATATATATATATATATATATATACATTTATATATATATACGCATGTTGACAAAACAGGGGGACTACTCACGAGCACGCAAACAAACCCCACACAACATAGGAAGTACGCGTGTATGTATGTACGTATTTGTGTGTATGTATGTGTGTATGTGTATACTGGTTCCATGTAGGTTGGGAAGTATGTGTGTGTATGTATGTGTGTGCATGTATGTGTGTGTATGAACTGATTCCTTGTGGTGGGACCGTGCGTATGTGCGTATGTGTATGTATGTGTGTATGTGTACAAATGAGTTTACTAATTCCTCATAGTAAGACAGTGTATGTATGGACGGGGAATATACGCACACATATATACACGCATGCTAACAGTAACACACGAAAATTGAAACAGATCCAAGAACACATAGGGGTCAGTAAAACATTAAAAGATAAAATGCCGATAAGTAATTCATCATTTCTCTTGGACCAACCTTAATTGTTTTATGACCCTTCGCGCAGAACTCTTCATTGTCAATTCAAGAAAGACATTCGGATTACTAACATAACAACAGAGAATGTCTCATATCGAGAATATTTAACATTGAAAAACATAAGGAAAATTTTTTTATTTTTATATGTAGAAATCTCCGCCTTTTATCTGAAGACGGTCGCGAGAGCAGAAACACGTGTAGTAAAATTACGCAAAATAAAGCATCATATTTTTTTCTAAAAAAATTCCACATTACAACGTTTGCGGAACCTCTTGCGGCACCTCTCTTCTCTTCTTTTTAATATACATGCTTTTCTCTCGTTGGAACCACTACAACCTCTTTCTTTTATATATATATATATATATATATATATATATATATATATATATATATATATATATATATATACTTAAATATTTATATCTATAAAAAGAACGTACAAACATAAAAAATGTCTTAAATATATATATATGTCTATATATATATATATATATATATATATATATATATATATATATATATATATATATATATATATATATATATAAAGACATTTTTGGTTTATACGTTCTTTGTATAGATACAAAAGATATATATATATATATATATATATATATATATATATATGTCTTAATATATATATATATATATATATATATATATATATATATATATATATATTAAGACATTTTATGTTCATACGTTCTTTTTATAGATAAAAATATTTAAGTAAATGCTCTGTTTTTAATAAACAGTATTAACGACAATATACCGGTCTGAATTTCCGAGAATACTGTTTATTATAAACAGAGCAATTATTTAAACATTTGTATCTATAAGAAGTATGTATAAACATGAAAAAAAAATGTTTATCCATATAGTGAAGTTGGTCTTTCTCTGCCTCTTGTTGATATCTAATTAGCTATCTTTTCACTGGAAGAAAAATCTTCTACTCTGGATGAAAACAAGCCGACAGGCGCATATAAACTAAACTGACTGCTTTTGTTGCCCTTGTTAGAGAAATGCTACCTACTACTTGCCCGAATGAAAGAAGTGTGAGGTTATATTGGCTTTTATTGTTTATCTTTTTTATTCTCCCCAGTCATTTATCGCTGTTTTAAAGCCGCGTGTTAACTAAGAGACAAAAGTTCTCATCGAAATATTTTAAGGAAAAACTACTTTACAAGGAAATCCCCCAAAATAACATACGAGATACATGCTTAGATAATTATGTATCTATCGATACATGACTGACGGAGCAGCTTTTTTCCCCGCAGTAGGTTGCCATTTCTTTCTGCGGTAGACCAATTTCCATGCCAGGCTAGAGAATCCGGTCTGTCCTGCTATTTATCCTAGCTTGAAGAAGAGTATTCATACCTTTCCCAAGGGTTTTAGCAGGTAATCGAATGCAGTGGATTCGACTGGAAATCGAACTCGTCTCTCCGTTTTCTCAATCTGAACCGCTGTCCATTACTCCACCGTTTTCTTCAATATTTTCTTTTCTTTTCTTTTTCTTCATTTTTTTTTTTTGTTCCCAATCATTGAATCGGATTTTTTTATCAAGGTGGAAGGCCACTAGCACGCAAGGGGTTACAGAGGAAGGATTTGGAGCGAGAGCAGATAGGAGTGATAGAGGAAAGGATGGGGAGAAGGATAGTGGATAGATCAAGGCAACTGGAGTAGTCGATTGACATTACATTTGAATAGTTGGAGATTATAGCTCTCAGGGAAACAGGAACGTGGAAGTGAGTTCCACAGGCGCGAGGTGCGAGATATGAAGCTATTGGAGTAGAAGAGACGGCTACATTTAGTAGTTTCGACAGTGAAAGGGTTAGAGCGGGGTGCCAGCCTCGTAGGTCGCTTGAATTCGCGAAGACTGGGAACCAGCGAAAGCAGCTCATCGGAGCAATTACCATGAAAGTATTTGTAAAAAAAAGCCAGAGAGAGGCGACGGCACGTCTGTGAGAGAGTGGCTGCAGACGAGATGCCAGATCAGGGCCAGTTATATTGCATATCCGTCTCTGGATCTTATCAAGAAACCCGAAGCAAAGTTAATGCTGCATTGAAAAACATGACTATTTTCTGAAAATTTAGGTTAAATTTATTCAGCAGATTAAGCTGATTGAGACAATGTGACAGAGAGATAAACAGAAAACGATAGATAGATAGATAGATAGATAGATAGAGATGAAAAAGATCACAAATATCACTTTAAACGAAAAAATAGATATGAAAAGAATAAGATAGACATAAACAGAATTACATAAGTATTATGAATAAAAATATAAAAATACACATACATACGTATACATACCCCCCATAAATATATATATATATATATATATATATATATATATATAAGGAGAGAGATTGATGAAAGAAAAATAAAACTGTGATCTACATACTGTCAGATGGATAGATAGAGGTCTCTAGACCATATATGACAGCAATACTCCATCCAAGGGCGAGTGGTTGATTTGTAGATTTGAAGGATCGATTCCGGAGAGAAAAATTCCCTGGCGAGGCACAGGGAGCCAACTTTTCTTGCGGTGGACGAAGCAATTGAGTCAATGTATTTGTTCCATCTCAGGTCAGTAGACAACGTGAGGACGAGCAGCCGCAGAAGGGCGCTCTCGGGAAGTTGAGCGTCAGACATTCTAATTGTGTCAGAGTGATTTATAGAGAGCAGTTTTGTTTCGGTGGCGATAAATTTAACCAGCCATTTCCTGCCCCAGTTTACAACCGATTGGAGGTCCTTTTCGAGACGAACGGCCAGGTTAGTTTTGTCAGCGACACTAGATTTATTTTTGAGGCAAGAGTAAATTGTAGTGTCGTCCTACTCAGTTACAATGTTATCTCAATATCTGCTGACTCTGTAGTATCATTAACGAGAGTTTCCTCCATATAGTTAGATTCCTTCGTTCCCTATGGAACATTGGCTTCCTTCTAACACCGCATCCAAACCAACCAGATCTGATAAAGCTTAGCAGGGGTCGTATTCGTTTGGACGGGCAAATAGTAACGCTTTCAGTCGGAATCTTGTATTAACTCACATGGGGATAGTGCGATCACGTTTGAAATCAAAGTATCCTTCTTCTAGACTGACTGCCACCCAAGGCTATAATACCCGCTAGATACTGCAATTTTACCCGTAGTGTGGGAAAGCAAAGATAGATTCATAACTTTCCCGAAGTTATTAGCACATAAATTTTCGACTGGAATTCGACCTCGGCTATTCGATTCTTCAAGACGAGCTGCTAAACTTTAATACACCTTCACATACCTGGAATTTCTAACTTTCTAAAAACTTGCTTGTTTATTTTTCTTCTCGTGAGGATTTTCACACGTTGGCGATTATTCTGCACTCTACTATTAAATTTATTGTCATTAGAAAAGACTATGTATTACTTTTTAACAGACGCCCGCTCAGCGATTGTGAAGGAAGGAGAAGGAGAAGCCACTGCAGGAAAAAAAATCTTCCTCGTCAGTCATGTATCTAAATATACATGATCGCCTAGGCGTGTGTCACTCATAGTACGTAACTGACTGACAATGACGGGCATAGGATTGGTCTTGTTTGCTGATGCCCGCGGCAAACTCCTTAATTTTATGCCCCTAAAACTGAAGTAGGGACGGGCCTAAATGACTTATACTGAGAAATGTGCAAAAGGAAAACATTTTATATATGTAAAAACAGATGAAACATGAAATAAACTCTTTATTCAAATTAAATATAGACTATATTTTATATTTCACTTTATGATCGGATACCATCCTGATATGGATGCCCGGAACCGTCACACAATTTCCGCTTTCTGCACGCTACTGCCCTCGCGTAACGATTGAGAAAGCTGGAAACTATTTTGAGGACTTGATTTGCAATGCTGATACCGTGAAACTTTCGTGTTCACTTTCCTATGCATTGTGTGTTTCTATTACTAAATCTGGTGTAAGTTAAGAACATCTATATACTTTGGACAGTAATATGGCGACACTCTCAAACTAATTATATGTAAATCTTAGATTATACCCAATGTCAATAGGATTGCATATGGCGGATTTTTTTTCGGCATACATTTTATACAAATGTCCCGTTACAATGCAAAACCTATTTACATAAACAAAAAAGTTATCTAAAAATCAAGATCAGCAATGTGTAGAGAATTGTTTTATTTTTGCCTTTTTCAATATCATTTGCATTGAAGAAAATAAATTTGAAAACTATTTGCCCAAATGTCGTTTTCTTGCGCAGGAACAATATCGGAATATTGAAAACTCGAGTCACTTTATCAAAAATTACATCTGCATATATTGACGCCTGATGCAGCATTCAAAATAAAAAGAGGGAAGTATGGCGGGTTCGAATGCAGATGTCAGAGAACAGAAGGTTATTAAAAAAAGTTTCTAGGGACATGTTGGTTGATGGAAGAAGATATGTTGATATTCATTGCAGACATTTGTCTGAGTATTTCAGGGTACTTGGAATGATTTTTTTTTTTGCGGGATAGGAGTTGATATGAGATTGCGTATTTTATCAAAGTTAATGCTGCATTGAAAAACATGACTATTTTCTGAAAATTTAGGTTAAATTTATTCAGCAGATTAAGCTGATTGAGACAATGTGACAGAGAGATAAACAGAAAACGATAGATAGATAGATAGATAGATAGATAGATAGAGATGAAAAAGATCACAAATATCAATTTAAACGAAAAATAGATATGAAAAGAATAAGATAGACATAAACAGAATTACATAAGTATTATGAATAAAAATATAAAAATACACATACATATGTATACATACCCCCCATAAATATATATATATATATATATATATATATATATATATATATATATATATATATATATATATATATAAGGAGAGAGATTGATGAAAGAAAAATAAAACTGTGATCTACATACTGTCAGATGGATAGATAGAGGGATAGAGAAAAAGAGACGGGAATATATATATATATATATATATATATATATATATATATATATATATATATAGGTGTGTGTGTGTGTGTGTGTGTGTGTGTGTGTGTAGAGAGAGAGATAAAAGGGAGGAAGAGTGAGGGATACATAGATAGATAGATAGATAGATAGATATGAATCAGATCCCAAATATAAATTAATTTAGACGAAAAGATAGATATGAAAAGAATAAAATTGACCTAATTTGAATTGTATAGGTATCATGAGTAAAAATACACATAAATACATACACATGCTTACACTCATACCTCCATATATATATATATATATATATATATATATATATATATATATATATATATATATATAGAGAGAGAGAGAGAGAGAGAGAGGGAGAGGGAGAAAGAGGGAGAGAGACAGAAATAAAATGATAGAAGAAAAATAAAACTTTGATCTACATACATACATACAGATAGATAGATAGATAGATAGATGTCGGAAGTTATGTAGGTAATGAACAAATTGCGTTAGATTCCCTACTAGCATCAGCATGTCAGATCCGACCTTAATGATATCCTACCAAAGAGGTGGATTAGACGAAGGGGTTTCGTAGAATACTCCCCGCTTTCACTAGACCTCACGCGATTAGATTTTTATGGGAAAAAGCAGTGCTTGGACCAGTTTGAAAACGGGCGTTGACAAAACAATAAAATAATCACTGTAGTTTTTATTAAATTTTGAAAAGAATAAGCACTTTAATAAACGCACACACGAACATGCATATATAGGTAAATATACTCGTTTCGAAAAACATTCGAATTTTTGATTTGCCAATAATCAAATCAATTTTGAAGGAAAAAAAAGGATTTAAAAAATGAAAGAGCTAGAAACATTAAAGCTTAGGTGGGTTGGTATGTCTGGCTCACTAGGTTTATCTATCTATCTATCCATATATATATATATATATATATATATATATATATATATATATATATATATATATATTGATCGATAGATAGATAGATAGATAGATAAATAGATAGATAGATTGATTGATTGATTGATAGATAGATTGAAAGACTAAAAATAAATATACTTTTCTCTCTAACGTTTTCGCGCAACTCTGGGGTAACAGTTGTTTGGCACAAATTAAAACTGTCCGTTATCTCACCGAAATATATATTAGGTTGGTGCAAAAATAATGACTTAATAATGTCGTTTTTTGACGTTAAGTCAAAAAACGACATTATTACGTCATTATTTTTGTACCAACCTAATACTAATATACCGGTTGTAAGTGCAAAATTGTCCAAATCGTGTAACAGCATAAATGCCCATCCCTTAAAATATTTAATATCTAAAATCTAATTTATTTTCTTTTTGCCAGGTTTACAGATTAGAGTCTTAGCCATTTTGATACCGTTTGTCGTAAAAAAAACAAAAAAACAAAAAAAACACTAAAAAACCATTTGAGTTATTCTCTTAGAAAGATAAATGGTTAAAATCTTCGCAACTGAACAATGGCGATATGAAAAAATCATTCAGGTCTTCAGTAATGGTAGCAACATTCATAGTCTGGCTTCCATCATCAAAGCCCATTAAAAAGCATCAAGAGAATAGTGAATAAATTTTAAAAAGCGGGAACAGTAGAGAGGAAAAGAGGATCGGTGTGTCACAGCAGGTAGGGGTTCATTCTTTTAAATTTTGAGCTAAAGAAGTAAATTAGAAAAGATCCAACTCAATCCATAAAATGTTTGACATGCAAGAGAGGAGTTTCAGCTATGACAGTCAGTGAAAAAAAAAGGCATGAAAATCAGATCGTACGTGAAACATACGAGGTACCGTATTACTTCAAGAAAGAAAGTTAGAACTTTAGAGAGGGCGAAGATCATCTTGAATAAATTGGGAAATGATGCTGAAATAATATACATATATTTGAACTTTTTTCATGAGTACCCGATCATTAACTATGATTAATTAATGATGAACATTTCATTTTCGTTTAGACTCGATTTCATCACTATTCTTCTCTTAAGCTTGGAGAGCAATTATACATTCTTATTGCTCAAAGTACAGTCCAATAGCGTTAGAAACACGATCTCTCTCTCTCTTTCCCCCCCTCTCTCTCTCTCACACATACACACACACACACATATATATACATATATATATATATATATATATTAGGTTGGTGCAAAAATAATGTCGTTTTTTGACGTTCATATTCAAAAGATCATAACTCCTTTCATAATAAACTTTATTAATCGAATTAAGAACCATTAGAATCGACACATTTTTGCCAACGAGAAACAAGTTTATTTATCCCATTAGCATAGAAATCCGGAGTTCTGGAAGCGATGAAGTCATTGCAGGCCGATTCGGCATCATCTCGGCTTTTGAAGCATTTTTCGCACAGGAAGTTGTCGAAAAAAGTGATAATCGGTGGGCGAGAGGTCCGGTGAATATGGCGGATGAGGCAGAGTCTCGTAGCCCAATTCGTTCAGCTTCTGCAGGGTCAGTTGAGAAACATGCGGGCGAGCGAAGTCACGGAGGAGAATTGGTCCCTTCATATTGACCAATCTCGGGTACATACGTTGGAGCTTCTGGTGCATTTCGTCAATTTGTCGGCAGTACTTCTCCGCCGTAATCGTTTCGCCCGGATTCAAGAAGCTGTGATGGATGAGACCGGCCGCAGACCACCAAACAGTCACCATAACCTTTTTTGGGTGCAATTTCGGCTTCGGGAAGTGTTGTGGAGGTTCTCCGGCATCCAACCACTGTGCCGAACATCGCCGGTTGTCGTAGAGGATCCACTTCTCATCACACGTCACAATCCGCTCGAGAGATGGGTCGTTTTTGTTGCCCAGAAGGAGCGTAGAAGACACCTCAAAACGACGATTTTTTTGATTATCGTTCAATTCATGCGGCACCCATTTATCCAACTTTTTTGACTTCCCTATTTGCTTTAAATGGCGAACGACTGTTGAGTGGTCGGCCTCGAGTTCAACAGCAACTTCTGATGTGGTTTTGCGAGGATCGGCTTCAATTAAGGCTTTCAAATGTTCGTTAAAAACCGCAGTCGGCCGGCCGCGACCGTCTTCATCTTCGAGGCTCTCGTCACCATTGCGAAATTTCTTGAACCACCGTTGTGCCACACGTTCGTTAGTGGTTCCTGGGCCAAACGCATCATTGATATCACGAGCTGTCTCGAGAGCTTTTCGGCCTAGTTTGAACTGGAACAAGAAAATCGTGCGGATTTGAATTTTGTCCATGCTGTCGAAAAGCCTGCAAAAAATGAATGAAGGGATTGAGAACGGTAACGAATAACACCATTCGAAAGAGCGAAATACGCGCTTCAAAATGATATATAACATGGCTATATATATCAATGAATTAATTCAAAAATCATATATAAAAGTAACATATGTGAGAAAACGACATTATTTTTGCACCAACCTAATATATATATATATATATATATATATATATATATATATATATATATATAGATAGATAGATAGATAGATAGATAGATAGATATACAATAGTATCACAGTGTGCAGTCTGTTTTCACTTGAAAATAATAAATAAATGTAAAGCAAATAAGCAAAATCAAATAAGAAATAAAAATAGGAATTAAATTAAAAATAAATAAATACAGATATCAAAATATATATGAAAGTAAATAATAATAAATATGATAACCTTCCTCTACTTAGAAAGGCCTCTAAAGTCGACATGCATGGCCTAGGTGTTTATGTACGCGAACATCTCCCACTAGCTTGAGAGTTCTTGCTCCAATCTCCGTCTTTCTCTATACTTAATTCATTCAGCTATGTCTTCTTTCTCTACCCTTCCCCTTCATCACAAGACTGTTGCATGCTAGACAGTATTTCTGATAATATAAACGAGGCCATCTACGTACATCCTTCTGCTAACATATTCGTTTTTGGTGACTACAACGCCCACCATACCAGGTGATTTGGACACTGTTTCTGACCACGCTAGCATCCAATCCATGAACTTTTCACTCACTCTATCCCTCGGGCATGTGATTGATTTCCCACGCGTTTCCCTAGTAACCCTGACGGAAGCGTTTCTCCTCTCGGTCTCTTTCTTCCTCTATCTCTGACTCTTGAAGCGCGATGCAGCTCTGCCCTCTTGGCAACTCTGATCATGGAGTAGCCTCTGTACAACGATTACTTCTGCTATCTCACGAGACATGAATCTCCTACCAACAGAATATCTTTCTCGTATCAGTGAGCAGAATGGGACACGTTCCGTGATTTTTTTTCGTGACTTTCCTTGGAATTAAGTTTTCAAACATCCCGTTCAATAATGTGCATTTGAGGTTTCCTCCTGGTGGAAAGCCGACATCGATGCTTTAATTCCAATTAAGAAATAGTAAGTAAAACCGCTTTCATTTCCTTGGGTTTCACCTGCTTGCTCGGCCGCTATAGCTCACAGGAATCACTTGTTCCGACTATACCAGAGCGATATGTCTGATTGCAACAAACATCTATTCATCTCTGCTCGTAATGAGTGCAAGTGTGTCCTCACGGAAGCAGAGGTTCTATTTGCTGATATAATGAAACCACATATAGCATCTCGCAACTTCCTTTCTGGCAGGTCTGCAAGAGTGTGCTGAACAATCAATCCCTCCTCTATTTTGAATTCATTTTGAATTCCTAATATCTACAGCAAATAAGGAATAATGCTTTGCTCGTAAATTCTCTTCCAACTCTGTAGAACAACCCGACCCCTCTAACTAGCGTCATATCAGTCTCCTACCGATTTTCGGCATAGTTTCCGATGCCTTGATCAACACCAAAGTGGTTAAGTATCTTATATCTCACGATGTACTGTCTGATAAACAATATGGATTCCATTTTGCCCGATCTACCGGTGAATATATATGCCAAGCTCTCGGTAATAAAAGCCCAGCTCGAGCTGTGGCTATAGATATCTCGAAGGCGTTTGACAGTGTTTAGCAAGCTGATCTTCTACGTAAGCTTCAGGGCTACGGATGTTTACGGGATTTAATCCGATCATTGCTATCTATTCAGAAAATGAAGGTCGTCCTGAGCAGCGCTGACAAAGTTAACCTGGCCGCTGATCTAGAAAAGGACCCCCATTCACTGGTTGACTGGGGCAGTAAATGGCTTCTAAATTTCAATGCCTTAAAAACTAAACTGCTCTCATTTAAACATCACAGAGAAATGTCCCTGACCCCCCCCCGCATCAGCATGGTGGATGCTCGTATTTGTGAGAGCGTCTCGCTGCGGCTTCTTGGTCTCAGGTTTTCAACTGACTTGAAGTGCAAGAACTACAATAGATGCATTTACCGCTAGAAAAGTTGGTTCACTGTGTCGTGCCAAAAGATATTTCTCGTCAGCGTCCATCACACCCATCTACAACTCTACCGTTCTTGCATTGAATACTGTTGCCATGTATGGTCTGCTGTCCCTGCCGTTTGTGTCGAGGTTCTCGATAAAATCCAAAGAAGTATCTGTAATGTAATCTGTCTGAATTGGCATCTCGACTTCAGATACTTTGCCACATATGTGATTGTGACTTCACTCTGCCTTTTCTACAAATATTTTCATGTTTTCTGTTCTGACGAGCTTTTTCCCTGGTTCCCGAGTTACATGAATTTAAGTGTGCTACTAGATTGAGATCTAGGTCTCACCAATTTACTGTTGAAATATTAGGTTGGTGCAAAAATAATGACGTAATAATGTCGTTTTTTGACGTTATTACGTCATTATTTTTGCACCAAACTAGTAGTTAAATATAACCGCCAATTCTATTCCAACTGTTCTTTTCCTCGTACTTCCCGACATTGGAACTAACTTCCTCTTACTTGCTACCCTGATAACTACAATCCTCAAAAAATTAAATGCAATGTCAATCGCCATATTCTATTGCTTTGATCGCTATGATTGTTCCTTTCCTCATTTCCTTCCTACTCCTATTCTTTTCCCACACGTTCTCTATCCGTAAAATGCTTAAAGAATAAGAAATAAATAATGGTCATTTCTCACGAGTAAACATTCGGCATTCTAAAAATCTTTAAAGTGGGAAGGTCGCCTATGATGCATTAAGATCTTTTTATATTTTATAATGCAATTTTTTTTTACTTTATTCCACCCCATATAAGGCAATTACGATACTAGAATGCAAGTGGTTCCTGATAATGAAAAAAAGAGAGAACAATAAAAGAACCGGTTTCAAGCAGAAAGAAGATGGCTTCCATATTACATATAATTTTTCTTTAAGTTGAGAGATAGATAGATACGATACAAAGAGACTATGATAGATATAAATAAAGAGAAAAGTATAGATAGATAGATAGATAGATAGATAGATAGATACATAGATAGATAGATAGATAGATACGAAGAAATTGCAGTGATAGCTATCTAGATAGACAGATACGAAGTGACGGTGATAGATACGAAGAAACTGCTGTGATAGATAGATAGATAGATAGATATGAATAAAGAGAAAAGAATATATATATATATATATATATATATATATATATATATATATATACATATACATACATACATAGTTACATAGATATTAGGTTGGTGCAAAAATAATAACGTAATAATGTCGTTTTCTGACGTATTTTTAACGTCAAAAAACGACATTACTACGTCATTATTTTTGCACCAACCTAATAGATAGATATGAATAAAGAGAAAAGTATATATATATATATATATATGTATATATATATATATATATATATATATATATATATAGTTATGAATAGAGAGAAAATGATAGATAGATAGATAGATAGATAGATAGATAGATAGATAGATAGATACGGAGGGACGGTGATAAATAGATACGAAGAAACTGCAGTGATACATAGATAGATATGAATAAAGAGAAAATGATAGATAGATAGATAGATAGATAGATAGATAGAGAGATTTTGAGAATTGAACTAAATGAACTACAGAAAGGATGAAAGAACGAAAAATGAACGAAAGAAAGAAGCCAAGCCAAAAAAACGATCGAGAAAGAAATTAAAGAAATCTTTAATAATAAAGCGCAGTGTCCGTCCGTCCGTCCGTCCGTCCGTCTGTTTCTAGGGATGTATACATACGTGTCGAATAAACATAGCGGTGCATGCTTAAGACGTAATCTCGCTCATTGGTCTGTTCGTATTCATTCAAACACTACTCACGAGAATAATAGAAGTATTAATATCCATCAATTACGTACGACATTATAATTTTCTATTTGCCTAAGGGCAGCCCTTCTTTCTTCTATAATAATAGAACGCAGTGTCCATGTGTCCGTCTGTCCGTCTGTTTTCAATCTTGGCGAATCATAAACAACCTGGAGTAACAGGTAGTGACTACTCTAGTTACACACGATTAAAAATTAAATAAACAACTCATTTAACGTTAAATTTAAACATCGAACAGAGTGAAAGACGTAAAAATGGCAGTCTTTGTTAATGGCTTAACTTTAGTTTCGCTTTTTGTCACAGTTGCAATTGATATCGTTTAATTTAACAGTAAGTAAAACTTAAGAAGGCACAGTAGATTGCTCATATGTTTTTTTTTCTTCTTCTCTCACACGCCAGTCCTGGGTAAGACGATAAACGACGTCCAACAGCAAGGCCTCTTATCAGGAGTTTTTGAGGAGCGTGGAATCAACTCTTAAATGCCGGTGTTCCAAGGTTCACCCTGACCCGGGGTGGCAGCACCTGTTAGAGTCCCTGTTATGGGCAAATAGTTAACACCAAAACTTGTGTAAAAATAGGTTTTAATACCATAAGTACTTTTAATATTACCAGCAATATATTTCAAGGAAAAATTATTATCAGCAATACTTTAAAAAAAATACCAGTAATACAAACAGCTATAGATTCTTAAGAAGTTGGATTGTAATCAAAAATAGGAAGAACAGAAAAATGGTTAAAATATACATAACAAGTATACATACATAACTTTTTATCCAATCTATCGCTATGAATCTGTTTCAAAAATTTTGTTGGCATTAAATGACCCACTGAGGTTTTGATATGCCATAAAACGAAACAACCAACTATCATGCGTACTAGGATGGATTCGAAATATTAAATAGTTCGGGTTTCTAAATGTCTTTTAAGAGTGACTTCATATGAAGGGATCGTAAAGAATGGTGATTTTGCGCGCAAAAGAAATGTAGTCAAACTATGGAGATCAGTTGCATATGCGAGGAAAAATTATGCGGAGTTAAGGTGGCGAAAAAAGATAAAATTAGTTTTGTTTTTTCTTAATTCTTTTCCGGTTATCTGTGCTTGTAACAAATAAAACATGACAGTAAAATTGCTGAGAGAGAATGAAAAATGATAAAAAATGACGAAAGAAGGAAATAATTAAGAAAAAAAAGAACAAGAAGAAAATGATGAAGAAAAAGGAAAAAAAAAAGAAAGAACATGAAAAAATAAACGGAAGAAAGAACGATAAAAAGAAAGAAAGAAAGAAAAGAAAAAAAAGAAACAGAAAGATAGAATGAATGAATGAATGAATGACTTACAAAAGAGAATTTCCAGAAAGTAGACAAAAAGGCCACAACTAAAAAGAAAAAAAAAACGAACGAAAGAAATGAAAGAAATAATATAAAAAAAGACAAAAAAATAATCACATTATAAAAAAAAGTGATGGATTTAGATTAAAGAAAAAAAGAAGGAAAAAGAAAATGTTGGAGAGGGGAGTGAAAGAAGAAAAGAATTGCATCAAGAAAGAATGAAATAAAGAGAAAAAAGAAAGAAAGAATGAAATAAAAAAAAAATGAATGAATGAAAATATTAAAATAAATAAATGATGAGGAAGTAAAAAGAGAAAAACGAAAGAAAAAACGAAATAAAAGAAAAAAGAAAAAAGAATGAAATAAAAAGAAAAAAAAGAAAGAAAGAATGAAATAAAAAGAAAAGAAAGAAAGAATGAAATAAAAAGAAAAAAGAAAGAATGAAATAAAAATAAAAAATAAAAAATGATTGAATGAAAATATTAACATAAATAAATGATGAGGAAGTAAAAAAGAGAAAAAAGAAAGAAAGAATGAAATAAAAATAAAAAATAAAAAAATGAATGAATGAAAATATTAAAATAAATAAATGATGAGGAAGTAAAAAGAGAAAAAGTAAGAAAGAATGAAATAAAAATAAAAAAGAAAAAAGAATGAAAAAAATAAAAAAAATGAATGAATGAAAATATAAAAATAAATAAATGATGACGAAGTAAAAAGTGTAAAAAGTAAGAAAGAATGAAATAAAAAGAAATAAGGAAAAAAAGAATGAAATAAAAAGAGAAAGAAAAAAATAAATGATTGAAAACATTAAAATAAATAAATGATGAGGGAATAAAAAAGAGAAAAAAAGAAAGAATGAATGAAATAAAAAGAAAAAAGAAAGAAAGAATGAAATAAAAATAAAAAAGGAAAAATGAATGAATGAAAATATTAGGTTGGTGCAAAAATAATGGCCTTTTTTTTCACATAGTAACATGTGAGAAAACGACATTATTTTTGCACCAACCTAGTATTAAAATAAATAAATGATGGGGAAGTAAAAAAGAGAAAAAAGAATGTAAGTAAAATGCTGAGAGAAGGAGAGAGTTAAACAGGAAAAAAGGAACAAAAATAATGTTTGGATAAAGAAAGAGAAATCATGACAATGCAAATACGAAAGAAAATGTAAATGAAAAAGAAACAAAGAAACAAAGGATGATAGAAAAGCAAGATAAAAAAAAGAAAGCAAAACATTAAAAAAGAAGAGAAATATAATCTCATACAGAATGGGAAAAGAAAGAAAGAAAGAAAGAAAGAAAGAGAGAAAGAAAGAAAGAAAGAAAGGTAATATATGTAATATAAGTTCAAAGACAAGAAAGAAAGTCAGAAAGAAAGGAAATATAATTTCATACAGAATAAAAAGAAAGAAAGAATGAATGAAAGAAAGAAAAAAGAAAGAAAGAATGAAAGAAAGAAAGAAAGAAAGAAAAAGAAAGAATGAAAGAAAAAGAAAGAAAGACAAAAGAACGCAAGAATGAAAGAAAGACAGAAAGAAAGAAAGAAAGAAAGAAAGAAAAAAAGAAAGGTAATATATGTAATATAAGTTCAAAGAGAAGAAAGAAAGTCAGAAAGAAAGGAAATATAATTTCATACAGAATAAAAAGAAAGAAAGAATGAATGAAAGAAAGAAAGAAAAAAGAAAGAAAGAATGAAAGAAAGAAAGAGAAATTCTTTTTGCAGAATAAGAAAGAAAATGAAAAATAAAGAAAGACATTAATGAGACGAAGAAGTTATGAAAAGGGAGACGTATTTTCTAGAACAAGAAAAAAAAAAAAAACGATTCCATTGACTGCAAATCCTCAACTCAATTTGCTTCAATGGAATTCACTAAATCGAGTTCACCGTATCCCGCCATTTTACCGTTATCAAGACAGAAACAAAAAAAAAAAAAAAAAAAAAAAAAGGAAATAGAGCCATTTCATTTGTATGATTTTTTAAGATATTTAACTTGTTTGTTTATCCATGATTTTTTTAAATAATTTTGCTCAAAGGCAAAACAATGAGAGAAAAAAACACGAATTATTAACGTTGGAGTTTACGTTTTGCCAAAACATTTGTAGATCCATCCAAGTTGAAACATTTAAAAAAACATTTTTTTTCCTTGCGTTTTCGCTGAAGTTATTTTATGAACACGCCATCATCTTTCTTCGCGTCTTCAGTAAATTTTTTTTTTTTTTTTCATTTTATAAAACGTGAACGAATTTTTAAAACCACAATTTTTTCTACCAACTTACTCCGGTAGTTCCGTATCGTCCAAAGCCGATCACGCTTTTTTTTTTCTCCCTATCTCTATCTCCCTTTCTCTACGCCCACTCTCTCTCCACCATCTCTCTCGCATTCCCTCTCTCCCCTCTTTCCCTCCCCATCTTTCCTTCTCTTTCTCTCTATCCACTCTCCCCTCTATTTCCGTACTCTCTCTCACACTCTATTTATACCCCCTCTCTCTCTCCTTCTCCTCTTTCTTCCTCCACCCTCTCTCTCCCTTATCCACTCTCTCACTCTCCTCTCTCTCACTCTATCTCCCATATATTTCTTTCTATACACCCCTTTCTCTCCTTCCACTCTCTCCTTCAATCTGCTCTCTTCGACTCTTTCTCTCCTCTCCCTCTCTATCCCTCTCTATCATCTCTCCCCTTCCCTGTCCCTTCACTTTCTATCTTCTCTCTCTCCCAATCTCTCTCACTCTCTTTCTCTCCTTCTCCTCTCTCATCTTCTCTCTCTCTCCTATTCTCTCTCTCGACCCCGTTATCTCCCTACCTCTCATCATACTTTCTATACATAACCCCTTTCTCTCCATCCACACTCTCTCTGCATCTACTCTCTCCATCTCTCCCCTCTCTCTCCCAACTCTCTCTCGCTCCTGCGTGCGCACCGGAGGTGTTCTTAGCAAGCAAGGAAACAATTAAAAACCGAAAAAGTAACCTCTTGGTTATGGCTATTTGTCGATTCTATAAAGGTTTGTCGAGAATTCTTTGGATTCGCCTTCCTTCCATTTTTTTTCTCACTTTTTTCTTCCTTCGATATTAAAAAAAAATGAAATAAAAATCCACATGTACTGAAGAAATTTATATCAAGCGGAATAAGAGGTCTGTAGAGTTCCTCAATGCGCATGCGTGCGTACTCAACTCGAAGTTAATTTCATTTCGTCTTGAAGTTACATTTGTGGAAAATCAAAAAAAAACATAATGTTTCTGGAAATAAAAACTATCTCAAGTGAATATTTAAAGAAGAAGTTATACACAAGATACTATTTTTCAAAATTCTTTACATTTTCTGCAGGACGTAAGCAATCATGGATTTCCACAGATTCCCTTTTCGTTATTCACTGAGAATTGCTTTGATTCTTTTTGAACGATAATGGTGTGGTTTCCGGTTATACATTCCATGGTTTTCAATACAGTAATATCTGTCCGCTAGACGAATTCAATTTTCCAACATCGCACTGAATGTTTTAACAAATTTAATTTGATTTATTAAATTTAAGAATCAGAACACTCAGGGATTTCTCTTGAGTCGGGTAATATTCAAGGAATTAAAAGAATAAAAAATAGGTATATTAAAGCTCGTTAGAACACATCCCTCGGCTGCAAGAACGGTCGGTCAGTGTTCCTCTCCAGGAGTAAATCATTATATTTTCTTATTGCAAATATTATTTTTTAATATTTCTTTCACCAGATACAAGGCCCAAGAACCAGTCAAGTTTGAGTGGTGCTGAACCCGATTTAACATATGCAGACAGGGGTCTGCATATGTAATTTTCCTAAATTTTTCATTAATGGCCTTCTTCCGGCCCGCGACCCGTCATTATAACACAATCCGGCCCGCGGGGTCGAATGAGTTGTCGACCCATGACGTAAGTAAAGAAAGAAAAAATGAAGAGGTCATAGAGAATAAAAAAGTCTTGACCCTAGACTTGAAGTCTGACGGTCATATGACGTTGAAACACAGATTTTCCTAGGATTACCGACATTAAGTAACGTCGATTCTGGTGATGGCTTGGGAATACCAAGTCAGGGTGATTGAAAATCGGAGAACCGAGATCCAATTCCAGTCGGGTATCGTTATATCCACTTACGGGCAAATACCACTGGGAAATGTAGGAATTCATCCCTGATCTCTCCAGCTATAAATTAATATGACTAGTGTCAATAACATAATGGTTGTGATTTCGTTCCCTGTGTCGGACAGTGTGTATTTGCACTGAGTAAAAAAGAGGCGAGCAATAACTGAACCTTACTAAACTAAACTAAGAAACGGACAATATACCAAGACATATGCAGTGGAACAAGAACAGTTTAACACCGGAGGTTGAATAAATAGTTCAGTTTAGAATTCCAGATCTATATAAACCTGAGGAAGATCGGAGGACACAACCACCGAATGTCTATAATAAAAACAAAAAAAATAAGAGAACTATTTACACTGTTTACATTGTTCGGACTGTTGTCAACATCTTTGTTGTCATATTCACGACGTTTCGGCAGTTGTACGCTCCGGACTTCTTCAGGTGATATACGTTGAAAGACCACTGGGTAGATTGTTCTAATTCTATGTGCAGGGTTTTTTTTTGTGGGGGTGGATATCGCCGTTTCAGTTAATTCCCTTTAGTAATCCAGCCCCCTAAGATTTTGTTCCTTCTGCTGTTGCAAGGTATTGAACTCACGTCAAATTAGATTTTGAATCACATTTCGGCCTTTGAACGCGACAGACTTCTTCAGGTGACGGGCATTTCGAACTGAAGAACCTTTTATTTCGTCCACTGGGGATAGATTGTTCTAGTTCAACGTGCCATACCGCTTTTGGATGTCTCAGTTATTTCCCTTTAAGTTCACTCTCCAAGATTTTGTTTACCAGTAATTGAACTCACTACTCTTTCTGTCAAGTCACTTGATCCAACCACGGTTTTATCCACTGAGCCTCCGGAAGAGGCATGGCTTGTTGAACTAGAACACTCTACCCCGGTGGACGAAATAAAGGGTCCAGTTCAAAATTACAATCACCTCTAAATAGTCTAAATAATTACAATACCTCATGCGCATTTGTGTTTATTCAACACCCACAGACGCCACCAGTGGTTTATACTGCAACTATGCTGAGCAGACCTAAGTTACATTTTCCGGGAAAGAGCGTATTATCTAGCGTGATCAACGATTTGAATAAGGCCAGCACACTCAAGCCCTCGACCACGATGACTTGTGACTTCGTGCTAGGACGGATATCGACGGCCCCCAAGGGACACAAGGCTTGTGTCAACACGTGGTATGATTTTCAGGCACTTTTTTTTTGTCGCACGCTGGGATCATCCCCTCTCCAGTGCCATGACATCAGGTAGTCTCAAATCGACGATGGTGAGATTCGAACGCTGGTCTCGATGACTGATGTCAAATTGTTGAGTTGACACCTAGGTTATCGGCGCACGGGAGAAAAAGATATATTTAACAAAAAGGACGAGCGATGGGTTTAAAGCAGCGACCGTTAAAAATTCCATTGTCCCCATAACACTCAATCGGCGAACGAAAGGATAGTCATCCACAGACAGACTGTTTCACTGTATCACAGCTCATCATTGTGGCTAGATTTACGATTGCTTCAAGCCGGGATCCAAATTTGACCGATTTGACACCATTCCGAGATCTTTACCTCGGCTATCGACGCACGGTAGAGAAAGGGCACATTTAACGCATTATATACTTGTTATATAAACGCTATACGGCTGTCAAGGCGCTCAGTTCTAACGTAGAGTGATGCATTTAAAGCAGGGGTAGCCGTTAAAAAATACCTTTTCCCCATAGTGCTTAATCGTTGAAAGAGAGCATATTCTAACACAGCAACGGGGCTTAGGTCACCGCTTTTTCAATGTCGTTTCTTTTTTATGTACCGTGTTCCTTCAGAAGGTAAGCGATCACGGCAACCACATCTTCCTGTCCGATGTAGCTCTTAAATAAGTTTTAACCAGGGAAAGAAGCTCGTTGGAACAGTTGTCGGGAAGATATTTCAAGAGACAGAGGGAACCCCCTGCCCGTCTATGGGATAGCGATTGTAGACTAGATGCCAGATCAGGACCTATCATCTTGCATATTCGTCTCTGGATTTTGTCAAGAACCTCGAGACGTACAACGGGATACCAGACCATATATGACAGCAACATTCCATATAAGGACGGATAGCTGATTTTAGATTTGAAGGATGGACTCAGACGAGGATATTCTTTTAGAAACGTTGTAGCGATTACATTTCTAAAACCGTTTTCTCATATTAATGATTAAAACTGACTTCTTAAAGAAGACAATAGTTCAGCGGGGCTTCTAGACTGACACTTCAGAATCAGAGAGCATAGATTTTACCAAATACCAAAAACCTGTATCACTTGAAGACATCCAACGGTAGCAACAATCAAACGGACAGCATATAACTAGAGCAGAAAATAACGAACTAATCAAGAAGAGATGCTGCATTCTCACACAAACTTAAAC
The DNA here is from genome assembly GCA_963932145.1 of Acanthosepion lycidas. NCBI lineage: Eukaryota > Metazoa > Mollusca > Cephalopoda > Sepiida > Sepiidae > Acanthosepion > Acanthosepion lycidas. The sequence continues at coordinate 45,364,053 of OZ010608.1, forward strand.
AAAAGATTAGGAAAGAAACCCCCAACAATAGAATCAAGAGAAATGACAGGGGTCTTGAGAAGTATATTTTCAAAAAATAAAAGTGTTTTGCGAGAGAGATTTAAGAAATTTCTAACTATAGTAAGGCTAACTGTTTAGTTCAGTGATTCTCAAGTTGAGTGAATATTAATCCTGATGGCCCGTGTAACATTACTGGCCCCCCCCCCAAAAAAAAATAGCAAATTGGTAGTCCGGGAACAGCGAAAATAGCTCGTCGGAATAGCGGCCGTGAACATACTTGTAGCAGAGACAGAGGGAGGTCACAGCACGTCTATGGGATAGTGATTGTAGACTAGAGGCCAGATCAGGACCTACCATCTTGCATATTCGTCACTGGATTTTGTCGAGGACCTCTAGACCTACAGCGGGAGCACCAGACCATAAATGAATATTCCATGCAAGGACGTATAGTAGATTTATAGAATGGACTCAGACGACAAAAACTTTCTGGCACGAGACAGAGAACCAACTTTCCTTGCGGTATATGAAGCTGTTGATTCAATGTATTTATTCCACCTCATGTCAGTAGACAGCGTGAGACCAAGCAGGCGTAAGAGTTGGGAATCAGTCATTCTCATGGGAAGCAGGAAGGGATCTCTGTTGGGAGTAAAAGAGAGCAGTTTCGGACAATTTTGCTTTGACACCTAGACATATTATGTCTATTTTTATTTTAATTCTCTCATATTCACTTTCTTAGTTCATTCAATTAAAAGTAAAAATTATCCTTGCTAATGGGTATAAAAATACACGTAAATGTCCAGATATGCACAATAGTTACACATTTTATGCGTAAAAAATATGACATTTATACGATCACAAGAAAAATTAAATAAAAATCTTGATCAGTCGTATTTAATGAGACTTGCATAAAAGACCGATTGCTGCCCAAATGCGCAATAATATATACATATATATATATATATATATATATATATATATATATATATATATGTATATATATATATATATATATATATATAAAGAAATAATCATACATAGAATCAATCAGCAATATTAATGCGATTAATTGCAAAATCACTTCGCTATTAGAAACATAATGTATGCATTAAAATACTGTTAATCCATTGAATGATGTGATCCTCATTTATAAAACTGTTGTCAGATGTTTCTAGTGTATATTCTTTTAAGTTAAGAAAGTACTTTCGAAGATCCATGTCTCCATCGTCAGACTGTATTTTTTTTCCTTTAAAGTTAAAACTTGAAAACGAAATATTAGTTGGTGCAAAAATAATGACGTAATAATGTCGTTATTTGACGTATTTTTTAACGTCAAAAAACGACATTATTACGTCATTATTTTATCGCACCAACCTAATGATTGTTTGTAGACCGAAAGATGTTTTTTTTAAAGAATGTGCTATTTATTAGCGGTTGTACAATCTCGGAACGTGCGGGTCGCAACGCTAAAGTTCAAAATTGCAAGTGAGAATTTTTAGATGAATTTTGTAATATGGTAAATCCACGAATTCTTTTTTTACAAGTGTTTTTCAGCTAATATAACATGAACTAAGTATATAGTTCAATTAATATACTGATATGTCTTAGTAGTTTTTTTTTTTCTCAGGAATTTCATACTGCGGGATCAATATATAATACGCATGCATATTGGGTGGCACTTTATCAGCAAACAAACTGAAATGAAACTAATAAATCCATAGCCTTTCTGACAGGCTGCCAATTCTACAGGTTCCGTCTCTAACACTTACTTATAACCACAAATAAAAACACTCTCTGCGGAAATCAGCCCAATAGGGACTTGCTTTATTTTGTCTCTAGCCATTTATGTGTGACTTCATGTCTAATCTTGAAAGATAGAACTACAGCGCCAAATGGCGTCATACTCAATAAGTGCCTCTCTTTAAACTGCCCTTTAGCGTACAATTTTTCCCCTCTTCCACCGCTCATTGAGCAAATTTTCTCGCCGTGTCGACAGATAATCTCGCCATTAAGGAAGTAGAAGGGTATATTGGTGCCATTAAGTTATCGCTTTACGACGCTGAAATTTTAAAACGGTGAGGAACCGGTTAGCCAATTGAAATCTTTCAGATTCGTCTGTCTCATCTGGAATGCAAAACTCCACAACGATTCCTCGAAAATATTTCCAGAAAGTACGTGGACTAAAAATCGTTCCTGTAATTCTAAGTTGATTGATGGGTTTTTTTACGTCATGTTCGATCACAATTGTACTGAAGAACGTTGATCGTACATTAAAAAAAAATCCCCTTAACCTTTTACAGGTTCCCCTATCTGCATGAATTTAAGCATGCAAGTAGGTAGGGTTGGCATTTCGGTCCCACCTTTTCAGTGTTGAAACAGTTAAATGGAACCGCCTCTTCTACTCCAACAGCTTCTTCTCTCGCCCTTCACAACAGTGGAACTCCCTTCCTCTTACATGCTTTCCTCTTAACTATAATCTACAAATATTCAATTATAATGCCAATCGACATCATTTGATGCCTGGGTCCTGATCCCCGTCCTTCTCTATATCCTTTCCTCAAACAACTTTCCTTACTTTTGCTCTCATTCTCTGTAAACCCTTTCCTTGCTAATGGCACTCCAGCATTGTTTGGAGTGCAATGCTTAAAAAAGAGTGAAACTTGAAACAATGTCATTGATTTGTTATTTGAATTTTCAGATGTATCAAAGAAGTGAATGATTGATATGTTTTTTACGGTTTATCAACCAGTTGCGATTCATGTAATGCCAAAAATATTTTAGATGTTAAGAATGTTTTGGAAATATCCATTCGAAATTCTAAACAGAAAAAATCTCTAGAAACAAAGAAAAGCATACTGAACTGTTACATGATGTCAATGAGTGCTAGACAATCTCCTAAAAAGTTACTTGAATCAACTGAAATGTGGATCTACAGAACGATTGTGGGGATGGACTGAACACTCAAGAAACGTTTTAGAGAAAATGTAAACAAAAAAGAAACTTATGCATAACATCAGAAAGAGAGAGTTTAAAATGGATATAATGAGGAAAAAAGCTTGGAAAATTTGATGCTGACAGGAGAAAATGTCAGTCAGAAAGGAACACACACTGAGGTACCGAATGCATTTCCTGGGGGTGGGGTTGCTGCAGGGCGTATTTTGTAGCATTACATAAACAATTTCATTTAATAAGACAAACCAATACAACGTCAGAAACTGATATAATAGAATATGCATACATCTATGTTCCCCGTCACTGGAATATGATTGGCTGGTGTCCGTCATAGATACAGACGGACGAGTAGGTGAGTGAAAGGCCTTAGTCTGAGAGCTAAGTCTATAGCGACGCCCATTGGACTACTCCACTGATCTACACTTCTTACCTGCGACTACGACGCATACAGTTGATTACTGCTACCGTATTCTACTTGGTTATAGTAGCAAAAAAAAGTTAAGTACTTCGTTCAAATATATCCCTTTACGGGACATATCAGAAACAATCTGCGAATCAGTAATATATTTTTCTATGACATATTATTTGATATATGCAGGGTGCGATTTTTCATTTCGCGCATACCCATTATTTGTTTTCGATTTTGTTGAGAGAAGAGTATAGTAGGCTCAGTTGGGCACCGTCTGTGAGAAGCTAAGATTAATGGATGCACCTCTATCATAAGACCTTCATTGTTAGCCTGGGACGTTTTCAACCCACCCTCATATAAACAATGCAGTTATTAATAAGAAGAGGTGAAATTAACGCTGCAAGTGTTCACACCTCTACCAACATTCCTGCATAGCCAGCCTATAAACTTTTCACCTTATGCACGTACCTGGAAACAATACCGTTATTAACAAAAGGCAAAATTAATGCATGAAGATTACACATGTTAGCATCATTACTTCATACTCAATCTATGAACTTTTCGCCCACACTCGCAGCTGCTACGAAACAAGGAAATTATTAATAACATTTGAATTTAAAGCATGCAATATTTCACAGCTGCAGTATTAGCCCTTATTTTCAGTCTATGAACTTTTCCTCCTAGTTTTGTACAGGGAACGAAACAATAGTTAATAATAAGAAGAGATAAATTTCAAGCATGCAAGATTTAACATCGTTAGCATGAATCATTCATAATCAAGTCGTACGATTATTAATAAGAAAGAAAAAGAAAGCTTGCCAGATTTCACAGCTGTAGCATCAATCACTACTTCATAATCAGCTTATGAACTTTTCAGCCCATTCTCGAATCTGGAAAGAAACAATCAGTTACTATTAAGAAATAAAATAAAGCATGCAACATTTCATGTAATTGTCAGTCCATACTCGAATCTGGAAACAAAATCACTTATTATTAAAAAATAAAATGAAAGCTTACAAGATTTCACAGCTCTAGCATCATTTCTTCATAATCAGCCTATAAACTTTTCAGCCCATTGTAGAATCTGGAAAGAAACAATCACTTATTATTAAGAAATAAAATGAAACGTGCAAGGTTTCACAGCTGTAGCATCACTTCTTCATAATCATCATATGAAATTTTCAGTCCATTCTCGAATCTGGAAAGAAAGAAACAGTTATTATTAAGAAATAAAATGAAAGCTGGCAGAATTTCACAGCTGTAGCATCATGTCTTCATAATCAGCCTATGAAACTTTCAGCCCATTCTCGAATCTGAATAGAAACAATCAGTTATTATTAAGAAATAAAATGAAACATGCAAGATTTCACAGATGTAGCATCACTTCTTCATAATCATCAAATGAAATTTTCAGCCCATTCTCGAATTTGGAAAGAAAGAATCAGTTATTATTAAGAAATAAAATGAAAGCTTGCAACATTTCACAGCTGTAGCATCACTTCTTCATAATCAGCCTATGAAATTTTCAGCCCATTCTCGAATCTAGAAAGAAAAAATGAGATATTATTAAGAAATAAAATGAAAGCATGCAAGATTTCCCAGCTGTAGCATCACTTCTTCATAATCAGCCTATGAACTTTTCAGCCCATTCTCGAATCTGGAAAGAAACAAACAGTTATTATTATGAAATAAAATGAAAGCTTGCAACATTTCACAGCTGTAGCATCACTTCTTCATAATCAGCCTATGAAATTTTCAGCCCATTTTCGAATCTAGAAAGAAAAAATGAGATATTATTAAGAAATAAAATGAAAGCATGCAAGATTTCCCAGCTGTAGCATCACTTCTTCATAATCAGCCTATGAACTTTTCAGCCCATTCTCGAATCTGGAAAGAAACAAACAGTTATTATTATGAAATAAAATGAAAGCTTGCAACATTTCACAGCTGTAGCATCACTTCTTCATAATCAGCCTATGAACTTTTCAGCCCATTCTCGAATCTGGAAAGAAACAAACAGTTATTATTATGAAATAAAATGAAAGCTTGCAACATTTCACAGCTGTAGCATCACTTCTTCATATTCAGTCTATGAACTTTTCAGCCCATTCTCGAATCTGGGAGGAAACAATCAGTTACTATTAAGAAATAAAATGAAGCATGCAAGATTTCATGTAATTCTCAGTCCATACTTGAATCTGGAAAGAAACAATCACTTATTATTAAGAAATAAATTGAAAGCATGCAAGAAATCACAGCTGTAGCATCACTTCTTCATAATCAGCCTATGAAAATTCAGCCCATTCCCGAATCTGGAATGAAACAAGCAGTTATTATTAAGAAATAAAATGAAACGTGCAAGATTTCACAGCTGTAGCATCACTTCTTCATAATAAGCCTATGAACTTTTCAGCCAATTCTTGAATCTGGAAAGAAACAATCAGTTATTATTAAGAAATAAAATGAAAGCTTGCAAGATTTCACAGCTGTAACATCACTTCTTCATAATCATCATATGAAATTTTCAGCCCATTCTCGAATCTGCAAAGAAAGAATCAGTTATTATTAAGAAATAAAATGAAAGCATGCAAGATTCCACAGCTGTAGCATCACTTCTTCATAATCAGCCTATGAACTTTTCGGCCCATTCTCGAATCTGAATAGAAACAATCAGTTATTATTAAGAAATAAATGAAAGCTTGCAAGATTTCTCAGCTGTAGCATCAATTCTTCATAATCAGCCTATGAACTTTTCAGCCCATTCTTGAATCTGCAAAGAAACAATCAGTTATTATTAAGAAATAAAATGAAAGCCCGCAAAATTTCACAGCTGTAGCATCACTTCTTCATAATCATCAAATGAAATTTTCAGCCCATTCTCGAATCTTGAAAGAAAAATGAGTTATTATTAAGAAATAAAATGAAAGCATGCAAGGTTTCACAGCTGTAGCATCACTTCTTCATAATCATCATATGAAATTTTCACCCCATTCTCGAATCTGAATAGAAACAATCAGTTATTATTAAGTAATAAAATGAAAGCTTGCAAGGTTTCTCAGGTGTAGCATCACTTCTTCATAATCAGCCTATGAACTTTTCAGCCCATTCTCGAATCTGCAATGAAACAAGCAGTTATTATTAAGAAATAAAATGAAAGCCCGCAAAATTTCACAGCTGTAGCATCACTTCTTCATAATCATCATATGAAATTTTCAGCCCATTCTCGAATCTTGAAAGAAAAAATGAGTTATTATTAAGAAATAAAATGAAAGCATGCAAGGTTTCACAGCTGTAGCATCACTTCTTCATAATCATCATATGAAATTTTCAGCCCATTCTCGACTCTGCTAAGAAACAATCAGTTATTATTAAGAAATAAAATGAAAGCTTGGAATGTTTCACAGCTGTAGATTCACTTCTTCGTAATTAGCCTATGAAATCTGCAGCCCATTCTCGTATCTGGAAAGAAACAATCAGTTATTATTAAGAAATAAAATGAAAGCATGCAAGATTTCCCAGCTTTAGCATCAATTCATGATCAGCCTATGAACTTTTCAGCCCTTTGTCGAATATGGAAAGTAACATTGCAGTTATTAATAAGAGGTGAAATTAAATAATGCATGATTTCAAATGTCTGGCCTCAGTCATTTTCAATCACCTTATGAATTTCTCAGCCTAGCCTAGTATCTGGAAAGAAACAATGCTGCCATTAATAAGTGGAGTTGAAATTATAGCGTGATAGAATTCACAGGTCTATCATCTCTCCTTTCTTAGTCAGCCAACCCTCGTATAAATTTCATGAAAACGTAGAAAGAAATAAAACAGTTACAGAAAATGAATGATATCATGGATAGAACACTTATGATATTTTTTTTAATCCCAGAAGAACGAACGAAAAGAATGAGACTGATGAATGGAAATAAAATCCGGATAAACAGATATAAACGGATTTAAGAGAGTATAAAGTCTGCTCGGTATGAAATGTAAAATAAAATCTTACAAATACAAAATGAAAAAAAAAATTAAGCGACGAGTTGAACGACAGAGGAAGTAAACAAATAAAAGAAAAGTTAATCAAGATATGAAAATGACCAGTAAACTATAGTATGGTGTGTTGACGTGGAAATAGCGACCAGATCTTATAAGAGCCGTTTTTGAATTGTGATTACTGAGATCATTTTCAGTATCTTCGGGGTGTAGTCACTGTTTTCCTCTTCATTGAATTGAGCACCAAGGATTGATATATGGGGATGTGAGTGGCAATATCACTGATATTTCTGCTCGACCAAGCGAAATAAAAAACGTTAAAAGCAAAGCTGTATATGACGAAAACAACAACAGTCCACACTTACATACATTTAGTCGTGCACACACAGACACACACACACATATATATATATATATATATATATATATATATATATATATATATATATATATATATATATATATATATATATATATATATATATATATATATATATAGAAACATAGTCTTAATGTATGCTATATGCAGGAGATAAAGTGCTCAATATCAGAGACAGAGCGCGTCTAAATATAAAAGAGAACATTTCTAACATGAAACAGCCTGTCGCCTCTAAATGTAGACTTCATCTTTCATATATATATATATATATATATATATAAATCACTCACAGACTGTTTCGCAGCTCTTCAGTGTGGCTAAACATCCGGTTGCCTCTAGCTAGGATCGAAACCCGACTGAATTGGTGTCAGTCGATGATTCTACCACTAAGCCTTCGGCAGGGATGAAGGTGAATTTTAGCGTATTTTATTTTTAGTTAAAAACTCACGGTGATCGACAGTGACTTAATTCGCTTTTGCCGAAGAGTCTCGCTATATCAGCCATAATAGTCACTATTTACAAAACCACACCTCTTCCCCAGAGAGCTTAACTGAAATTTATTTTTTCATGATCCTATATATATATATATATATATATATATATATATATATATATATATATATATATATGTGTGTGTTTATATGTGCCTATCTATCTATCTATATATATATATATATATATATATATATATATATATATATATGCATATATATATATGCATATATATATATATATATATATATATATATATATATATATATATATATATATGCATATATAAATATATATATATATATTCTTGAATGCATATATATATGTGTGTGTATGCGTATGCTTATATTTATATATGTATGTGCATGTGTGTGTGTGTGTATGTGTGTGTGTGTGTGTTGATGGAGCTTAAAGCGTCTATACGGCCTGGTCGGCGATGAATTATTTTCTACTATACAGTCCCTTTTCCACTTATGCCGGAGAGGATTTTTTTCCTGAAATCTACAATATTAACCCCTTTTTGTCTATTAAAGAGCTTTCTTACCTCATATCGCTCATACAATAACATCCTTCAGTAAGTATCGGACTTGAGTTGCACCTGGGCCACGCAAAGAGTGATGCAATCATTAATAGTTATATATAACATAATACCTCGTCACGCGGCATTACATGGGGAAGACGATACTGTTTCTTCACCAATTCTCCGCCATTTTGGATTATGATACATTTACTATCTCTTATTTTTGCCGTTTTTGAGAAAACATTTTTGGCCAGCACCCACATGTGAGCATTATGCTTTGGAGTCATAATGAATATGACTCCCAAGCATAATGCTGACATGTGGGTGCTTATGTAAGTGAGTTAGGTGGATTTGTTTTCGAAGTCCCCTAATTCTAGCCCTTACCTAAAGAGGCAGGACCTACTAAACACCATATAGTTGGATTTCGGAGTTGAATAATAATTATAATGTCAAAACGTATAAACATGTGAAACGTTCTTTTCCCGTGCAGTCTTGCTATGTGAAAGCATTTTACACGTGAATTCACTACGTGTTATATGTTATCGCATTATTTCAATAATGTCAAGCGATATTATGTAGGCTTACTCAAACAAAAGTTACAGATAAGAGAACTTTGTTCATTTTGGACTGATCCGTTCATAGAAAGCATTACATCTTCTTCCTGTAGGCAACGGTTTTGTGCAAAACAACGTACCATTAATGTCTCTCAATCCATCCATCTACCACAACTCAGTAAAGATTTGCATTCCTGTGCATTCGAGCATCTGCTATGTCTAAAATCGACTTTGAAACACCGTCCGTGTATTTAAGAAGAACGCAGCTGATGGTGATCCCGAAATATGATTTTTTAAACAGTTTTAAAAACTGGAAATGACGATGGGATAATGTCTCGTTAAAATGAAATTTCTGTACCGAGTATAACAGCAAAATTGTCCAAATCATGTAATAGCAAAATTGTCCAAATCGTGTAGCAGCAAAATTGTCCAATTTTAATATTAATTATTTCTAAAATACAACGTTTCAGAGCTTAAAAATATCTTACTGGAATTCTCCGACATTTTTATAACACTACTGTACTCTACTTTGAGCAGTAAGAATGTAAATTCATTCATGTCATTCCAGGATAATTTTTCATCTTATTCAAGATGATCTTCGTCCTTTCTAACTTTTCTGTCCTGACGTAACAAGGCGCTTCAGAGGTTTCACGTACGATTTCATTTTCAAGTCTTTTTTTCACTGCTCTTTGGACTGTCATAGCTGAAACTCTTCTCTCATGTGACAAACGTCCTCTGGATTGAGTTGGATCTTTTCTAATTGATCTCTCTATCTCTAAGTTTATATGATGATCCCTCTTCCTGTTGTGACCTCCTGATCCAGTTTTCCTCTCTACTCTTCCCTCTTTTTTAAACTCTTTATGATTCTTAAGTGAACTTTGAAGATGGAAGCCGGCGTATGAATGTTGGTACCATTACTTAAGGCCTGAATGATCATTTTCATCTCACAATTGTTCAGTTGGGAAGACAGTGGTTTTGACAAAAAACAATTTTAATCTGCTCTATTTTTAGCAGAATGACTCAACCTATTTTTCAGAGATTCTTACAAAATATTTTTGTAATGATGTCTAAAAACCTGGAAGAAAGAAACTGAATTAGTTTAGTGTTTTTTTTTTTTTAATATTAAATGTTTTATGGAGTGGATAATTATGCTGTTAAACGATTTGGACAATATTGCTATTAACCCCGGTATAGTGTCAATTGCATTAGTAACATTTTTGTAACTGTAACATTTCTTGTAATTTTGAAGCTGCAACCGTGCAACTGTAGAAGAAATATTACCTGTAATAACAATATATTTCCACGTTAATTTGACGTGCGTGTTGGGTTCAATACTCGACGCTTCCTAAATCAGGTTTGTCAGTGCTTGTCATGACATTTCGTTTGGCTTCAATTTCAAATTATTCACCCTCAGCTTACAATAGCCGTGCCAAATGCACTTTAAAGCTATCACTCAAATAATATCCGCTCGACTTTCAAAGGTTTTCAGTTTCTTCGCATTTTATCATCGCATCAAATGCTGTGATTCTCAGTTCTAAAAGCCTTGGGCGTATTCAACTATCTCAGTCTCTCAGGATCTATTCGATAGATGAGAATTAATTCAGTAAATCAATAAGCTTACTTGCCTATAGATCCCAACCAAAAATATATCATTTTATTGTATATGCACATCACACTCTTTTTCGCAGGTTAATTAGTCATTTGTCTAATTAAATTGCCACTCGTACTCTTACTAATGAAATACACTTCCACTACTATAAAAAATATGTTACTCGTATAGAATCCAGGATTGATTCTAAATGAGAAAAACGATTTTCGATCTTTGAAGCCTTTATCATAAAATCATAAAATTCCAAATTAAAATAAGCTATTTTTAGTTTTCGAAATAGAATGTAGCCTTGGGAATAGATTAAGAATTCTCGTTTTCCTTTCCCATGGTTAATATCAAGAACGTACTAGTTTCCGGCAGAGATGAGATTCAAATGTTCAAGAACATAATTTAATTTAGTGAAACGTCAAGTAGCGGAAAATTAGACACTTGAAAATAATGAAAGTTTGCTTTGAGTATGCACTCTCGAAATGTGTCAGATTAAACCATACATCGTGCCACTTGCACAACTTACCGTTTTTATACACAGGGGGCATTTAAAAGTATTAGAACGTGTTCAAAACGTTTATTTCTTATGCCTAAGAAAGAGGAATATTTCGTTGGTAACAAAGAAAAGAGCGCTGAACTGATATATAATTATACAGAAGAGTACTGGTAGAGAAAAAGCTCCCCTGTTACATGGTGTTATCTTGAGAAAGAAATGCCTCACTAGTGGACGAGGTCTTTATAGCAGATCAGTGAACATGCAAATACGTTTCTCTCCTGGCTAATCGTAAGCGTCGTATCATTGACAACGTAACGTAAACTGCTTTAAACGGCATGGAAAGTCGTTACACTCCCGGATAAAGCTACAACGTCGCGAGGTGTGTAACCTACTTCGAATAAATGTTGATTTTTCTCCCACGGGATAGTTGTAAAATTTTCGTGGGTGCCTGCGACTGAATCGAGTGAATATCATGACATTTTTATAGCTCATCTTTCCACATTTATAGAACCCCCAGTTTTCCTTTTCCGGTAATGTCGGCTCTCCTGTATTGAAGTGATTGCTGGACAATCTCCTCGCAGAAGAAACGACATGAAGCGATTGAAACGTGGTTCTACAAGGGGATACTTATAATATGGACATGTGAGTAACGAGGAAGGTTAATGGGGAACAAAAATGGACGCTTACACTTAGAATCAGAAATAATTTTAAATCAGTTAATATTCCTAAGTCTTATTCACCTTTGTTTTGCTTGCCCACTTCTTCCTATCAACTCGTGTGTGTGTGACTTATCAATGCCATTAACAGGGATTGAACTAACAACTGGCATTAAAATAACGAATATGGTCGTGCCGGTATCATTCTGGTTTTCATGCTTAGAGGATATTTCATATCACTTAATATTCACAGGTCTTATTCACCTTTGTTTTGCTTGCCCACTAGCGTGTGTGACTTATCATTGCCATTCACAGGGATTGAACTATCAACTGACAGTATAACAACCAAGATGAGTATCCTGGTCTCATTTCCAGGCTTAGGGGATATTTCATATCAGTTAATACTCACCAGTCTTATTCACGTTTCTATTGCTTACCCACTTCTTTTTCTCAACCAGAGTATATGACTTAGCACTGCCATTCACAGGGATTGAACTATCTACTCAAAGTATATCAAGCAAGATGAGGGATGCTGGTCTCATTTTGCTTTCCTTGCTTAGGGGATATTTCATATCAGTTAATACTCACCAGTCTTATTCATTCTTGTGTCGCTTGTTCACTTATTCTTTTCAAACAGCGTATGTGTCTTTTCTCCAAATTTATGTGATGCGGAATCAGCATTATGTAAATTATTTGCATGCGAACTATTGTCATCTCTTCAACTGTTGCGCTATCGGGTTGCTTTTGATTCAGGTAACCAGCAGGGAATTTCGAACTGATCCCATTATTTAATCTACAGGATTATATCATTCCCGTTATGCTGGTCATGTGCCGAATTATTTAAAGAAGTTAAAAATAGAAAGTTTGCTGAATTAATATGCATGTTACAAAGTTATTCCATTATTTCTGCCGTGTTCAGCTCAATGTAGCTAGAAACTAAAAGAACTACAGAAAATAGATGTCTTGTTTGTTCAAATATCTTATAGATGTTTAGAGAACATTTTATGCTAATTTTTCATTTCCCTGTTCGAAGAACGTGGATTTTGCTGAATTGTATTACTTTTATTAATATGCATGTTAGAAACGTATATCTTTATTTCTCACGTATTCAGCTCAATGTAGCCAGAGATTAAAAGATCTACAGAAGATAGATGTTTTGTTTGTTCAAATATCTCGTAAATGTTGGAATTTTTTAATAGTAACTTTTCTTTTCCCTGTTCGGAAAATGAGGATTCTGCTGAATTGTATTACTTTTATTAATATGCATGTTAGAAACGTATATCTTTATTACTCACGTATTCAGCTCAATGTAGCCAGAGATTAAAAGATCTACAGAAGATAGATGTTTTGTTTGTTCAAATATCTCATAAATGTTGGAATTTTTTAATAGTAACTTTTCTTTTCCCTGTTCGGAGAATGGGGATTTTGCTGAATTGTATTTCTTTTATTAATATGTATTTAAGCAACTTATTCCATTATTTCTGCCGTGTTCAGCTAAATGTAGCTATATACTAAATGAACTAAAAAATAGATGTCTTGTTTGTTCAAATATATTATATATGTTAAGAGAATTTTTTTCATGATAAATTTATTTTTCTCTGGGTATATAAAATCGACATTATTTCTGGGCAGCCATGTGTTTTCTGCTACAAAAGGTGCAGGCAAGTACTTCTTGCTCGCAGCAGTCAAAGAGTAATTCATTGTCTAGTTGTCAAGCGACTTGGTCGAACGGCTGACAGCTCGTTTGAAGGCTGGCCAACGCTGACGTTTAAGAGACATGAGTCCGGTCATTTGAAATTTAGTTAAGAATCAAAGTAAAATGACTCTGCCTCGTCCAGTGCCGATAAAATCATGGTTTATCATTTAGCATTTCGCTTTACAGTACCGACAATTGTTCAAAGGAGCGTCGCAAATTTGCTTTGTCCCTTGAAAAGACATGTCGACTAAAAACTTAGACGTTTGCCTTGATGACGAAATATATTTCTTATGCATAATATGAATCTGTCTTCAAGAAATTTTGCATAAATCAGGACATATACAGTAACGCCCACTCTAATCATTGGCATTTAGATTAATAATGCAGAATTCCCCTGCTAAATTTCAAAGAATGTATAATACCAAGTTGATTAAATGCTACTATTTAATCAACTAGGTATTATGCGGTCTTTGAAATGTAGTGGGGGAATTCTGCATTATTAATTTACTCAATATCGATTTTTTGGAGAGAAGTTCGAACAAGTAAGGATGTACGAAACACAGTTGGTTTTACTAGTAACTTAGTAAATAATTTTTCATTTCTTTTTTCTAAATTAATATATTTTATTGCACGAAACATAGTGTTTGTAAATTGATAGCGATAACCTTAACAACACTAACTACTGTGAAGATTTCAACACGCGACAGCCTGTTGCAATAAAATTGTGATAAAATCCGAAATTTTCAATATCCTTAATAGAGAATGTCAGCAAGAGAAGGCCCAATTATTTGCTCTCCTGTAGGTTAGCATCAGTCATGCTCATACGAGACAGAAAGAGGTCTCTCGGATGAGGAACAGTGAAGAGATTCCTTTGGAAGGCGTTAAAGTTAACATGCCAAGCCTTGCCCCAGTTAACAATAGCTTCTAGTTCATTTTCTTTCTTTTTTTTTTTTTTAGATCAGCTGCCAATTTGACCTTATCGAACCAATCAATCCTTACTTTCGAGACAGGAGTAAATGGTTGTGCCATCAGAAGAAAATGGTTGTGTCATTAGGAGTAAATGGTTGTGTTATCAGGAGTAAACGGTTGTGTCACATACCAAGTTGAAAACTGATGTCATCAATACCATTTACGAAAATGAAGAACAAATAAGGTCCAAAAAACGACGCAGTTGAAAGACAGGCGTGGAAAATAAAACACTCACAGGGGGTATTGAAGGCAAACGGGGTTAACGGTAAATTTGCGTGTTACCTACCCAAAAAGCTTGTGTAAATGGGTGTCAGAACTGGGATGGGGAGGGATAATAAAAAGACAAATATTGCTATGGACTGCAAAGGATAGGATATTGTGGAGAGCTATGATCACCATTGTTCTGAAGAAAGAAAGGGATAAAAGCGACTAATAGCAGCAAAGATGCTCTTCTACAGAACGATGCATAGAATAACACGGACGTAACATCTGACTAACGTGGAAGTTTGAAATCAAATGTTGATATAAAAGACCTGAACGGAAATGAAACCATTCTTCAAGGAATCAACAGAAAGAATTTCAAGATATTATCTCTTAAATATCTCAGAAGAAGATCACTTAAATATCTGAAAAAATGATGGCCGAAAACTGTAATCTCAAGAAAGAATAGAAAAGCAAAGATGCCGTCCAACAATGAAAAATCTTATCCAATAAGTATGACTTAGGTGTTCATTTACCATTTTGGTCATGGATTCTTCAAGTAGTTAAAGAATTTCTGGATATATTTCTGAGATTGTAATTTGTTGCATTATTTACATTGTTCGATCTGTTGGCCTCATCTTTATTGCCATATTCACGACTTTTTGGTCGTTGTACGCTCTGGCCTTTTTCAAGGGATTGGAATTTCGAAACGAACCCTTTATTTCGCTCATCACGATAGATTGTTCTAGTTCCACGTGCCAATCATCCTAAGAAGGCCGTAGCGTACAACAGCCGAAACGTCGCGAATCTGGCAATAAAGATGCGGACAACAGTCGACAGAAGATTGTAAATAAAGTAACTGGTTGAAGAATTGTTATTTATTTTAGTTTCTTTTTTAAGCATTTTACCCTACGCAAGGCAATAAAGCCACTGAGATGTAAGTGGTTCGTGAGTGTAAATATATATGAGAGAAAGAAAAATATGATTAAGAAGTAGTAGTGAACAGGACTTAAGACGACAAAAGATCTAAGAATTACATGAAATTATTTCTTAAATATCTCGGAGACTGTCTCCGGAATATCTGGGAAGTATTTTAACAGATGACAGACAAAGGTGGAATAACAAAGATGCCTTCCAAAGATTAAAATGTGTTGTAACTGACATTCCTTTACGGCAGGGCGTGCAGGATCATTTTCTCAAGAATGAAGAGGAAATTTGAACCAACAGATAAGTCTTTCTTCAAAAGGTTGCATGTAACCAACGAAGAATGATTTAAATAAAAACAAGAAGGAAACATTATTTACATTATGCGGAACATTGTCGCCATATTTGTCACAACGTTTAGGCCGTTGTACGCTCCGGCCTTCTTCAGGTGGTTGGAATTTCGAACTGAACCATTTATTTCGCTCACCGGGGTAGACTGTTCTAGTTCCACGTGCCATGTTTGATGGATGTCAGTTATCAGTTATCTCCTGTTAATTTTCCCTCTGAAAGTTCACCACTGCCTTAACCGGGCATTGAACACACATTGGTTAGATCCAGTGACAAACCCAAAGAGTGTGAGTTCAATACCCGGTTAAGGCAGTGGAGAACTTTCAGAGGGAAAATTAGCAGGAGATAACTGATAACTGACATCCATCAAACATGGCACGTGGAACTAGAACAGTCTACCCCAGGGATCAAAATAAAGGGTTCAGTTCGAAATTCCAACCACCTGAAGAAGGCCGGAGCGTACAACGGCCGAAACGTTGTGACAAATATGGCGACAAAGATGAGGACAATGGTCCGCATAATGTAAATACTGTACATAATACCTCATCTCAGAAATATAGACAGACCAAGAAGGAAACATATTTCTAAATAGAAAAAAAAGAGACAGCTTTAATATCTGGGACATTGTTATGGCGTCTTCCCTCTAATGAGGCTATTGTGAACTCTTCAACTTACTATAAAGTTAGTAGGAAAAGTAAGCCTCGGGGGAACAGTGATATAAATTGATCTCTGATCAACCGATACACACCCCCCAAGTTATGTAATGATCTTCTGTTCAATACACGTTTTATCTGCAACCTCTTGTTTTGTTATTTCTTAACTATATATCTAGACAAAATAGACATACCATAGCGTGGAAAATTAAGGAACAAATATTAAAACGTCGATATCTCAAAAAATGTGCAGGCATATCTTTGCAAATAATGCTGCATACATATCTTCAGATGGAGGTACAGTATCGTCCAAAGTTAAGGAACACAAATTAAAACTTTGGTATTTAAAAATATATAAGTCCAACTTCGCTTAAATTTCGAATAAATTTAGACAAATTGTAGTTCAGTTGTGCTCTAAAACTGTAAGTTATTTGTAATCATATAGAAAGAACTACAACTCATTTAATTTTTTGCTCAAATATCAAGTGTTCAAAATTAAGGAACATGTGGTGAACAGTTACGTAGAAGCAAGCGAGTCAGGGTGGCTTGCATCTAGTGCAAAGGAAAATAAGTTTCTTACCTCAATAAATGACCCATAGCAGAGGCATTTTGGTTGCTTGAAAATGGCGTGACCTACCCTCTTCATGATGGAAGATTTCAAGAGTGTATTTCTGTAACGGTGGCTTTTGTACAGCTTAACATGGTTCGACCAATAGCAAGTCGTGTGATGATTGGTCGGACTGGAGAATGCTATTTGCCTGAAGACAAAAGCGAAGAACATTAATTGGTTAGTCGGTCGTAGTGTTGGTATCAAAAAAAGAGGCAGTGAGAAGGGGTGATTTTTACGTTGGCGAAGTTTGCGGAAACTCAAGAACGGTAGTTTGAAAACGAACTATTTACGTGCGACTTCAGAAGAACACAAGCCCTTTTAAGCTACGGAAGAAAATGCAAAATTCTTATCAATATTTAATGCTATGTCTCTGCTGCACATCGGCGTTCACTTTATTTCACTAAATTTTGACGTTCGTCAACTGTAATTTTAGCCCATTCCTATTGTAATTTTTCCTATAGATCTTCGACATATGATGGATTAATAGCCATGACATTTTGTCCTAAAGTCATCCATAAATTTTCTATGGGAGTCATGTCAAGACTTTGAGCTGGCCAATCCATAACGTTTCTTCTTTGGTCGTTCAGATATGCAATAACCTGCTTGGCCTAATGGCAGGAAGTATTATTCTGTATGCACACAGGATTTTCAAACCCAGAATTTTGTAATATCAGTATATATTCTTCTAACAAATTCTTGTACATAGCAGCATTAACACTAGCAAACAAGAGGCCACGTACCCAGACTTGAAAACATGCCAAAAACCATCACGCTGCCTCCACAAAACTTGACTGTCTTCTTGGTGCAGTTTCAACATTTCGCCAACTGGTCTTCTCACATACTCTTTTTCATCAGAATCAGATATATTAAATTTAAATTAATCACTGTAAAATACGCTGGACCACTGTTCTTCTTACCGCAATACGTGCTTGTTTGAAATTCCAGTCTTGCTGCTTTCATCTTATTACTTATGAGCGGTTCCTACTGTGAACACCTAGCATAAAGACCTATATCTTGCAAGCGTCATTAATGTCATTGGAAGTTTCATGTGAAATGTATGCCGCAGTTTGAAAACGGTTCTTTTAGTGTTAGCCGTTGAACGATCATGTCTTCTCTGACCGATGTTTTCCTTGGTCTAAACACCATGTTTAGACAGGTTAATCGACCATTGTTTTCGTACAGTTTCAAAATTCGACCCACAGCGCTTCTGAAATGATTCACCTATTCAATAATCTGGATAGTTGTATGATTTTCCTTTCACCTCTTCACAATATGAGCTCTTAAAGACTTGTCAACATATCGTCGGTTCGCCATGTTGGAAAATGGCGCCGTGATGATAAACAGTCTTTATCTTAACCTTGCTTATCAGATATTCGGATTATGTGTGTTATTCTCACATATTTCCCGAGTTTTTCAATTGGATACTTGCTATTTGAGTAAAGAATTAAATGCACCATATCTCTCTCTGTATCATTCCAAATAACAGATTTAAAACACAACTGAAATGCCATTTGTCTGCATTTAGTGAAAATTTCAGAAACACTGGACATATATTTTTTGAGATATCGAATTTCTAATTTTTGTTGCTTTATTCTGGTCGCTATTGTATAGTGTGGAAAGAAGGTTTGAAAATTCTGATACTCACAGGGCTTATTAAAGGCATTTGTTGACAGAAAAAACGATGTAAAAGTTCTTGTGTAAATGGATGACGCAACAGGCATTGGGCGGGATATTAAAAAAAAACAAATATTGCTAAGAGATAAGACAATAGGAACTTGTGGAAAGTCATGGTTGCACACGTCCTGAAGGGACACGGCAAAAAGAAGGAAATTCAATGGTTATTTCTTGTGAGTGAAACGATCCCTGTAGACAATCTGAACATCAGAATTATTATTATTATTATCATTATTGTTATTATTATTATTATTAGCCGAATTACCCACGCTTTGGTACGTGTAACACATTTTTTAAGAGAATGGTGATTGATTTTTAATCACTGGTTTTCTCCTTCTATATTTTGAATAGGAGTCATTCCCTTGTTCACATTTAAATTTAACTTAAATCAAAGAGGAAAAAAATCCGGGG
The DNA here is from genome assembly GCA_963932145.1 of Acanthosepion lycidas. NCBI lineage: Eukaryota > Metazoa > Mollusca > Cephalopoda > Sepiida > Sepiidae > Acanthosepion > Acanthosepion lycidas. The sequence continues at coordinate 45,383,578 of OZ010608.1, forward strand.
CGGGGGCTGTGCCCCCACCACCCGGGGACACCCTTTGATCAAAATGAAATATACTATTCCAAGTTATCTGGGTATTGTAGAATCATAATATAGATGGTTATGGGGTCTAACTACAAAACCCTAGCAGTTCGATGACACAGACAGATAGACAGAGAGAACTACAACTTTATATATATATATATATATATATATATATATATATATATATATATATATATATATATATATATATATTAATAGTCGAGGCACCGGCGTTGTCCGGCTGTACATGGCTGCAATTATATTAGGGCACACCCCTGTATACCCGCACCCCCTGACTAGAAATGTCTGCCTGCGTCCCTGCATCTTTCTTATGCTATGTCTTTCGTAAGTGCTTGATTGTCTTAATAAAGGAATTCCATCAATAAAAGCTTCTTGTGCAGTCGTTGTTCGGGGTTAAATTGTTTCAATGTTTTACATATTCAGTAAATTTCCAATGGCAGTAATTTCAAATCGTATGGCATTGTTCACTAATCTAACAATCAAACAAAAACAGGGATGAAGCATTAGAGCATGATTCAACTGTAAGTGCAAACTGAAGAAAGCCCCCACTTCTCTTTCTTTGCACGTTTACTGTAAAGCTGGGGTTAATAAAAGATTATTATGGATTTTTTTCCCTTTTAAAGCATCAATAATCTTTCTCAAATAATCTTTGCATCAAAGGCTGTTTAAATGTCAGTTCAAGATGTAGTTAAGAAGAAACTATTGGCTAAATGGCAAACACCGGTTTTGGACCTAGTTTTTCGCAGATTTCGTCCACTTAACTGAAATAATCTTAACCAAACATTTACGCATGACGATTTGTGTGCCATATGTAAATTACATTGCAAATTTGGAAAGCATCAGATGAAAAGACAGGGAGTTATGGTGCAACAACTGGCTTTTTGAACACTTTTCGTGGTTTTTCGTTATACGCGGGGAAGCGAGCAAGACTAAAACCACACAATCTTATTTCTTGAGACACACGCACACAACATCTTCTGTCTTATAGATATAGATTATTGATGTTTATTTATTTTATTTTCGAGAAAGGCTTTTTTTGTTTGGGCCGACAACCTTTGAAATGTATAACACCGTCAGCAAATATTACTTCTGCTCTTGATAATTCGATTTCAATGGAGGTAAGTCGTTTTGATGGTGTTTCACCTTTTCCGCACGGAAAAGCGTGTCAATTCTTTGCTATTGCGTTTGTTCAATGGTAAATTTAATTGAGAAACCCAATTGGGTTCACCTTTCACAGGAGATTCGAACACAAGATTATTTTTTAAATTAAATGTGAAAAAAAGAACAACAATAAATCAATTACACAGTGAGAAAATAGTGTGAGTTGCTGTAAAAAAGTGTCATCCCTGATAGTAAGTCGAGATAACGTATTAGTAAGAGTATTCATTCATTAGTTCGTTTGTTCGGCTGTCCGTTGTGTACGGCGATGATGTATATGTGCATTCATCATACTGACGATCTTCGCTCAGGGATTCTCCAAGTTATCAAACAAATATTTCTTATTTTTAAAGCATTTCACACCACGCAAGGCAATAAAGACACTAAAACGCAAGATGATGTGTTTTTGCATTCCTCACTCTGACGATCCTCGTTCAAGGATTCTCCAAGTTTTTCGACAAATATTTCTTCTTTTTTGAAGCATTTCACACCACGCAAGGCAATAAAGCCACTAACACGCAAGATGATGTGTATTCATCACTTTGACTACCTTCGCTCTGGGATTCTCCAAGTTATTAGACAGATATTTCTTCATTTTTGAAGCATTTCACTCCACGCAAGGCAATAAAGCCACTAAGACATAAGATGATATGTATTCATCACTCTATCTTCGCTCAGGGATTCTCACAGTTGTTAAACAAATAGTTCTTTTTTAGAGCATTTCACGCCTCGCAAGCAATAAAGCCACTAAGACGCAAGATGATGTGTGTGTGTGCATGCATCATTCTGACGATCTTCGCTCAAAGATTCTCAAAATTGTCAAAAAATATTTCTTTTTTTTAAAGCATTTCACACGACGCAAGGCAATAAAGCCACTAAGACGCAAGATGATGTTTATGTGTATTCATTACTCTGACGATATGCGTTCAAGGATTCTCCAAGTTGTTAAACAAATATTTTTTACGCATTTCATCCACGCAAATCAATAAAGCCTCTAAGACCCAAGGGTTTCCTGAGTATGAAAAAATATAAGAAAAAGGGAAAATATTATTAAGGCGAGGAGAAAAACAAATGAACAGGAATTTAAGATGACTAAAGATAACGGTTGATATTATATTTAATATTTTTTAAAATTTATGCAGACATGCAACACCTTTTTTTATTTTTATACGATCTTATTGCGAAAAGATATGCAAATGCTAATTTCAAATGGTTAAAACTTAGTTTTCTGAACATGAGAACCTTAATAAATACGATTTGCCAGGAATGTGACTTTATCAGCCTGGGAAAGGCGATCTCAGCGTGTGCTACATTTGGAAAGTGCCAAGCTTTGTGTGTGAAATTTAGTAGACGGAACTCTTTGGAAGCCGTCGATGGCTGTCTTAGCACGAAGTCGCAAGTCATCGTGACCGAGGGTTTGAGCGTACTAAACGTGTCCAGACTGTTGATCGCTAAAGATAATGCGCTCTCTCGTAGAAACTGTAAGAAAGATTAGATCAGCTCAACATAGTAGCAGTATAAAACACGGATAGGCTCTGTGGGTGTTAAACATGCATAAATGTGCCTGAGCGGGCGTCAGTAGCAGGAATTGGCTAGTCGCCCTAATAGACAGACATACCAAGATACCTGCGGACAGATATGATTGCAATACGAATTACCCAGGAAAGGTTTAGATTCGTGCTTTTCTGTCTATCAAATATCTTCGTTAGATCGAAAATTTGATATGGACGTTATCTATGGCACCAAGCTAGTTCATAAATATCTAAAATGTCTGATATAGACAACCACTTTCCAATATCAATCGTCAAAAATGACGTTGAACGAATGAAACATGTAGGTTTCAGCGAGGTCCATCCTTCTTCAAACTGGTGCTACACAATCGCAAACAAAGTACTGTATCAAATAACAGAAACCGCAATGCTTGAGAATTTTCAACAAAAGCAACAACTAAAAGGAAGAGCACATGCAACTCAGAGAAAATACTGACATGACGAAAATGCTGTCGTTCTCAAATATTCAAAGAAAAGTTTAAGAAGGAATCGTCAATCAATAAGGTAAAGAACGATAACAGTGGCTAAGTTGGTTAGCGCGTCTCTGGCTTAAAGATAGTCCCCCCATGCCCTGGTTTAAATGATGCCAGAGAACGCAAACTGTACTTTAATAAGATTTCTCAAACATTCAGGCCTGTAATAGAAACTGAATAAAAATACTGTTTAATAAGCTACGAGTATCCACTAATGATAAGGTTTAAACTATAGCCCGCGACCTCAAATTAGGTCACGAAGCAAAATGCTGGGGTCACGAAAATTAAAATCAAATCCTTGAATTTCAGTTTTATGTTATTTCCCAAATGGACAATACTTAACGCGATGGTTTCAAACAAGCGCTGCGGTAACAAAAACGGCCACGCGGCGCCATTGAGAGTAGGGTAGTGACAACGGATGCATTTTCAGCGTAGTTACTTAATACCTGGGATCGCAAAAAATCTCATGAAAAATGGGGTTATGAATGAAAAATGCTTAAGAAGCACTTATTTAAAATGATAGAAATTTGTCGGATTAATAAAAAAATCTCTATCTATAAAAGGCAGGATGTGTGTGTTTGTGTGTGTGTGTGTGTGTGTGTGTGTGTGTGTGTGTGTGTGTGTAACAAATGCACCGCCGCAATTTTCGACGGATTTGCACCAAAATTTACATGCACATGTGGAAGTTAGTGGAAAGGCCAAGACCGAATTTGCATTTCCAAATTCCCATCGATAGTGGAAATAATCGATTTTTTCAGGCTTCTACGGCAGTTTTCATGTAGTTTGCGTCCATTTTCTACTGCCCAGAGTGAGAGCCTATAGCTGGCTGCCACGAATAGGCAGGAAGATTCTATTGGCCAACGTGACAGCCAACAGCTGACTGACACGAATGTTAACTAGCATGCTAGCATGCCAAAACAATCGATAGCTGCATTCGTCACAAGTGGGAAAAATTTAAATCTGCATGGCACTTTACTCCAATTAGCTCATTCACTTGCTTAAACTCAACGTTGATTCCGCAGAACTGGGTTTGGTGTAAAAAAGTATTTGTTGTTAACATTCTTTTTTCATTCGGTTTTTCCAGTTACGAGTCCTTTTTTAAAGCTGATCGTTTTTTGTTCATTTTGCTTAGTTCTTTTTTCGTAACAGATTTAATGTTTAGTATAGAGCTTATAAAAAATTCGCAGTGTGAGATAGGCAAGAAGTAAGGCATGTAGCAACATAAGCACGGTAAAGGGCACTCATTTAAAGGTAAGTAAGGGCAAACATATCTTAAGTCAAGTGATAGCGATTGCTGTATGAGTCGTACGATTTTTGAATCAAGCACAGGCAACGCCGTGCCAGACTGCTAGTCTATTCTAAAATTCTTTCTGTTAGTTAAGTACCGTACATGATATACAGTTTGGCAAACAAGTCTCTTTCGATTCATTCTTGACTAGGCAGAACATTTTTATAGTAGGGTGTTATTTATTTCTGCGATAGATTGGGGACAAACCAAAGAGATAGGAACCACATTTTCCTGCTATTCAACGCATCGTTGGGATAAGCAGATATGGATTCATACCTTTCCCGGAGGTATTTGCGCGTAAATTATTGTAATGAACCCGACTGTAATTCGAACTCGGCACACCGATTTCGCATTCCGATCCGTATTCCACTTCTGCACACCCATTAGTTATATACAGAAATAATTTCAACCACAACTTCGATCTCAAAAATAGTAAGAAAACAAAATTCGTTAGACGAAATATTTTCTTCAGGAAATAGTTCGTTCTAAAATTGATGGTGGTTCCTTTTAAACTTTGTTTTTGATACACTACATTATTTGGACTATTTTCCTCATCTTTGTCGTCATATTTATTAGAACGTTTCGACCGTTATCCGCTCCTTCTTCAGGTGGTTGGAATGTCGAACAGAACCCTTTATTTCGCTCACACGGGTAGACTGTTCTAGTTCCACGTGCCATGTTTAATGAATGTCAGTTATCTCCTGTTAATTCCCCTCTCCAAGTTCTCCACTGCCTTAACCGGGTATTGAACTCACATTCTTTGGGTCCTGTCACTGGATCTAACTAACGTCTCTATCCACTGTGCCATGTGTTTTTGATATTGTAAAAAAGTAACATCTTGGTTATTTGTTTTTTCTTCAAGCTTCACGTGTCGTCCATTTTTTTTTTAGTCACGTGTTCAAGTCACGTGCTTCATGTTATTTATTAAAATTATTTTTGTCGAGTTTGTCAAGTTAATCTATATTGTCTGACGATTTAGGTGGCCAGCCTTTGGGGGAACAGCTGCCCTAAGCCGCGCTCTCTCATTGCACTAGAGAGAGGGATCGGTGCTCGTACCGAGGCCAGCGCAACCGACGGTTGCGGAGGTGCGGGCCGTGCGGGGCTTGCAAGCAATTTTGTATCTTGCACCGGTCCCTACCTTAAAAAAGACCTTGTGTCAAAACTCGTCTTAGTGTGGAAACAGAGTAAGTATCTAACGTCTGATGATTTTTCCTTCTTCTCGTTGTCTTCTGTTAACAGATTCGTTTGTCATATGCTACAGTATGTTTACATATTCTAGAATCATCACGTCACATCAGTACTTATCATCTCGCAGAACATATGAAGAACTCGAATGCAAAACGCGATAAATCCAATTTCTTGAAACTTAGAAAATGAAAATTATAGCTCAAATATAGTTGGTTAAAATCAACATTCCTCTTTTTTAAACATTAATATATCACAATTTGGCTATAAATAGACGAATATTTTAAATCTAGAATATAACTGCAAAAGGGTATTTTAAATGAAAGTGCAGTTTTTTTGTTTTTTTTTGCAAAATCTAATATATCCACAATGTGTATTTGCAAAATCGGATAAATCTGTATAAACTGTTTCCACTTAAAATAACACAAAATATTGATAAAAATGATAATTGTGATAAGTTGTAGATTTACGCAGAGATAACACCAAAAGTATGATGTGGGGTACTATCCCCACCTAACTTCTAAAGATTCCATCTCGCAAATATCGGAAAAATATCAATTTTTCTCATTATTTTTTTTTATTGGTATTGTTTCTGAATGTTATCTAGTCCCTCTCCCGTACATCATAAATCTGCTGGGGCATATCTTTCTTTTTATGTATTATGCCTTTTCAAGACGTAGGCGATCATGGCTCTCCCCTTCATCCCCTATCCCTTGCAGCTCTCAACAAGTTCCTTCCCCTAGCCACTTCCTCCAGATTCACGTTCTGTCACCCACTTGCTTAAGTCTGCCAGGTATTTCATGTGTTGCTTTCTCTTGTCTCTCTTTCCCTCTATTCGACCTGTGAGCATCAGATTCTCCAGGCCTTCATTTTGTGTCCCAGAAATTTCTGCTGTCTCTTCCTGGTGTTAAGTATAAGCCTCCTCCTTGTTTGCATCCTCTTTCTCTCCTGCATGGGAAATTCTGATAATATCTCTGAATATTTTTTTTAAAGAAAGAAATAGTATAAAACGAAGTTATTTAAATTTAAAACTTGTTTATTTTATTGAATAATTCAAATTTTCTTCCTAAAAAAACCTGTTACTCTGCGTCTCTGTCAATACTTCAGGTAGCACGTGTGACAGTTGCAGGGTTTCCACTTCTCACATTGAATTTCTGCATAAATATTATATAATATAAAGAATTGCTGTCCCGGATACTTCTTGGATGATCCTTAACTAACAAACTATAATCATTTGTGACATCTCGACTCTTCTAGGCATCTTTGTTTGTAATTCTGAGGCGTCGGCGCCTCACTTGCTTGACAGTTGTCAGTTCCAAAGGATTTATCCTGTTTAATTTTAGATTTAGGAGAATAAAAAGACTCAAAGATTTTAAGAAGTTCGTCAGTAGTCAGTTGACCAACGTGGCAAAAGTCAGAAGTATTTTTGGTGTGGAAAAAAAGGGATTACCCGCGTTTTACCTCCACCAGAATGTCGCATTTTTCTTCATTTTTCTTGTGAGTGATTCTCTTTTGTGATACTCTGTTTCTTTCCCACGAGAGAAATAAGAACTTCGTCTTCATTACCCTCGTAATTATTCATTTTGATTGAAGGAGAAATGTGTGTTGTATACAAGATGATATTAGAAAATAAAGTCCACTGAATGTCTTCCTATGAAACTGAAGAACTTGTTATGCTTAAGTTGTCGTACGTAAAAACCTGCTCCCTGACACGAGGTGGTCCTTTCTTATCTAAGGTTACTGTTTGAACTGACCGAAATACATTTCGCTCACTTTATATGAACACCATGCGGATGTAATTTTAAACAAAATCTCTATGATTTCAAATGATAAAAATCTAGTAAAAATGTGTTTTATTTTTATTATTTTTTCTCTCGTGGAGGATTAGTTTTTAAGCTAGCAACTTACAGATAGGCCTTTTTTCAACACTAATTCTAAACACAATGTAGATTTTGCATTTTTAAACATAATTTATAGAAAATGCTGTTTTTACTAAAATAAATCATTTTCTTAATTTTTAACTATAAAACTATATTTAAATGTATATCTATTTTGTATAGCTCTCTGCACTCAAAATTAAATTGTTTATATCAACGCCAAAAGAATAAAACGAAAATACTGGATTTTGCAAGTCATTATTTAAAGTTTTGAATTCAGTGTAAATAAAATTATTGTGATTTTTATAAACGGTTATTATTATTATTATTATTATTATTATTATTATTATTATTATTATTATTATCTACCGTATATTGTTCAAATTGCAATACCATGTTATTAATTATTAAAAATCCTTATCAACTTTAATTATTTAAACTGTATTTTATAGTCTGTTTAATTGAATTTAGTCTATAAAATTATGTATTCACTTTTTATAATTGTGCGTCTCACAGAACATTTTAAGTGTTTACTTTTAGTGTAAATAAATTGATTGTTTATTGAAAAGGGATTAAGCCTTTAGTTGTATTTCAAATAGCTTATTGCATTTTACAACAAAACAGATTTTCGAAAGCAAATGCAACAAAGAAAATATCACAAGGGATAAAATGCAAAACCCGTGGCAGTGTTAACTCAACAATTTTGAAAATGGCATTTATCACGTTTTGTTTCGAGTTCTTCATATAAGGAGAGACGAAACAAATACGAATTATCTCTCATCTTGCAACCATGCACAGCAATGCCTGCTTCCATCAAAGTTTTTCACTGATTTTTTTATTATTATTTCATTTGATTTGAATCGTCTGTTTAACGGCATACCAAATTCACATGGGTCATTTAATGCTGAAATTTAATAATGAAAATGTGATATATGTTATTACGCTTTCACACGTGTATACGTGGTAGAGGATACTCAGGTTTTGTGCATATGCACGTTTGTATGCAAATAATTACTAGAAACAATGAAACGTGTTTAATGTTGTTGAAATTATATTTGGGGATACAGTTTGATCTCCTTGAAAATTTTAGTTTATTATATGGAATTATGTCACAAAAGAGTTCCTTCATGTTGGTTGGTTGATTTGGTTCAATGGTGCTGTGGATTTGGGGTTGAAATCCGGTACCAATAAATAACAAACGCCAGGAATGAATATATGAGAATAATGTATTAACGTAATAATACAAACTGGTAAAGCAGGTTAGTAGTTCCAGGAATACCGTCTTTAGTATTGAAGTATCTCTGTATGACTTCTTACTGAGTCTAAGTGCTCGCTCGCTGTGACTCCTACGCACGCTATTACCTCACCCTTCCGGTTACCTACAACCTTTTATTCTGTCACTCTCGACTCGAATCTTCGGTCTTGCTCTTTCTTACCCTCGGGTCTTCTCGTAGCAGTAGTATATATATATATATATATATATATATATATATATATATATATATATATATATATATATATATATATATATATATATATATACTGGGTGAATCCATTTGTGTAAAAAGGAGTGGACCACTTAACAAAGATTATATGGTTATACTCTATGGTTTATTTAATACGGAAATCCAAATACGTTGAACAATAGCTTCAACTAAATATTTTGAACGCAACTGTATGCCTTCAGATCGAGAAAAAAAGTGTTGCTGGTCATTTCTCTATAAAAGGCATTGTTGGTAATTCGTTTTTATATAAAAATGTATTACTTGAACTTTTACTATAATTTTTCATATACTTTCACAGTGCTTTGTTTTTGTTTGAGCCTTCATTATTTGATCATAGCTGGGACCCAAACAAGTGATAACAATCCCGGGCCAGGGTAGACCTAGGAACAACAGCAACTAAGAGGTGGGTCCACAATCAGCAACAATCTCCCGATCAGAGTACTTGCTCCCGGATGTAGTATATCGTCATACCGAGGACTCTCTTACTACAGTAAAATGTTGTTTAACACAGATTATTATTTAGACATAGAAATTATAACTCGATATTGTTTTTCTCACCCAGATCAGTGTGAAATAGAATTATTGCCAAGAGGTCGAATCTCTTGTATAAAAACAATATCAAGAACAGCTCAGAAGTACTGATCTGGAATGAGATTTATTTTCAAATTTTAGTAGCCTGACTGAACGCTGTTTTGTCTTATTTTCCATCTAAAAAACTTTTGTTTTGCGACTAAGAAACGAATGAGATATCATGCTTTAAAACGTTGCTTTGAAACCCAGCCGAGAGAGATGGCCGACGGACAAAGACTCCATAATAATATAATCAAGATTTAAATTATTTGCTAGCAAATCAACCCATAAGATTTCGAGAACTTGAAGTAAACTTCTATGTACTAAGAATTACAACATCTTTCTCATGAAAACAAAGAAAAATGAACGGGTTTGATTCGTATGTGGAACAGGATTTCAAGAAAGCATTAGCTGAGTTTATTTCACTCCTATATATTCTAATAAAATTACAGTTCCTAAAAAAAGGTTTCTTCAACAAAATGCAGTAGGCATACCCGTTTTGGGAGATCAAAGTGAAATCAACGAACCGAGTTCAAACTCCAGTCTCGTCTGTTACATTCATTTTTTTTTTTTTCAGTAATGCTCTTGCAAAAGTATGAATCTGTCTCTTCTCTCTTATTCCATAATTGAAACAACAAGGTAGACAGGATTCATTAACCTTGGGAAGAGGACATTTTAATGGCATGGCTACTTTGTATTGAAAACCATTGAACGAGAAAATAGAGAAAACTAGACCGCTACCTTTCCCAGTAAGTCATGACAATTCCGGGATAACAAAGTCCAATAATCTGTGCAGTGTCACGATCGAATGTCCCCTGAAGTGATATGACATTTAAAATAACAAAAAACAAACAAAAAAATACTCCATTAGTGCAAGCTTCCTCTTAAGCGATTTTGTTTTTCCGACATTGTTCCTGAAGTGGCATTCAATGTGGATTATAGTGAAAAAGCTTTTAACGATTTTTTTTTTTAAATGAAGATTACTTTAGGAAGAGCATTGATGACTTATGGGCAAATTCAAATTAATATTAAGCAGTCAACATGATTTTTTTCCCATCGTCTAAGTATGTTTTCTTCTATTTATTTTTTTCTCAGTTGAAATAAATCAGCGATTTCATGCTCAATATCCAAATTTTAAAGACTTTAATTTAAGACTACCGGGGAAATTTCAGTTCAGGAATAGCAGTTGTATATATTTAGTGTGTTGTAGTCTTCAGTAAATAATACTGATAAATAACAGTAACAAAATAAAAGACAAAAGCATAAATTCTATGCAAATAGTTTCTTCTTTAGTACTTCTTACTTCGATCTTCAGAAAGTTAAATATAATTATCTTCTGTCTTCTTCGTTCTTGTTGTCTTATTATTCTTTATCCTTAATAGAGAATTTCCTTGTGTCTTAGCGAATTTATTGCCTTGCCTGAGGAGAAATGAATAAATACATTGATTTGAAGTTTTAAAGACTTAAGCATTAAGTGAAAACACATACAGGACTCCGTCCAACCCGTGCTCTTTTCACTGCGTGTACGAGTTGTAGAATCCTCTAAAATGTCCTTGGTTCTGACCTGGAATCTCAGTTTCAGTCAATTACCCACCATCATAACGTCCCTTTTCTTTGAATATGTTCATAATAATTGCCCTCGTGTCCCTTTTCTGTTAATATGTTCATAATAATTGCCCTCATGTCCCTTTTCTGTGAATATGTTCATAATAATTGCTTTCATATCCCTTTTCTGTGAATATGCTCATAATAATTGCTCTCATATCCCTTTTCTGTGAATATGCTCATAATAATTGCTCTCATATCCCTTTTCTGTGAATATGCTCATAATAATTGCCCTCATGTCCCTTTTCTGTGGATATGTTAATAATAATTACCCTCATGTCACATTTCTGTGAATATGTTCATAATAATTGCCCTCGTGTCCCTTTTCTGTGAATATGTTCATAATAATTCCCCTCATGTCCCTTTTCTGTGAGTATGTTCATAATAATTGCCCTCATTTCCTTTTTCTGTGAATATGTTCATAATAATTGCTCTTATATCCCTTTTCTATGAATATGCTCATAATAATTGCTCTCATATCCCTTTTCTGTGAATATGTTAATAATAATTGCTCTCATATCCCTTTTCTGTGAATAAGTTCATAATAATTGCCCTCATATCCCTTTTCTGTGAATATGTTCATAATAATTGCTCTCGTGAACTTTCCGCTATGGTACCTAAGTCTTATATATTTAACCATAGTACTAGATGAGAGTCGAGGTGTAAATAATTTACATTAAAAATTGTTAGATGTAACCGGCATGTCAGATGTCGATTGACATTACACTTGAATATTTGAAGATTATAGTCATCGGCGAAGCAAGTAAGGGGAAGGTAGATCCACAGACAGGAAGGGCATGAGAAGCATGTTATAAGATAACTTCCAAAGTTGGGCAAGAGAAATGAGTTCATGCCTTTCTCTAGAGAAATTATATGAAAAAGATTTTAACAAAAGTAAGCCGGAATTTAAGTTCATCTTTCCAAGACGATAAGATATTACAATCATAGCGCATGCCATCTAAATAAGCGTTAGTAAAACAGATGATTACGTGAAAATTAATATTATTTTATATACACAATAAGCAATAGGAACAACTATTCGAATTACAATGAACAAAAAAACGAATTTGTCATTTTTCTACATAAAGAGTGTGAAAGCGTGTGCGAGACACTGCTCGCATCAAACAAGGGGAGGTAACACATTTTCGGTGGCTAAGGCGGTACTGCCACCCCTGGTGCCACCAACCGATTTTGCCACTTGACAGTATATTGCTTTTCGTCGTATGTCATTTTATGCGATTTTTATGCAAGTGAAAGACAGATTTTCCAACGTTGTCTTCAGTAAAAGGCGTTTGCTTTTCCTCGTTAAACAAAACACAAGGCGCACGTAATGGTCCGTACAGTGGAAGAAAAACTAGAGTTAATTCATTATTTTTCTCCCACTCTTTCCATTGTATAATGCTAAAAAGATCACTTTAGAATTACGAGATTTTACAAATTAAATATTCATACTTTTTTTAAACGATCTATAACGTAAATAAAAACGCACTACCTCAACTTGAAAAAGAAATTGATTGAAGCTTATCAATGCAGGAAAGAATATCCTTGAGCCGTTTGACATAAAGATCCCAATGGATATTACGGTCAGCCCGAAATTGAGCGTAAATTGCATACAGATCTCAAAGACGTTAGTTCAATTGTTCACATCTCAAAAATGAGTATGGTACTGAATCAACAATCATTTCTAGACGGGTTACACGAAAAAGCCACTACGAGAGAAAACAAACAAAAGTCGCCTTTAACATTCGATGAAAAGACTCCTTCCATCGTTCGAATGATTGCTAGGAATATGGTTATTTCGTCACACAAATGAATAATTACAAACTCCAGTCATATTCGGAAACGTTATGATTAGTGTAAAAAGAATGCACAGCGCTAATTTAAAAAAAATGCCATTCTCAAGAGTGCAGTTTGACACACCATTTTATGGTTTTGCTTTAACTCGATAGGTGACGCGGAACTCGACATTATTGTGAGTTAAATACCCGCTAAAATGTTCGAGAAATTATTTACCCTCAATTAAGATTTGGTAGATGAATCAGCTAAGGCATATTCTTATAATGTTGCTTGTTCTTCTCTTAGGTCATCAAAAAGTACTTGCGTGAGTTACGCTCTGTTAATAGTTCATAAATAATTGGCTATTCCCTTTTTGATCGCGTGGAAAGACGGAAAAGATATACCAGAGACTCTATTTAAATATCAGTAAGAAAAAGAAAGAAAGAAAGAAAGATTGAAGCGTTTAACGTCTCACGCCAATACCTCATAAATAATGAACTATACCATTTTGATCGCACGAAAAAACGAAAAAGACATATAAGAAATGCTACTTGATTTCAGTAAGAAAATGAAATAAATAAATAAAGAAAGAAAGAAAGAAAGAAAGAAAGAAGAAAAAGAAAAAAATATTGAAGTTTTTAACGTCTTCTGCCAATACCTCATAAATAATGAACTATACCATTTTGATCGCGCGGAAAGAAGAAAAAAGACATATCAGAGACGCTACTTGATTTCAGTAAGAAGATGAAAGAAAGAAAGAAAGAAAGAAAGAAAGAAAAAGAAATAAATATTGAAGTTTTTAACATCTCCTGCCAATACCTCATAAATAATGAACTATACCATTTTGATCGCGCGGAAAGAAGAAAAAGACATACGAGAAATGCTACTTGATTTCAGTAAGAAAATGAAATAAATAAATAAAGAAAGAAAGAAAGAAAGAAGTAGAAAAAGAAAAAAATATTGAAGTTTTTAACGACTCCTGCCAATACCTCATAAATAATGAACTATACCATTTTGATCGCGCGGAAAGAAGAAAAAGACATATGAGAAATGCTACTTGATTTCAGTAAGAAAATGAAATAAATAAAGAAAGAAAGAAAGAAAGAATGAAAGAAAGAAAGAAAGAACGAAATATTGAAGTTTTTAACATCTCCTGTCAATCCATCATAAATAATGAACCATTTCGTTTTGATCGTGCAAATAGACGAAAAAGACATATGAGAAATGCTACTTGATTTCAGTAAGAAAATGAAAAATGAAAGAAAAATGGCAGAAAGAAAGAAAGAAAGAATGAAAGAAAGAATGAAAGAAAGAAGGTAAGCTTAAAGTTATTAATTGTATCCTGCCAATACCTATTAAATAATGAACTATTCTATTTTAATCGCGTGGAAAGACGGAAAAGCTATATTAGAGGCGCTACTTGGTTACAGTTAGAAAAATGAAAGATGGAAAAAAAGAATGAAGAGAAATGAAGAAACGATTGAAGAGGCGATATTTTTACACAGTGAATATAATTTGTCTGAAACGTAAAAATATTTTTCGAATTGCTAATACATAGAACTGGAAAGGATTATCATAGAGTAAGTAGGGTTGGAACGGGATCTAGAACATTCGACGAAGGAACATTTGACTAAAGACCTCTGATCTAAATAATATTGGTCTAAGGAATATTGATCTACGAATATTGGTCCAAGGAACACTTGTCTAAAAAATATACGTCTAAGGAATATTCGTTTGGAGAATTATGGTCTAATGCATGTCTGTAAATGCTTTCAAACCACATGTATCATCGGTAATTAATGTTGCTATAAGTTAAATATTATTCTGTAATATAAAGCATATAAATAAAATTGAGTATTTTGTACAGGAATATAGTGTTCATTTATTAAAAAATATTATTATAAACCAATGTCCTTAGACGATTATTCCTTAGACAAGTGTTCCTAGACAGGTTTCCTTCAGACAGACCTCCCTTAAAACAATATTCCTTAGACAAATGTTCCTAAATCCGACTGGAATATTTAGAATCAAGACCAAAATTTAGCTGTTAATCACTACGATCAACTAAACAAGATTAAATATTAAGCGTATTGGTAATACAGTAAATCATCAGTTTCTACACAGGTTCCAAAATCTCTGGTGTATCAACAGTACACAGACTATAAATTAACAATATATGTCTCTCAAAATCTTTGACACTGGTTTATACACCTGTATGCATATGATCTTACAGATGGCGACACATTTTTTCCCGCCACTTTCACCACTTGACGCAATATAGAAAGAGCTGTAGGCGGGCTTAACCGAACAAGTCAGATATTGTCCCATCATGTCTCAAGTAGATTCACAGCGGAACAGGCCACTCGATCATTTTAGGAAAGTTTAACAACTTGCAGAGCATGCTGATTAGCAGGTGAGTGCAGCTTACCCTGTTAGAAGAAAACGTCGCTTTTCTTTTGAGCAGTGGCATTAAAACCTGTTGAACAATGTTGTGAACTAAGATGGTGAGGTTCATTGTTCCCTTCAGGAACACAAAAGGTGATCGTGAGTTATAATTTTATAAAACCCCACACCCTGATTCTAAGAGGTAAGTTTATAAGTGGTGAGTGAATATTTTCTCGAATATATTGCCCGGAATTACATAGCACAGACAAACGACAATCAGAAGACAGAACTTTCTCTCATAACTAAAGAGTACTGACCCTTCAGTCTCCTAGCTGTTGCTCTAACCAATGTCAGAGCCAAGTCACTTCTGAGCCGGTATTTATTAAGCATAATTTATTACAGCGAGAGAGACAAATTTAACTTGAGATTAAATGTAAGCACTGTTTTTAACAAAACATCCCATGTCCTCTTATCTAGAAAGACCGGAGTTGTTAAAAGTCTGAGAGATGAACGTAATGTTAAAATTGTTGGAGTCAAGGTGAAAACATCGTTTTCTCCTATATGATTTAAAAGTTCGGATAAAAGGTAAAAGACCTCAAAAACTTGAGATTATTTACAGCTATAATTTGAAATGACATTTTAGTCAACATTACTAAACATAAGTTTAGACTGGAACTTTTTTGAAGACTGCAGATAAAGCAAAGAAGTGGAAAAAACAATGTTTCTTACTGGAAAGAAAGGTAAAAAAAAAACCCAAAAAACAATGTAAATTTCCGAAAACGGAAAGGAAAGCTGATTTGTTGATTTTTCGGTTTATTGACCATTTGTGGGTTAATTAAATACGAAACATTTTGGTCTGGAAGAATAATCTTTATTGCAGGTTAAAATATTTTGCAGTTGTTAACTGGGGCAAGGAATCGCTTGTTAAATTAAAACCTTCAAACAAAACCGCTCTCTATTAATCGTCTGAGAGAACACTTTCTGCTTTCCATAAGTATGGCTGATGCTAACCTTCAAGAGAGTGACACGTTGCCCCTTCCCAGGATAACATTTTTCCGCTGACCTCAAGTGCAATGATTGTGCTACGTGTGCTGCGAGGAAAGTTGGTTCCCTGTGTTGTGCTAGACAATTTTTCTCGCTCGAATTTATCTTACGTATTTATATGCCTCCTTTTTACTTTTATGTTATAAATATTGTTGCTACATCTGATCTAGTGTTCTCGCTATATATTTGCAGATCGTTGATAACACCAATAGTAATCCAGACTTGGTATCTCAGCTTCAGTCACTTTTCCAAAGCTGTAATATTATTTCATCGGTCTTTTTTTTTTATTATAAATACTTTCAAGGTAATTGTTCTGATTAACTTTCCTCTAGGATAGCCAGACTCTATAAATTTAAGCGCAGTAATAAATTGGCGACAAGGTCCAGCTACATGCAACCGTATGATTTTTGCTAACATAATATTTTTCGCCAGTGGAACTCTCCTCCGATTTCTCGCTATGCGGTCAAGTTTTATGTTTTAAAATTTAAATGCAATGTCAATCGTTATCTTCTGTCTTCTTAACATTTAGCACACTGCATCATTTGTAAATAGTCCTTCCCCTTTTACTGTATATATAATCCACTCAAAGCACAGTGTTTTATATTTGAAATTGCAGTAGCCTGATTCTCAATTTCAGTCAAAATTCTTGTAGGTGTTTCCATAGAAGGATATGACCGCACAACCTAGAATTTCATTTTACTTAGCGAAAATAGTAACCTACAAAGTGCTAAAGGCTATGTCCCATTCTTCTATTGTTCTAGGTTCTTATTGTTTCTCCATTTCTTATATTCTTTCACAAGCCCTAATTGAGTCTTAGTGGCTTTATTGCCTTGCTTGGGAGTGAAATGATTAATAAAAATGATAATAATTCGTAGATGGGGAAGGAGATGGATTGATACCTTTACCCAAGAGTATTTGTGTGTAAGTCAATTTCACGGGATCATGTTGATTTCGAACTCGGCTATCAGATATATAATTGCTAGTACACCCCCGCGCATCCTTATTCCTAAGTAAATAAATTCTTAAATATGTATCACGTATTGGTGCTGTCGCTATTGAAATCTACACCATTGATCCA
The DNA here is from genome assembly GCA_963932145.1 of Acanthosepion lycidas. Classification (NCBI taxonomy): domain Eukaryota; kingdom Metazoa; phylum Mollusca; class Cephalopoda; order Sepiida; family Sepiidae; genus Acanthosepion; species Acanthosepion lycidas. The sequence goes on from OZ010608.1 coordinate 45,401,114, forward strand.
CATCCATTGCTAATTTGGCATTATCGAAAATGGACTCAGCATTGAGTTTATTTATAAGTTATAATTGCTATTTTGGGATTTAAATTTTGGGAACACATCAAATTTGAATTCATGTGATATTTGTTGCATTCACTTTCGCATAGTACCCTTGGGAAAAGGGTACGTACGCTCATTATTCTCCATCCAGCTAGGGGTTCATTAACCAGGAAAACTGTTTAGTTGCAGTAGTAAATCGCGTCATGGTGCTCTTTTTCTCACAAACAGTGAACCTACTATACTGTGCAGTCGACAAATCAAAAGCAAACAAAGTGCATTCACGAAATGAAAAAAATATAAAAATCGACAAGGATAAATTGTCGATTTTTTTCAGCCTGTAGCTATACAGGTAGCAATACAGGTAGCAACGGACTTTCGTGCGGTATTATGTTGGTGTTGTCAACAAGAAATTTCCTATATTTGTGAAGGTGTACAAGAATGTGTTTTGAGATTTTGCATAATAGAACTTGTATCCGACAAACGAAGTGTAAGACATCTTGATATTGTAGTGGTCATATGTACTTACTTTTTTTGTCAGCGATAAAATCTCCCAAAGGACATTTAAACTGATATATACTATTGTTTTTTCCAAAACACTAGTTGAGAGACAAGTGAAAAATCAAATCTGGTTTTATCGCAATTACAATATATATATATATATATATATATATTTGGTTGGATTGATGTGAGTTTGTGACCCTGGGTTTCACGCTTTTGCGATCGTCAGATAAACTGATTAATATTTTTCTTTAAATTTTGGATTTATGTAGATTGCGTGTATTGCTGTTATTATGGAAGTGGAGGTGGGAATCGTCGTCGTGGTGTCACTCATGCTAACGCAAACATAGATGCATGTCCGTACACCCGGTGAGGTACGCAGACACACGTACACAATTGCACTTCCGCCGGGGCTCATACATATATAAACATATGTGGACAGTATGAGATTTCACATCTGTATGTATATAGATGGGGTTGTCTCTATACATACGCATTTGTATGTTGAAATTCAAAGATCGGAAATGTAGCGAGAATTTCTCGTGAATGTATACATGTCAGCAATCACAGCATTTTTCTATTTTTTATACGTGTAGGTGGGGTCTGTGTAAACTTATGATAGATAAAAATTGCTATTATTTTTATTTTTTATTTTTTAAGTTTATTTGTTATTATTTTAAAGGTGGTTATTTGCTTGTTTTTGATGACTGTGTATATGTAACTGGTAGAAATTTTAGTTTGTAATCCTTATTGGTTATTTTTATGGTGGTATTGAATATGCTGGGGGAGGGGATAACTTACGTTAATAATTATAGCGGGTTTATATGATAATAGTAGATGTGATGTGATAGTAATGTTATAAGGGGATTGGTGACAATGATAATATAAGTAGTTAATAGTTATTGTAATTTGGTAGAAATTGTAAATTAGTAAAAGTGATTAGTAATTGTGGTGGGAGAAGGATAAAACCATAAATGTAGTTATAGTGGTGGTAGCTTGAACTAAAACTGGTTGTTGGTGTTTTATTTTATTTTGTTATATGTATTAATTTATTTTGGTATAAATCCTGATAGTAGGTATTCTGTGTAAAATTATGGTAGTTGAAAATTGCTATAATTTTTATTTTTAATTTACAAAAAAAAAACACTTTTGTTATTATTTTAAAGCTGGTTATTTCCTTGTTTTTATAGTTTTTTGATGACTGTGTATATGTGACTGGTAGAAATTTCAGTTTGTAATGCTTATTGGTTATTTTTATGGTGGTATTAGATATGCTGGGAGGGGGTAGTTTACGTTAATAATTATGGCGGTTTATATGATAATAGTAGATGTGATGTGATAGTAATGTTGTAGGGGGATTGGTGACAATGATAATATAAGTGGCTAATAGTTATTGTAAATTGGTAGAAGTGATTAGTAATGATGGTGGGAAAATAACAAAACAATACATGTAATTATTGTGATAGTAGCTTGAATTAAAGAGTAATTATTTTTTTTATTTTATTTTATTTCCTATAGTTATTTATTTATTTATTTTGGTATAAATCATGATAATATATATATATATATATATATATATATATATATATATATATATATATATATATATATATATATATATATATTATTATTAATTAATTAATTACGTAGTTTTACCTAGATCTTGATGTAGGTTGACCTAACTCTTTTACGTTCGTAATTAGGTTTGCTCTACTTAGTGAATTGAGCACTTTTCATGGTTACTTTTGCTTTACTCGGGTTGGAGGTTTTTTTTTCTTTGGACTCTGAGCTGGAATTCTAGACGATTGTTTACGCCTGTTTATTTTCGCATAGTTTTAATATAAACCACAGGTGGCCTCTGTGGGTGTTGAACAAACACAAATATGCCTGAACCGGAGTTTGCAATGGGGATTGGGTAGCTGCCCTAGTAGATGGGTATCCTCGAATACGAGTAGCCAGCTATATTTTCATATATGTAATAAGATATAATTGAATGTCGTTTTCTCACATAGTAACGTATGTGAGAAAACGACATTATTTTTGCACCAACCTTATATATATATATATATATATATATATATATATATATATATATATATATATATATATTTATGAATAAAAATGACAATAAATATTGTCTCTCTACTGATTAATTCGGAGAAATTTTCATATATATATATATATATATATATATATATATAAATTTGAATAAATAATTATATATATATTAGGTTGGTGCAAAATTGTCGTTTTCTCACATAGTAACGTATGTGAGAAAACGACATTATTTATGTAGCAACCTTATATATATATATATATATATATATATATATATATATATATATATATATATATATATATATATATATATATATATATATAATTGAATTTCCATTGTCCACTGAATTTCAGTTGTCTTTCAAATTCAATACTGGAATTCATTTTTAAAGTATATTACAGTATTTAGTTAATCACCATGGAGTATAGCTTTTTTAGCATGGCATTGAAGTCATCATTATATAAAATAGTGTGATTTCCTTTTAGCATAACCCCAAATTATGCAATGTTACATTAAACTCCTGTCGATGATAGCGAACGAAAAGCGCAAAGTAATTGAATAATAATTAATAGCAAGTATACATTTTGCAGCGTTATTAGCAAAAAAGAAAAACAAAAGCCCAACATACATATTCCAGATTGGAGATACCAAAAGCAAATTCAACAAGCATCACAATTTAAATTCTCATTAATAGAGAACGAAAAATGCGACATGAAATCCAAAAGCACATTCGAATAACAAAATATGTTTTCCTAAAACGAATGCCAGCATTAAGAAACAGAAGAAAAAAAACATTACTGAAATCTTATGTAATATCTGCTATCGTATATGCTGAATAATCTACTGACAGATGAATAAGAGAATTGAAGCAACAACAATATCTTTCTAAAGGCAGATATTTAGAATACCATGCGTCGAACATCTGAGTAATGAAGACATATTAGAGAAACAATAAAGAAACTTATATTTAACATCAAGAAGAGACCGTTGAATTTTTTTAGGGCATATTATGAGGAAAGAAGTCTTGGAAAATCTGATACTTACAGGACAAACTGAAGGCAAGATTGAGAAAAACAACACAACCTACATAGTAAGCTTGAGAAAATGGATGGCGGAATAGGGTTTAGGAAGAAAACACAAAAAAAAACACAACACATAGGCGGAATTTAATAAATTCCACCTTTCCGTTTTCTTTGTGTTGAGCAACAAGAGATGGAAATTGGGAAGAGTCAAGATCAAGAAGGTCCTCAAGGGACACGGCAAACAGAAGAAGAAGAAGAAGAAGAAGAAGAAGAAGAAGAAGAAGAAGAAGAAGAAGAATCTTATGGTACTGGACAAAAGTGAACATATTTCATCTTATCATGTATACAAATTCATTATCTTGTATACAAAATTTGTTACAAGTGATTCAGTCCCCAATTGTTTACTGTGTTTAGAATTAATTAATTCCCGTTCCTGAATTGCCATGATGGATTTAATGTAAGAGGGACAGAGGAAAACAATGCATCACATACCTTGTGAGCTTCAGGAAATTGATGGCGGAGTAAGGTTAATAAAACAACATTTACGAAAAGCCTTAAAGGACAAGAGGGGGATCATGATCAGCAATATTTGAAGGGACAAGGCAAGAAGAAGAAGCCGGCCCCAGAACACTTAAACCTACCTAAACTTAAAACGAGAGACTTTCTTTCTTCTTTTTATGTGCCATTTCCTTTCAAGACGTAGGCGATCGTGGCTCTTCATCTCCCTCTATCCCTTGCAGCTCTCAACAAATTCCTTCCCTCTGCTACCTCCCCACACCACGTTCTGTCAACCACTTGCTTAAACACGCTAGGTATGTCATACATTGTTTTCCCTTGTCTCTCTTTCCCTCTATTCGACCCGTGAGTATCAGATTCTCCAGGCCCTCTTTCCGCATTATGTCTCCAAGTAATTTCAGCTGCCCGTTCCTGATGTTACGCATAAGACTCTTCCTCCTTCTTTGTGTCCTCTCTAAGACCCCATCGTTGCTCACATGGTCGGTCCATGATATCCTTAGCATTCTTCTGTAGAACCACATCTTCGACGCTTCAAGGCTCTTCTTCATCTTTGAGGAAATCGTCCAACATTCGCTGCCGTAAAGAAGGATAGATGTCACGTAACATCTAAATATTCTATTCTTTGTTACCAAAGAAATCCTCCTGTCTCGCAATACTTTGCCCAGCTTTTGGAATGCGTCCTTGGCAATCCCAAGACGTCTACGGATCTCTACAGAATCGTATTGCATATTTAATATTTTTATTAAATGTTTTTCGATATATTATCAATATGTTTTAACTTTTTAGGAACAGTTCAACCCAGGGCACCCAATATTGATTCTAAAAACAAGCAAAAAAATATCACATTGATATTTCACATTATTAACCATTTTATGGTCTATCGGAATACAAAATAAAATACTTATTGATATCTAAATGTTTATTTTCTGAAAGATTGTGACGTCTATCTGCGCAGTTCGGCTTAAATCTTGTTCGCTCTGCTCAGATGTAGACAAGCCACATCCATTTATACGAAACGTCCTGAATTTCGAAGTCTCGAATTACTATTAATGTTGAATGTTTGAAGCTTCAAAATAAGTCGTAAGGTTGATTTGAATGATAAAAAAAAAATTAAAACATTTCAGAACTTGTAAAAGACAAAACGACTTTGCAAATTACAAGCAGAAGATGTGGAGCTTCGATTGAACGATGAAGAAGTTCGTTGAAAATCCTGGGTGGGTTTTTAAACGAAATAAAACGTCATTATATGAATACAGTAGAATCCCTGACCAGCGGTCTAAGAAAGCCTTCCGGATATGAGGAATTTGTAACAAAGTCCGGATATGAGGTGTTATATTAAGATTAAAATAAAAGAAATGAATTAAGGTTTAACATTTATTTTCAATGTTTTATAGTAAACAAAATAAGCTAAATGATATATAACGGAATTGATCTTAAGCAAAAATAAATAAATTACATATGTTCATGAAAATTCATTAAATTAAGTATGCCACGTATGCGAAACAAATAATGCAACGAGGAATTTTTAATCATTGTTGCATGATTCTAATGCCAATTCCAACCATTCCGCATTTCGTTTTGCTTTTGTTTTTAAATTTTTAAACTCTGCGTGAGTTGCTGCAATCGTGATAGCTGATGTTGGCTTTCTTTCCATAAAACTGATAACCTTTTCAATAGCATTTTCAATTTCAGTCCAGGTTTGATTACATTCATGCATCTTGTCGCTATCTTGATGCAGATGCATCTTGTTGTCATCATTTTCTCTTATATTTCCATAAACAATTATCCAAAGTAAATTTCCTGAAAGACAGAAATTTCAAATCAGTTACGTATAATTGAAGTAGTTCGAATATACACATCAAAATCATGTCCGGGGCTGCGGGATTCCGGATATGAGGCACTCCGGATATGAGGCATTCCGGATATGAGGTACTCCGGATATAAAGGGATTCTACTATCATTTTTTTTTTAATTTAATCCCTGCAAATATATATTTGAAAATTAGTTTTTACCTATTGAATTCAACAAAGGACTGAAACAAAATCAGTTAAATAATGAATACGCCTTTCCAATAAAGAACAGACGGCAAACCTTACCCTGAGCTAATTGAAGACTCTATCCTGCTGATCTGTGCCACGTATCAAAGGAGAGATTATAGGGAAAGCATTCTCTTGAGAAAAAATAACATGATCCAATAAAGAGACAAATAATTTTCCCCCATTCCCACTGATTTATTTAATACTGACTTTGATCCGTCTTAATGAAACACCCTTATATATAATCCGTTTTAATGAAACAACCTTATATATAATCCGTTTTAATGAAACAACCTTATAATAATATAATAATTTTCTATTTCAGATGGCTGATACGATCTCTGGAAGAGAAGCCGCTTGCAAGTGTATGGACATATGATCGTGTGGATTTTGCAAATAATTTCTAGATATTTGTAGAAGCACCAAATCAGGTGTGGTAGTATTTTTCTTGCTAGATGCTTTGAAATATTATATTTGGTTGGTGCAAAAATAATGTCGTTTTCTCACATATGTCAGTATGTGAGAAAACGACATTAATTTTGCACCAATCTAATATTTAGTACGATTCGATGTTTTATTATTTTAACGCTTTCGCTAGAGCCACTCAGGCTAAAGGTCTACTAAAGGAGTTTGTTAAGTGAGCAGCAAGAATAAAAGGTAAGTGATGCTTTATTATGAAGATATGGGGGAGAGAATTTAGTTCCGGGGAAACATCCTCTTCGGAAAAATATTCGATATGCTTCTACAAGGTGTTCCAGTAGATCTTATTTTTACTAATGGAATACGTAATGTATAAAGGTGGTTCGCTTCAATGGTCGTGGTAAGGTGGGCCTTAGCCGTGATGGTTAGAACTGGTGAAACTAAGGAATTTAACACGACTAAACATTTTTCATGGGGATAATGAAAGCATATCAAGAGGCTTGCAGCTTTTCGTCTCTGGAAAAATAATTTATCGCCCACAAGACCGCCAAGAGGCTTTCGGAATCTATAAAAGCTGGATGACTTGTCAACTCCTGTAAAGGTAGATGATACCAAGTCAGCTAGCGAAACTGGGAAACGAAGATTTTTTTTCAGCATCTTTCGTCATGGGTCGTATATACGAATTTAACTTGAGGTTTTGGGCGAGCAAAGTCCCAACAAGGCAAGGGGTTTTCTTTAGCAGAACAAACGTCTATTGCAATAGACGAACATTCTTGGAGTACACGGTGATGACGGAACGTTACTAGTTTGTCAATCGGGGTATTAATCAGACACTTTTTCTCCCATTGAGCTGTTAGAATGCGGTCAGAGGAGAGATCAGATTCCAAGCTCTGGCCATCTAGAATTTTGATCGTGCACCCATAATTCATCAGCTTAGATATCCACAACAGATTGGCATATACTATTAAGCCTATCATTTATGTAAAGTAGAAAGTGAATTGGACCGAGATGACTTTTGGGGGTGACGGCACTGCTATCATAGGTCCCAGAGGACTACGTTTAATACCGTTACTCGAAGAAAAAATAATGGCATAATGACGACGTTGGATTTTTACACTATATTAAGCAAAAAGTTAGGACGGAAACACCCATCAATATCAGAACGATCGATTAATCTGTTTTTTTTTTTTTTTTTTTTTGTTTTTTTTACGGCTTATCAGCCTTTTGCTGGTTATTTAAAGGTAGAAAATATTTTTAGATTGGTATAATTTTGTTTTTCGATAATAATGATTTAGTGATACAATTCTGAGTAATTAATCCATAGCTGGGGGAAAAGAGTTGATTCATACCTTTCCGTGTGTACGCTTAGGTGAATATAACGAACCTGACTGGAATTTGAACTCGGCTCTTTGATTAACAAATTCTAGTCCTTATCCATTGCATTACTTGCACATCTAGGCTTACCGAATCTGGCATTCCGAAGAGTTCACCGTATATTTTTTTTAATTATTTAACCCCACTACTATGCAGGGCGTTAACGGGAATGAAAGTGAGATAAAAGAGAGAGTATAGGAAGACTTTGGGAAAGGACAAAATATGAAGCTAGATAGTAGATTCTCGTTGGATTTAAATCGTTGTAGTTTGTATTCATCAGGGAAGCAACGGAAGGGGTTCCTCAGGTTGGAAGTGCGAGAAAAACCTTTTGAAGTATATGTGGCGGTTGCATTTTGCTATTTCAACAGTAAACTCGTGGGACCTAGGTGCCAACATAGAGATATGCTTAAATTTATGTAGTCAGATTATCAGGTAAAAAAAGGTGATCAGAGCAGTTTCCATGAAAATATTTGTACAAAAGACGGAAGGAAGTGACGCCAAATCAGGATTGCATTACGGATCTTTGTGTGGATTTTTTCAAGAACCTCGAGATGAATAGAAGTTACACCAGACCAGATATTGCAACAGTATTCAGTGTACGGGCGAATGGTAGATTTGTAAATATTCAAGATCCATTTAAATTACTTCACAGAATATGTATTATTTGCACTAATTAGGCCTAATGTCCATTCTTTTTTTCTTAAAGCCAAGCTTATTTTGTACGTTTTATGCTAGGTTATGAGAGCTGCGCATGTGTTTTGATAAAAGCCGCTCATATTTTTGCAGGTGGGGCTCAGTTAAAAATATCCCAAATTGGATAACCCCAGCCTGCTCAAAATGAATACCAGGAACATCAGACCAGATATGGCAAGTATTCAATGCACGAGCCAATGATAAATTTGTAAATGTGTGAGATAGAATGCTAAAAGAAAAATTTTCTTGGACAGTGACACGCCTTTTCTTGCAGCAGATGTAGCTATTGATTGGATATTCCACTTACATGCAGATGAAAACCTTAGTCCAAGAAAGCACAGAGAGGTACCCTCCAGGATAATGGAGGGTACCTCTCTGTACAATGTTGATGATAGAAAGGTCGATAACAGTTAGGACGAGAAAACTATTAGGTTGGTGCAATAGTACATAGTAACATATGTGAGAAAACGACATTATTTTTGCACCAACCTAATACTTATCTAAAAAAAAAAAAATTGTTTTAAATAAGAATTAATTTTTCGATATTGAATACCGTATATATTCTAATAAGCAAAAGACACATTGGTATTAACGTTTTTTTTTTTTTGTTTTTTTTTTTGTAACTTGCTAAAATTCGGATTCAATAAATTGACTCATTTGTTTTAAGTTATAGCGATTCCTTCATAACACTCAAGAATGCTTACTGATCGCCTGGGAGACAAAATCGCCCCTAGTGGGTGTTATCGTCCATATTTATAATCACTGATTTGAAGCTACACATTTTTGCAAATAACTATCCGCGTTTTCACTGCGTTCGAGAAGAGAATTATTTCAGGTTTACTTTTGATACAGTTGCGTACCGGGATCTTGATATCGAATGAAAAATGATGATCTTTCAACCCAGCTTTCACTTTCGGCGTGTAGTCCGAAATCTGAGGGTGCCAATTCGACGCTGTTTACGGGTGGGCAACACCAAACATTGATTTAAAGCTTGCTCGACCTTCCTAGCGTTTGTTGACTGTAATGTGGAATTGCGATGTCGCGATGCAAAAAAAGAAAAAAAAAAGTCTTTATTCTGCGAATCCGTTGCTTGTAAGATTTCATAAAACGTTACAGAGTTAATCTTCATTGGTTTTGGCAGAAAGACCACGAGAATATCAATATAATCGTTGATTTGCGTGACTCCTGAAGAAGTGGGCATTAAATTTAAGCCTTAAAGATACAATTCAAACGTTTCCTCAAAAGTACACGATCCGTCCGCAGAATACATCTCTAGCGAAAAAAAAAAAAATCTCCCACATTATAGGAAACAGCTCTCATTCCTAAATGAGTTCATCGATGGAGATATCATTATCTATCTATATATCTGAGATGAGGTTATTAGGTACACTATTTACATTAATCGGACTATTATCCTCATCTTCATCGGCATATTTATTAGAACGTTTCAGCCGTTGTACGCTCCGGCCTTCTTCAGGTGGTTGGATTTTCGAACTGAACCCTTTATTTCGCTCACTGGGGTTGACTGGGGGGCCATGTCTAATGGATGTCAGTTATCTCCTGTTAATCTCTCTTTCCAAGTTCTCCCGTCTATATTTCTGAGATGAGGTATTATATACACTAGTTACACTATTCGGACTATTGTCCTCATTTTTGTCGCCATATTTATTACAACATTTCGGCCTTCTTCAGGTGATTGTACGCTCCGGCCTTTTTTAGGTGGTTGGAATGTTGAACTGAACCCTTTATTTCGCTCACTGGGGTAGACTGTTCTAGCCCTACGCGCCATGTTTAATGGATGTCAGTTATCGGTTATCTCCTGGTAATTCCCCTTTCCAATTTCTCTACTGCCTGAACCGGGTATTGAACTCGCACTCTTTGGTTCCTGTCACTGGATCTAACTAACGCCATTATCCACTGTGCCAAGCACAAAATTTAGCGAAATAAAGGGTTCAGTTCGACATTCCAACCACCTGAAGAAGTCCGTAGCGTACAACTACCTGAAGTAGGCCGAAACGTTGTAATTAATATGGCGACAAAGATGAGGACAATAGTCCGAATAATGTAAATAGTGGAGATCACATTTTTTTTTTTGCCATTCACCCTCAAACGAAATCGTACAAAAAATGTCTGTTATATGTATGAGATCGTCAAATTTTATTTAGTATTAATTGGAACCAAGCATATTTGCGTCCCGGGTAAGACGATATACTACATCCAACACCAAGACCTGTTATCAGCGGGGTTTGTGAAGCATGGAAACACCTTTTAATTGCTGGTGTTTCCTGAACATTTAGTACCAGTTAGGGTCCCAGCTGTGCGCAAATAGTTAACCCCCAACCTGGAGTCAAAACACTATGAAAGTTTAAAAATACGTTTTATTACCAACAATACATTTTTGAAGATAAAAAATCTTACCAGCAATATATTTTTGAAAAAAATCTTACCAGCAATACTTTTTTGAAAAAAAAAATATTACCGGAAATACATTTTTGGAAAAAATATATTGCCGGAAATACATTTTTGGAAAAAAATATATTGCTGGAAATACATTTTTGGGAAAAAAAATATTGCTGGAAATACATTTTTGAAAAAAAAAAAATATTGCTGGAAATACATTTTTTTTTAAATATTACCAGCCATACATTTTGGGAAAAAAATATTACCAGCAATACATTTGTGGATAAAGAAATTACCAGGAATACATTCTTGTGGAAAAAAAATTACCAGCAATAAGGAAAATTATTATTGGAAAAATATTATCAATAATACATTTTTGGAAAAAATATTATCAGCAATAGAAATCTTGTCGGCATTAAGTAACCCATTCATAAGGTTGATATTCCATAAAACAAACCAAATGAAAATCAATCAGCCATAGGAATTAAAAATGGGTGTTGTCCTTATTAAGAATTAAAATCATAGTAATTAACCATATTTGAAATAGTAACATGTAGAGCCAGGCAAATAATATTTCGTATTTATAGGAGCCATTTATATTTGAGAATGAAAATAGAGCGATTGTTTCTATTAGGAATTAAAATCATAGCTGTTAGACCTATTTTGTTCCTGGCGAATACATCGAGGGAAATTATATTTCACATTTATAATAGCCAGTCTTATTTAGCTTGTAAAAATAGAGTTAGGTTCTATTAGGAATTAAATTCATTGGTCAGTCGCATTTTAAATATAATTTTTTTTAAAAATGCCCCAGATAATTCTTGTTAAATCCGTAGGGTTTAACCAGAAGTTGTATTTGAAAAGTGTGTATATCCTACTAAGAAATCATATTTGGAATGAAAAAATAATAGTTGCTCCTTTTATGAATTAAAACATACAGATAAACAGATTTGGAAAATGATTGACAAAGCCAGATGAACGATATTTATTTGCATTATTGACATTATTCAGACTGTTATACTCATCTTCATTGCCATACTCACAACGTTTCGGCCGTTGTACACTCCGGCTTTCTTCAGGTCATTGGAATTTCGAACTGAACCCTTTATTTCATCCACAGGGGTAGATTGTTCGAGGGACACGGGCCATGTCTCTTCTGGATGTCTCAGTCTACCCCGGTGAACGAAATAACGAGTTCGATACAAAATTTCAATCAATGAACAAGGACGGAGCATACAACAGCCGAAACTTTGTGAATATGGCAATGAAGATGAGGATAAAAGTCAGAATAATATATATAATGCAACTAATCTTATTACCTCATCTCAGGCATAAATACAGAACGATATTTGTTTAATTCTTAAGGGACCATCATATTAAGGACTACAATACAATCTAAAGCTACATTATAGCAAAGGGAGACTTTATTATTATTATTATTATTATTATTATTATTATTATTATTATTATTATTATTATTATTTCCTTTGATTTCTCGCGTGTACACATTTCTTTCCGGGTCCCTCCCAGGGACCTGAGGTTAGAAATGGCATCATGACACTCTCCACTGACAAAAATAAAAAAAAGAAAAGAAATATTTTACGTAGCTAAAGCCCTTCTTAATGTGTGGGCTGTACTTGTGAGAACATTTTTTTTCTATTTCTTAAGGCATGGACTTCCAGGAATCCCTTCAATTAGTCTACTGGAATCTTAAAAAATATTTACATAGATAAAGCCCTTTGTAAAGTGTGGGCTATACTTGTGAGAACATTTTTTTTGTATTTCTTTGAGGCATGGGCTTCCGGGTATCCCTTCAATTAGTCTACTGGAATATTTTGCAATGAATCCTAGGGCTCCAACTACAACAGGGATTGTTGATGTTATTATTATTATTATTATTATTATTATTATTATTATTATTATCATTACCCACTACAAGGTTACAAGAGTCACTCAATGTAGAGGTTTAAAGGTCAGGAGTGTCTTGATTAAGCAATGTATCTCGTCAGGACACATGCCATGTAGATAGCGATAGTGTAGAGACAGGCCAGTAAAATTCCATCTTCCTATTAGGAATTAAAATATTAATTGTTAAACAGATTTTCAATATGACTTATATTGCCAAGCAGTTTATATTAGTCATTAAAAGTACAGGGATCATGCATATTTAGGAGTAAAAGTATAGGGGCTACTCATGTTAGCGATTAAAAGCTTAGAGGTTGATACTTGCAATTGAATGTATGACAATAACATTTGATTTGTAAGAAAGTCTATGTCAGTCCTATTTGACAGACTACAGTGATTTCGCTTTCAAAGACCTTTTGCAAATGTACTTGTGCGTAAGGCGACCACACCGACAACATTTATTTAACGAAAATCGAAGGAGAATTTTTTCCAGTCTGTTTGTTTCTATCAATCAATGCGAACCGTCAATTTCTGGCGTTGTTCCTGCTATCATTCCTTGATTTTACAGAGATTCCAATTGCGTCTAATGGTCGCGAAATCGTCTTCTCAGCTCACTTGTCGCCTAAATAGAAAACCTATTCAGAACGAAATTATACGACATTGATTTTAAATTCCCTTCACTGCAAGTATCATTTCAGGGCTCACATGTCGCTATGTAGGGTAGAGGCGGACAGGCGGAATGGTGTGCGAAACGTATGGTTAATATGGCGATGTGTGCTGATGTAAATTCTTGTGCAAATAAAATGATTGAATGTGATCGGAAGGAATTGGAAAATAAGTAAGGAAGAAAAAAAAAGAGAGAAAGAAAGATGAAATAGTGGGACAGAGAAAATATTCAATGCAAAGTAATAGGAATTTAATGAATGAATTCTTTTGATGGAACTTGGTTTTCAAATTGTCCAATGAATGAGAAGAAAACTATGACTGCCAGATTGAAGGAAATGATGTGGAAAAAAAAAAACAAAAAAAAAATGATTGAAAAAATTTCGCTATTAAACTTCTTCTAGAATCGAGATCTCGAATAAATATTAGCGTATATACTCGTTTATAAGTCGACTTCGTGTATAATACGAAACTGAGTTTTATTTTTTAACATAAATTTTAAGCCCTCAAAAAAAAAATACCTGTGTATATACTACAACGGGCCACCGAAAATCTATGATTTTTAACCTCTTCAAAAAAATTTATCTCTTTTACTTAAGAGCCACTCAATGTAGAGCGTTACCGTGTAGTGTTGTATGAGCAATGGGGAGCCGTTTCAGACACGAAAGGAAACACGTTTACAATTTTTGACGGTTAAGAAAAAACACACTGTAATACCTTTCTATGTCTCTCATTCCCACGCTGGCTCAGCCAATCAAAACCGAATTCCTTATTTTGTCTTGCATCTGAACTCAGGAAGTTCAAATAGAGTAACCATTACCCCCTGAAAATAATAGTTAAAAACTAAAAAGCTAAATTATTGTTCAACATTTTGATTGATTCGTTTTCTACGACTTATCAACCTTTTGGTGGTTATTTTAAGCCAGAAAAATATTTTCAGATTATAAGAATTTTAGGGGAGATGCGGATGTAGAGATACAATTTTTATTAAATGAGGTGGATTTATACCTTTCCCAAGAGTATTTGCGCTTAAGTGGGAATCTTATATAAATCCATAATTAACCGAACGGAAATTGGAAGTTGCATATCCGATTAACAATACCGAGCCATTATCCCTCATACTAATGGTGTGATCCTTTTGAAGTTCGGAGAGGTTGACCAACCTGATCCCGTTTATACGGGTTCTACGGGCAATTTTTGGCAGTGCCTACGTGCTCGGGAAACCCACGTTAAACTCGGCATTGTGCCACATGCAACCCTCGTGTGGGGTGGCTAGATACCGAATCAAGCCAAGCTTCTCGGCTTGACGGTCGAACTCTCAGCCTCTGAGCAGAGAGGAACCCGGACGAGGCACCGGCGAAGGGCAGAGTCTCCTTCGGGGCGGTTGACCCACCCGATCCCATTTATACAGGTTCTACGGGCATTTTTGGCCGTGCCTACGTGCTCGGGAAACCCACGTTAAACTCGGCTTTGTTCAACACTCGTGGGGGGTGGCTAGATACCGAATCGAGTCGAGCCAATAGAAGTTCAATCCAAACCATACTGACAGTCATACTAACACCTTCCACAACTTGCATTATTATTTCGTGTAATATACCTTCGTTATTTCTGCTCTTGTGTTCATGTAGTTCTTCCTTGGTTCGAACCTGGAATGTATCACGAGGTTAACCCTATTCCAGGCAGGTTAATTTGAAGTTGTGAAAGGAAGAAGTTGGCGCCAAATTTAAAATGCTATTAAGCTCCAACTAACGGCTTCCGTCCTGGGTATGACGATAGTTCAAACAATGTAAATAATGTAAATGATTACAATATCTCATCTCAGACATATAGACAAATCCTGAAGTGGGCCGGAGCGTACAACGACCGAAACGTCGTAAAAATATCAATAAAAATGAGAAAAACAGTCCAACCAAAGTAAATAATGTAAATGATTGCAATAGTTCATCTCAGAAATATGGGCAGATCCTGAAGTGGCCGGAGCGTACAACGACCGAAACGTAATACAAATATAAAAAAAAATGAGGACAACAGTCCAAACAAAGTAAATAATGATTAAAATAGTTCATCTCAGAAATATAGGCAGATCCTGAAGTGGGCCGGAGCGTACAACGGCTGAAACGTCGTGAAAATATCAATAAAAATGAGGACAACAGTCAAAACAAAGTAAATAATGATTAAAATAGTTCATCTCAGAAATATAGACAGATCCTGAAGTGGGCCGGAGCGTACAAAAGCCGAAACGTCGTGAAAATATCAATAAAGATGAGGACAACAGTCCAAACAAAGTAAATAATGCAAATGATTACAATAGTTCATCTCAGAAATATAGGCAGATCCTGAAGTAGGCCGGAGCGTACAACGACCGAAACGTCGGGAAAATATCAATAAAAATGAGGACAACAGTCCGAACAATGTAAATAATGTAAACAATCTTGCACATTATGTCAGCGAAGAGACTGACGTATGAAAACTTCATTGACTTTAAAGATATCGGTGGTGATTGATAGGTTCATGAAAACAGGCGAATAAAAAGATGGAACAGATTATTGAAAAAAAAAAAAATTGTTTCTTTAAAACGACAAATGACTTTCTTTCTCGGATACTTTTGCTGTTTTATTTTACTTTTATCCTTATCGCGTACTGTCTTGACGGTTTGCCGCTGAACATCTTTTAAGAAGATTGGTTTACGATTTTTTTTTTTTTTTCGCCAATTCTGTAGATTAAGTGAAAGGATTAAGAGCTAAATGAATCTCTTTTACTAACATAACAAAAAATAAAATAAATAATAATCACCCCATATCGGTCGATTAAGGAAAGAAAACGGTATAATATAATATTTTTCTAAAACGGAAGCTTAATACTATTTTAAAGACATTAATTAAAATCAGATTTAATCATTAAATTTGCAGAATCATGATAACGAAACCAAACTATTTTTTCCCCAACATTTAACACTTCAAAATAGCATTAGCAAGGGACGCTTAAGGCATTTTAAAAATCATCATGTCGAGAAATCTTGTCATTATCGCATCGTTCTATTCGAACAATGTTGTTTTTTGCCGACTGACGAGCGAAATGTCACTATTCGCTCTCATACGGGTTGGTTGAAATTTCCAAATGAACTGACTATAATATTATTTTCAATTCTTTGGATAATCTCCAGTTTTGTTTTCATTCGGATTAAAACGTGCCATTATCCAGCCTTCAAAAATAAAGTTGAAATAATAATGGAAACAAATACAATAAACCAAAATCAAATACAGAAAATCAATGTAAGAGAACCTATTTTCATTTTCCCAATATAAGCCCATTGTGACATATATATATATATATATATATATATATATATAAAGAAATATAGTCTTAAGCTGTGCTATATTTATGGAATAAAGTGCTCAATATCAGAGATAGAGCGTGTGTAAATATAAAAGTGAACATAGAAGTCAACACTTAGAGGCGACAGTCTGTTTCATGCTATATGCAATCGTCAGGCCACATGTGCTGTTATATATGTTAAATATACTAATAAACAAAATAACAAAATAACAAAAAAAAAAAAAAATAGAAATAAAACATAAAAAAATACTATGTTACTTAAAAATCGAAAACCGAAAAGAGAAAATATACAAGTAAAATAAATTAACCTAAATGCATCCAAGTAAATAAATAAACAAACCAATCCCAAATAAAGATAATAAATTAAAAACTGTTCCCGCCAAAATAATACTTAGAATGAACTACAACAATCAACCCCAAAACTGAACAAATAGCTTTAATTAAATTCCCAAACCAAAACAAAACTGTTAAATAAGTGATATAAACAAATTTTTACTACGTTAATAAATAAATAAATAAAATAAGAAACAAAAATAAAAACAAGCAATATAATTTGACCTAAATAGATAAACAAACGACTTCCGGTGAAATAACCGCCATAACAGAATACCCACAATGCACCACTAACCCGTATATATATATAAATAGCCGAGAAAAATAACAGCACATGTGGCCTGACGATTGCATATAGCATGAAACAGACTGTCGCCTCTAAGTGTTGACTTCTATGTTCACTTTTATATTTATATATATATATATATATTATATATATATATATATATATATATATATATATATATATATATATATATATATATATATGCGTTTAACGGATGTCAGAATTCGTTGAAAAATACACCCCTACCCTTCCTAAACTTAACCTCTTTTTCGAACGTAACTCATAATTGATACAACAATAGTTAATAAAAATGAACACGTTACCGCCCCTGCTGAATGGTTGGATTTCTCTGTATCCTTGGAAACAGGAATTTATTAATTATATGTGCGTTTAAAATTCAGTAAATTTAAAAATAAGTTATTCCAAAATTCGCTTGAAGATGAAACGGAACTCATGCTTTTAATTTAATTATTTAATTAAATTTGAAGTTTTTAGCTTCAGTTTTTGAAATATGATTATTACTGTGTAGCGAAAAAAAACATATTTTAAATCAGTTAATTTAAAATACTTATACTATGTACCTTTACACTGAGCACTGTTTTATAAAAATAAAAAAAATATCAATAATAACACCGGATTATATATCTTACTGTTCTTTCTTTCTTTCTATACATATATATATATATATATATATATATATATATATATGCTAGAATAATCCTAAGGAGTCAGGGAAACCTACCTAGGTTTCACCTAAAAGGATATTTAATGTAAAACTGCCTAAAAAGGAAAATAACGGAACAGTATTTATTGATAAAAAAACAAATAAAACCATGACCACGTGACAAAAAAAGGGTTTAGTCTTTCTACTCCTTTGTTTTTTTTTTCTGGGGGTGGACTTGGAGCTTAAGCACTTAAGGATTGTTTTCGTATTTTGTTAATGTTCTTCGTTCTGTCTTTTTTTATTTTCATTTTTTTCCTGGGGTACCGATTTGTTCTACTGTTCTTGATCTCTCCGAAATTTTACAAACGATTATTACAATATATATATATATATATATATATATATATATATATATATATATATATATATGTATATATATATATATAGCTGCCCACTAGTATTCGAGGGTACCCGTCTACTAAGGCGGCTAGCCAATCCCTATTACAGACGCTTGCCAAGGCGTATTTGTGTTTATTGAACACCCACAGAGCCCACCTCTGTTTTATACTGCTGAGAAGACCTCAGTTACAGTTTATGGGAAAGACCATCTAGTGTGATCAACAATTTGGACAAGGCCAGCAGGCTGAAGCCTTCGGCCACGATGACTTGGGACTTCGTGCTAGCACAGCTATCAACGCCCCCACTCACAAGGCTTGGGTCAAACCGTGGAGTGGTTTTCAGCCACTTTTTAAAAGATTTGACCTCTCCAATCCGATAATATCAGGAGGTCTTCTTCCTTTCAAATCGATTATTGTGAGAGTCGATATATATATATATATATATATATATATATATATATATATATATATATATATATATATATATATATATTCATACACGTTTCATTAAATAATATAGACAAGTGTTGTCTATTTATTTTATGTAAATTTTTTTCAAAACTTCTGATAAGTTTAATAATATTATCGTTGAAAAAAGGAAGAAATTCACAGTAGTGATCCATATTTTTCTAATACAATCTAAGCTTTCGGCTTACTTAAGCCATTATCAAAGGTGTCAATTACAACATATTAAACAATATACGGACACGACAGTGATGATAGTCTGTCAATGTTTACATAGATGATTTCTAAGCAACGATAAACACGTGCATATAAGACGCTAGAAGCGAAAATCGCACCGCATCTCATGACGTCACACATGACCACACGAGAGTGAATTGTAGAAGTATGAATCGAAAGCTTCTGTTACCAATTATAGACATTTAATAATATTTGTAGAGATGCGATAATTGATTTTGTTTAGGTTGGATTTCAACTGTTTGATGTATAATGCTTCAAGGATTTTTAGTTTTTGTCTATTGTTTTCATGTCGAAGTATAATTGTGTTTTCGACAAGTATTTTAGGGAATTGTGTGTGCGGGCAGGCATGTTGTTTTAAATGCCTAAAACTGTTAGAGTTTTCATTTAAATGTAGTGCCAAGCGTCGTGAAAGCGAGTTTGTGGTGTGACCAACATAAATATTATTTAATTTGTTGGAGATACACTCTCCCAAAGGGCACTTGAATTTATAAACTATGTTGGTATTTTGCAAATCGCTAACCGAGGGAGAAGAATTATTGCGAAGAATTAAGTTGGATATACTAGATTTAGTGTAGTATATGATTAATTTAATTTTTATGAATGAAAAGTTGCGGCCTAAATACACACAATATATATATATATATATATATATATATATATATATATATATATATATATATATATATATATATATATATATATATATCATACACGAAGAGGAGTTCCACATAATACATGATCTCTGAAGACGTGTAACAGCCACTCTAAAAGTTGTTCATAAGGTCTGGGCACAAATGAAATCTCATTAACTATTTTTTTTTTTACCTCCGCAGATTAAACATGTTTTTTTCTCTAAAGAAGAAAGAAGTGACTTCTTAAAACAAGGAAGATTATATTGCGTCATTTCTGAAGTATATCATGTGTCGCCTTCATCCTTTGAGAATAACATTGCTAATGCTTAAGTAAGTTTACTTTAATTCAACAAGAAGACATAGAAGACTGTACTGCGCCAAAACTCTAAGATTGGAGAAGGACTTTTGTTTCAAATATCGCTATTCTTATGCCTGATACCAGATAAAATTCAGATAATACGGCACGATTCCAAATAAAAAGATTAAAGAGATTATTTGTTGTCTAAATTAACAACGTATTTACTGAAACTAATATTACATTTGTATTAGAGACAGTTGACAAAGACTTTAGATCAGAAGATCGTGCTGTGCCAATCATCAAGTTAGGGATGCATATGATTTACACTGTTACTGAGTTGAGCAAGATCATCAAGTAAGTCACACATTCGATTAATCTTCGCGGAGTGTGTTTGATCCATTCTCTGTGTAGTTCTACATTATTAGAAAAATATCAAATTAAGCCCGTGTAACATATTATTTCCACACACCCACACACACACATTTTGAACAATAAAAAAATAAAAAAATTAAAATCTTCAGACACACTGGGTTGTAGATTAATATTCTTTCGTTTTTTTATTATTATTATTCCATTTAGATTCCTCGACTAGTTTCGGCCGAAATGGCCATCATCGGGAGGAGAAATATTTCTGCTTGCTACTAGCACTAAACTACAGAAATATATATATATATATATATATATATATATATATATATATTATTCCACGATCATTTTCCAACTTATTCATGATGATCTTCGTTCTCTCTAACATTCTAGCTTTCTGTCCTGGTGTAACAAGTTGCTTCACACGTTTCACGAAGGATTTTTTTCACTGCTTTTCCAAGTGCTATAAAATGAAACTATTCTCTCACGTGTCAAACGTCCTAGTGATAGATTTGGATTTTTGTAAATGATCTTTTTAGCGCTAAGTTGAAATAATGAACGCTTTTCCTGTTGTGACCTACTGATCCAGTTTTCCTATTTATTATTTCCTCTTTAAAAAAAATATTTACTGTTATCTTGATCTTTCTTGAATGGGCTTTGAAGATGGAGGTCACGTTATGAATGCCAGTACCATTACTAAAGGCCTGACTGAGTTTTTTTTTTTTTTTTTTTTTTTTCATCTCACCATTGCTCATTTGGGAAGACAGTGGTACTGACACAAAATGATTTCAACCATTTCTCTTTATAGTTGAATAACTACAGTTTTTTTGTGTGTTTTTGTTATTGTTTTTTTTTTTTTGATGATTCTTACGACAAATAGCGTCAAGATGGTTAAACGCTTTATCGGAATATCTGGAAAAAGAAACTCAGTTTAGTGGTTGTGTTTTTTTGTTTGTTTTTTTTTTTTTAGATATTAAACATTTTGTGGAATGCGCAATTATCCCAGGCTGTTACATGTTTTGGAAAATTCTGCCGTTACACCCCGTATACAAGTATCATGAACACTGTTTTTCAGTTTTTCGTCCAAAATGTTGAGCTGTACAGCTCTATATAGTATAAGAAATTACGGAAAGAAAACGTGATACGAGGAAGGGAAGAAAATGTCTAGATAGAAAAGACCATCGCCATTAGTCTTCTTGAAAACATTTGTTAAGTTCCCACGGCTTTTTTTTTTATTTTCTGGTTGACAGTTTCTGCTGATTTTATTTATTTATTTATTTATTTATTTATTTATTGTATTATATTACGATTTCGCTCTCCCGAAAGCCTGGAATATTTTTGATTGATAGATTTCCACATCTCGTCGCTGAAATGTTCATTTAATCTTCTTAGCCAATCTTTCTGCTTGTGAAATTAATCTGCGTTTAATGTCACCGCTAATGTCAGGTTAAATCGCGCGGATTCTTCATTTGTTTTTTGGGTTTATTTTTTGTTGTTCTTTTTTCTCTTTTTCGATTAAGACCTGAAATACGCGACATATATATCTGCTGAAAGCAATTGGCAGTTAAATATTCTCGAACAACGTACAATATTTGGCAATTATCAAAGATTCGACAGACAGATAAATCAAAAAAGAAAAGAGAAAAACCCAATTTTAAATTATATATCTAAACCTTTTTAAAATACAACAATAAAATACGGGAAACTATTAAAAAAAATAAAAAACCTTTAATATTACATCAGCAAAACTAGCAGATTAAGATAATATTGTAACGTGATCAACTCCGAAACTAAAGAATAAATATATTTATGCAAGCCCCAATGTAACAGGTAGGATTTATTTACAGTGGAGGACTGGTTCAACAGGAAAGAATAGCTGGTAAAATAGGGTTAAAACAACAGAATAATCAGTCAAAATCTAGACAACTGATAATGACCAAAACGTATTTGATCGAAACGTTGTGCCTATAATAACAAAGAAGATAAGAACATTACCTCGATTTAATTAAAGTATGTTTGAAATTACTCATCTCAAAAATGAAATATAAAAAAGCATATAACGCTGAATATAAGTTGTCGAAAACACACCACAGGTAGCATTTGGTTGACGGCTAGGATATAGGAATTAGTTAAACACGTGATATTGCTACCTACATTCTTGTGCATATTATTTGAAACAACCTCTTTAGTTTCCTTTCGTTCACCAAATGTTCATGTTTAGACCACTCGAGTGACAGGGTGTAATGCATTTCTCTTTTTTCCTCGGATTACGTCATTTGCAGTGGTGTACAGTAATATGAATCCGTTTTCGGGGTGTGTGATGAAATTTGTTTGGTCTTGAAAAATATTGCGTCATCCATGATTGCATCAGATTTTTATCACTCCCAGATACTATTGTCTCGTCTGTCGATTAGTAGTCCTACACCCATTGTCTGCGAGGGACGTTACTCGAAGAAAGCGTACGAAAATTGTAACGCTGCACGAACAGACTAGCAAGTCTTACCAGTGAGCAAATCAAATCAATATAGACGACCCGGAAATTCTCCTGATTTAAATTCAATCGAGAATATGTGGTCAATCTGCCAGGAATAAACCTAAGAAGTACTAACGTGTGCACTGAGTTATGTTTCATTGCCAAATAAAAAAATAAAAAAAATAGGAAAAAAAAAAAAATAATAAAAGAATTACTCATCTTGTTTCAATTATTTTGCACAAGGATGGAGTGATATCAATCACTGAATAAGGCCGTAAATAATATACAGTGTTTCAGCACGAACAAACGACAGGCATCACAGATACAAATTAACACATTAATCAACAGATATTCCATATCAGCCAAACAGTGGAGATATGATGATCATCAGAGGATACCTGACCGAAACGTGGTTTGATTGATATATGTTTAGGTTACGAGAATTTATTTTGTTTAGATAATAATGTTTTAGTGATACAATTCTTACGAATTAACTCATAGCCCTTGTGGGTGACGAATTATTCTAAACCCTCTATCCTCTCTCTCTTCTACTCTCTTCTCTCTCTCTCTCTCTCTCTCTTTCACACACTTGCGGGATGTGGCAAGCATCTCGCTACTCTGTCGCTATTTCCATAGAAAGTGCTTGGACGAACTACATTCCCTTCTTCCGCTAGTTCAAACCTGCACGGCAAAAACAGGCCATGCCACTTACATAGTAGGAAAACCGCCCACATTCTCTCCGTATTCCATCAGTGAGAAGTTCCACTTGAACAGCTTATTCCTGTGAACCACTGCTCTGTAGAAGCGACCCCTAAGAGACAGTTTCCTCGATCGCGACATTCAACCTGTTAATGTTTAGGATCAAATTGGCTCCTAACTTAATTCTCAACTGCAAGTGACTCCGGACCTTATACAGGGTGAACATTAATACACAAAATATGAATGAAGCTGTCGGTTGAAGAGATGGATTCCACAAAGTTTATTTACGCGTAGCGGAATATAACGACAAAACGAGAATTGCAAATCGAATCTCCAAGCTGAAATTCTGAGCCATTGTCCTTTATATCACCCGCACATCCACGTTTACGGCGTGAAACCACCTCTTCATTGCTTTTGTTCTCAGGTACACCTGGCCCGGAGTGGTAGCACATGTTAGGGACCAAGCTATAAGCAAAGAGTGAACCCTCCAAGTTGGATTCAAAACAGAAAAATATAAAAATACATTAGAAAACATTACCAGCAATTCATTTTTATAGCAAAATAATTAAACATTACCAGCAATATAATAAAATAATAAGTCATTACTAGCCATACATTTTTATAGAAAAATAATTGGACATTACCAGCCATACATTTTATGGTAAAATAAAACATTACCAGCAATGCATTTTATAGTAAAGTAATAAAACATTACCATCCGTACATTTTTAGAGTAAAATAGTAAAACATTACCAGCCATGCATAATATAGTAAAATAATTGAACATTTTACAGTAAAATAATAAATCATTACTAGCCATACATTTTTATAGAAAAATAAGTGAACATTACCAGCCATACATTTTTATAGAAAAATAAGTGAACATTACCAGCCATACATTTTTATAGAAAAATAAGTGAACATTACCAGCCATACATTTTTATGGTAAAATAATAAAACATTACCGTCCGTACATTTTTATGGTAAAATAATAAAATATTACCGTCCGTACATTTTTATGGTAAAATAATAAAACATTACCAGCCATATATTTTTATGGTAAAATAATAAAATATTACCGTCCGTACATTTTTATGGTAAAATAATAAAACATTACCGTCCGTACATTTTTATGGTAAAATAATAAAACATTACCAGCCATATATTTTTATGGTAAAATAATAAAACATTACCGTCCGTACATTTTTATGGTAAAATAATAAAATATTACCAGCAATACATTTTTATGGTAAAATAATAAAACATTACCGTCCGTACATTTTTATGGTAAAATAATAAAACATTACCAGCCATATATTTTTATGGTAAAATAATAAAACATTACCGTCCGTACATTTTTATGGTAAAATAATAAAATATTACCAGCAATACATTTTTATGGTAAAATAATAAAACATTACCGTCCGTACATTTTTATGTTAAATAATAAAACATTACCGTCCGTACATTTTTATGGTAAAATAATAAAATATTACCAGCAATACATTTTTATGGTAAAATAATAAAACATTACCGTCCGTACATTTTTATGGTAAAATAATAAAACATTACCAGCCATATATTTTTATGGTAAAATATTAAAACATTACCGTCCGTACATTTTTATGGTAAAATAATAAAATATTACCAGCCATACATTTTTAGAGTAAAATAGTAAAAACAATAAGTTTTTGAAAAAAATACCAGATATTATATTTCTTGAAAAAATACCAATGCTCACAAAATAAAATCCCGGCCAAAAATGACCCATATGGAGTTGATATGCCATTAAGCAAACAAACCAATCGAAACGCCGTCCTGTGTAAACGATAAACTACATCCACGTCCTGGGTAAAACGATAAACTATGTCCGGGAGCAAGACCTCTGATTAGGTGGTTTCGAGCAGCGTGGAACAACCTCTTAATTGCTGGTGTTTCCAGTTTCACCTTAACCAGGGTTGGTACCATCTGTTAAGGTCCCAGCTACGGGCAAATAGTTAAACCCTAAACTGGAATTAAAACACTATAAAAGAGTAAAAATAGGTTTTAAAACCAGCAATAAAATTTTGAAGGAAAAATATTACAAGCAATGCAATCTTTGAGGAAAAGAGTACTATAAGCAATACATTTTTGAAAAAAAAATATTACCAAAAATAAAATTCTTGTCGGCATTAAATAACTCATTCAGGTTGATATACTGTAAAACAAAGCAAAAGGACCGGGCTCGACGTTGGACAATTTCGTTGGTATTACGAGAACCGGTTTTTCAGCGTGATGTCACCGTATAGGTTAAATAAATCATGAGAGATAACGAATCCATGTCTTATTTCCTTTTGTCTTTTTATTCACTAGCTCAATGCAATTTTCTGTAAGTATCCGTGGTTCGAAACTTTAATAACCTTTCCCGATCAATCGCTATTAGAATTTCTGCGTTACAGTTTATGAGGTCTTAATTTCTCTGTTCGCCTGTTACTGGTCCTATCTTTTTCTTCCCACTCTGTCTTTTAAACTGTCTTTCCGCTCATAATTTCTTTATCAATCGTTCTAAATGTATTTTTCTCTGGGACTCTCTCTTCTTACCCCCTCTTCAATTATTTTTTTTCACCCTACCTCGATTATTTTGCCTCCACTGTATCTCTCTCTCTCTCTTTCTCTCTCTCTCTCTCTCTCTCTCTCTATATATATATATATATATATATATATATATATATATAT
The DNA here is from genome assembly GCA_963932145.1 of Acanthosepion lycidas. Taxonomy (NCBI): domain Eukaryota; kingdom Metazoa; phylum Mollusca; class Cephalopoda; order Sepiida; family Sepiidae; genus Acanthosepion; species Acanthosepion lycidas. Next base: position 45,427,638 of record OZ010608.1, read on the forward strand.
AAGTAACAATGAAGAGAGAAGTACAGAAGTGAGGGAAATCGAATTATCATAGAAGATAAAAATGCAATATATATATATATATATATATATATATATATATATATATATATATATATATATATACCTCACGTCTCTGCTTCTCTCTTTCCTGTTACTTTCTCGTTCTCATGGCGACGAGTTTAAGAACAGACAAAGAGACAACAGAACAGACATAGATAATATAGATAGATACAGAAACAAGATAGATAGATAGACAGATAGATAGATAGATACATACATACATACATACATACATACATACATACACTATAGATTGGTAGGTAGAGAGATGCAATATAGATAGATAGTAGATAGTGATACAAAATAGATAGATAGATAGATAGATAGATAGATAGATAGATAGATAGATAGATAGATATGAACAGACTGGGATAGATAGATAGATAGATAGATAGATAGATAGATAGATAGATAGATAGATAGATAGATAGATAGATATGAACAGACTGAGATAGATAGATAGATAGATAGATAGATAGATAGCCATAAAGGCAATATAGGTAGATGAACAGACAATATAGACAAAGAGACACTACAGTCTGATAGATAGAAAGACAAGTTAGATAGATAGACAGACAGACAGACAGAGCGACTAGATAGATAGATAGATAGATAGATAGATAGAAATTGTGGCAAATAGATAGACAGATATTGATGAAGAGACAATATAGACTGAGAGACACTATAGTTTGATAGACAGACAGACAGACAGAGCGACAAGATAGATAGATAGATAGATAGATAGATAGATAGATAGATAGATAGATAGATAGATAGATAGATATGAACAATAAATGTTTCTCCCACGATTGAAAGTTAAAGAATACCTTTCTGGTTTTAAAGAAAATCTAAAATTTATTTCAGGTAATATCAATTAAATTCTTGAAGGATTTACTGATTAGTTCTTCCTGGTGACCATCGTGAATACTAATAGACATTGCAACGCGTACCGGTTCTCTTAGATGAGCGTCTTTTTGTTGTCCCCTGCATTCTACCTGTCCAATACCTTCAAGTTGTTCCAGCAGGAAATACATTTTTCTTTTAAATCCCACAACGCATTTCACCTGTACAACAAATGGATGTCGTTTCTAGCATATAGAGTGTCATAGATTCCAAGTAACGGCAGTCTAATCAAGAAGGCAAGAAAGTATAACCACCCCCCCAAAAAAACATTGTGAGCAATACGAAAAACGTAAAAAAAGGAAAAGTAATTGAGAATAAATCCTAGAATATCAGGGCATCCTATTACATGGCTTGAAAGAAATGTTCGGAAAATTCAAATTCCGGATGACTGAATAGCCTAATTTTCGAAAAAGACTAAAGAAATATAAAATTTCTGAAAGGCATTTAACATATATATCATCAAATAACAATTTTTAAATGTTTTTGTTCAAGATTTTATCTACACTATTTACATCATTCGGACTGTTGTCCTCATATTCGTTGCAATATTTATCACAACATTTCGGCCGTTGTACGCTCCGGCCTTCTTCAGGTGGTTCGAGTATCGATCTGAACCCTTTATTTGGCATAGTGGATAAAGACGTTAGTTAGATCCAGTGCCAGGACCCAAAGAGTTGCGAGTTCAGTAGGCGGTGGAGAACTTGGAGAGGGGAAGTAACAGGAGATGACTGATAAGTGGCATCCATTAGACGTGGCACGTGGAACTAGAACAGTCTAGCCCAGTGAGCGAAATAAAAGTTTCAGTTCGACTTTCCAAACACCTGAAGAAGGCCAGAGCATACAACGGCCGAAACGTTTTGATACACTTCTATCTTCCATTTTATCTCTCTTCCTTCGCTCCTTCCTTCTTTCCTTCCCTCTTCATTCCTCCCTTTCTTCCTTTCTCCCCCCTTCCTTCCTTCCTTCCTTCCTTCGTTTCTCTTTCTTCCAACTTCCTGCCTTCCTTCCCACCCCTTCCTTCCTTCATTCCATTCTTCGTCTTTCTTTCACCTTCTACCTTCCTTCCTTCCTTCCTCTTCTTTCCACCTTCCTCCCTTCCTTCCCCCTTCCTTCTTTTCTCTTCCTTCCAACTTCCTCCCTCCCTCCCTCCCTTCCTTCCTCCCCCCTTCTTCTTTCCTTCCTTCCTCCTTCCTTCTTTTCTCTTCCTTCCTCCCTTCCTTCCTTCCTTCCTTCCTTCCTCTTTCTTGCACCTTTATCCTTCCCTTCCTGTCCCCCTTTCTTCCATCATTCCTCTTTCTTTCACCTTCCTTCCTTCCTTCCTTCCTTCCTTCCTTCCTTCCTTTCGCACATACCTTCTTTTTCTCATTGAATCCAAGTAGCTTTTTCCTGACAATTCTTCATTCTCCAGTTAATGATTGACTAAGCTCATAGCAAGTTCTGCGACAATTAAATATCCCTAGAAATTCTCCTTTCGCATCATTAAGTATTTGAGCTTAACAACTTTAATAAAATATCGCAATAACAATCATAAATATGAATGCTAGTCGTTATTTTAAGAAGTAAGGGGATACAAATGAAAAGATTTGAAACTGATAATTTTTTCCATTTCAGTTAAACAGACGTTGGGAACCTCTAGACAGTGTAATTGATAGCAAGCTTGTCTCGCTAGAACAATTACGACTGAGAAGTGAATTTGATCTTCACTGCGTGTCGCATACTTACAGCCTTGTGCCACATCAAAGCAACGCTTAGTATATCATTTAGTGAGTAAAAAACTCTCGAGTAGTTTGTAACACGTTTATTTATCATCACTCAGTTGCGTCTTTGGGCAGAGTGCACTCAGGGGCGACTCCGTCAAAGGACAGATTCACAGCTGAGAAAAGTTATACTTAGAGGTGCCTAGCTCTGGGGAAAAGCTGCCCCAGGTTGCACCCTCTAATTGCACCCGAGAGAAGGATCGGTGCTCGCGCGGAGGCCAGCGCAACCGACGGCAGGCGGGCAATTTTTGTTCCTGGCCCGAGTGTAAGCGCTCGAGTCCCCACCTTAAAAGACTTATGTCACGATTCGTCACTGGATCTAACTAACGTCTTTATCCACTGTGCCAAATAAAGGGTTCAGATCGATACTCCAACCACCTGAAGAAGGCCGGAGCGTACAAGACGTTAAACACTTCTTTCTTTCTTTCTTTCTTTTTCGCACTGAAATCAAGTAGTATCTTTGTCCCTCCTTATTTAGGAGGTATTGGTAAGAGACGTAAAAATATCTTTATCTTCCCTTTTTTTCTTCTTTCTAGCCCAACGGCCATCGTAAGAACATATCATTTAATACTAATTTTAAAATAATTCATCAGACGGTGTTATTTTACTTTATTTATGATAACGGGATTTTTGGCGATTGCTTACTCGGTATCCGTCTGTCGATAGTGTGCCTCTGAAAAAAATGGCTTTCTTTTTTATCGTAGTCGCCACGATTTGATCTTGGCCTTTTGGATGAGATCAAAGTGTAGCGTCTGTTCTCATCATCTTACCACTTTTACTTACTGATTTCTTCCTGCTTTCTTCAGTTTTCCCACTGAAACCATATCAAGTCTTCTTGCCCTCTTTACAAGCGATCAAAACGCGGAACAGTCCATTACTTATCAGGTATTGTCAGGACGTAATGGCCGTTCTAATTAAGGAAGGGGAGGCAGAAGGAGATTGATATGTATTTATATTTAGTTATACATTTGTAAGGGAAGCTTCCTACCAACTTAAATATCTGTCAATCATATTCGTTACTTCGGAAATTTTGAACACTGAGTATTTTTCATGGTTTGTTAATTCCGAAGTACAGGTCATCATGACAAAAATGTCTCAATCAGAAAATTTGATATGTCGGAAACTACATTTATTTTTATTTTTTATTTATTATTTTTTTCTTAAAATTTTCCCCTCAGGCAAGGCGGGAGTGCCACTAGCACGGAAGAGGTTACAGAAAATGGGAGCAAGAGTAAAGATGCGTGAAAAAGGAAAGGATGAAGAGAAGGACGGGGAATAGATCAAGGCATCTGGAGATATCGATTTACATTGCATTTGAATATTTGGTGATTATAGCTATAAGTCAATCAATTAAGAGAAAAGGAGTTCCACAGGCGGAAAGTGCGAGACATGAAGCTATTGGAGTAGAAGAGACAGCTACATGTAACCGTTTCGACAGTGAAAGGGTGAGACCGAGATGGCAACCTAGTAGAACGTTTAAATTCACGCAGTTTGGGAACCAGCGAACGTAGTTCGTCGGAGATGTTACCATGAAAGTGTTTGTAGAAAAGACAGAGGGAGGCGATGGAACGTCTGTCGGAGAACGACTGTAAATGAGATGCCAGATCAGGGCCAATCGTATTGCATATCCGTCTCTGGATTTTGTCGAGGACCTTAAGAAGAACGGAGGGGTCTCCAGGCCATATATGGCAGCAGTATTCCATGCAAGGACAAATGGCTGATTTATGGATTTGAAGGATGGACTCGGGCGAGAAGAAAAATTGCCTTATAATTTTAAAAGGATGTGTTAGAACCGGTTCATCATCAGCTAATTGAAAAATGTTCGAATAATTTGGACGTTTGTCTTTGTTTCGCGTTTGGTTAATGCAAGTACGGAAAATCGAGTAATTTCATGATGTTTGAACTTTCTAAAGTACTCGAAGAAAAGTGACTCTGCTGTATTAACGTTCATGTTTTTTTTTTGTTTTTTGTTTTTTGTTTTTTTGTCTTTTTTGTTTTTTGTCTTTTTTGTTTTTTAACACCTTCCGGAGAGAATGAACTTTTCTATTATTTTCATCTGCCAGCCAAGTTATTTTGTTGCATTTACGCGCGTTCAGTCGTACGGGATGACACAAGAGAACATTACTTTTAGGGTGGGGTAGCGGAGAAGTGCTGTCAAATGCTGAAGCAAAGCAAACTAAAAAAATAAAAAATAAAAAAAGAGCGAGAGAAAAAAATATCGAAGCAAATGAAGGTAACTGATAGGATGAAACCAGAAAAAAAAAACTTTTTGGCATATTTAATTGATATTAAATTCTAATGTCTGAGTTGTCGGCAGATAAAATCATCGCCGAGAGACACCTGGGTTTTGTTCGTAAAAACACAAAGTAAAGAACAGAAAATGAAATATAGTATTCAGATCAATGGGAAGAATACGTTAAGAGAAAATGGAGAAAAAAAGACAACAGAGATAAATAAAGAACGAAATAAGAAAAAAAATGGAGAGAAAAAGAAAAAAAAATATTGTAAAATGCAAAAATGTCATTCCTTTTTTTACTTCTGTAATGACTACTTCACCGAAAATTTATCCGTGAGAGATACATAATTAAAAAAGTGATGTTAGTTATTGAACTTCGTTTCAGCACAAGTTACCAGTGAAATACGGCGAGGAACAAACTCTCTGCTCAGTAGCAGCAGACAAGCCGAGAAGCTCCATAATCATTGCCTCAAACCAACATGTCCAAAAATTTAGCAAGTTTGGCTTTGTTTTCTAAACTACACGCTGCAAGAGCCACTCCATTTCGCGAGGCTCATCCCTTAATCGAGACGCAATCGCGCCTATCCTCCAATGGAACGCCATCGAACGAGGGCCAATAACCTAAGAACTCTCCACTGCCACAGGAGTAAAAAAAAAGTCTATCAGCAAGAGAAGAATAACTTTTTTTTATTATTATCTCTGCGCCCCAGGAGACGGACCTCGGCTCAACCACGGAGCTGATCAAATTACCTGCCGAAAATTTATCCTCACAGGTCGTATCCCAATTCAACGACTTACCTATTTTAAAAGGGAAAATCGCAATGCCATCCGGCCGCAATGATTAACGTTGAGCATGAAAGCGTATGTAAAAGATTCGTGTATTAAGTTGAATCTAGAAAACTTGAGTTGATTGTTCGTCATAAAATATTGCTGTGTGAATGAGTGTTCTCTCAGGCTGGAATCATGTTAAGGAACTTTAACGGAAAGCCTGGAACTGTGTGACGAGTTCAAAGGATTCCGATCGGTGAACTGTCGAAGATGAAAGACGTTTCATATATTATTGCTAACTTTGGTCACGTGATAGGCTCACAGAAGTTTGATAGATTTTGGCGGAATTATCTTTTTGGTCAGATCAAACTAGGTCGATATTATTAAATATTAAGTGACCAATTAGAAGTTGAGATTTTCTGAAAATATTTACTAAGCTGAATAAGACCTGTGATCCGCCTTTTGTACGAAAAGTGATATTGATAAAAAAAAGGTGGTAAGGGGGGGCTAAAAGATAAACTGTTACTTTATAAGGAAACATTAAACATCATCTGTCGAACGCACAACATTACTCTTTTTTGAACACTTAATACGTGGTGTAATTGTTAGTAAGATTATCTCGCTATATCTGCTGTTTCCAGGTCCACTCTGACCGCGGTAGCACCCGTCAGGATCCCAGCTATTGTCAAATAGTGAATCCCCAAAAAACAAAACAAAACAAAACACTATGAAAGTATTAAAATACATTTTTTTATGTTAGAAATTACATAAAATAACTATTTATACTAAAAGTAAAGACAATACCTATTTATGGTATATATTCAGTTGAAGCCGTAAAACTATGTTCCAAATATTTTGATTTCGGCCTTAACTCATAAAGGTGGATATGTCGTTCAAGAAAATCAACTTAAAACTTACTAGTTCAATTAAATTTGTATATTGAATTCGATTCTCACTGGCTGCCCCATATTTTTCGGGCATTTGCCGCATCTAAGCTACGCTTAGAAATTCATTTAGGTCAGTTCAACGTGGTGTAATTGTCTTGATAAATCAATTACGACTGAATAGTAAGTTCGATCCTCACTTGGTGTCCCATACTTTCGGGCATCTGCCACATCTAAGCTACACGTTTAGAAAACCACGGTGAGGTTTGAAATTCCTAAAATCTATGAAAACATTTTTTTCAGAAAAATAGGTTTCTCAGGTCCATTTACAGCTATCGATCTTTTTAGTATTGTTTCGTGAGTCCCCACCCCTTTTTTTTTTTTGATCTTTTCTTTAAGTTGGTGCAAAAAATAAACATTTTGATTACACCATAATTTTCTCTTCGGTTTAAATGTGCTATCCATTTTAGTTGTTACTGAAGTTGAAAGTCTTCAAGTGATATGCTTTCTGTCATGTTGTGTGGTTCTATGTTTCTGATTATGTAGCATCAGCCTATAAAATTTAAAGACGGATGGTCCTCGTTATGACATAGAAGACTTCATTCTCTTTAAACTATTTTAGATCATTGATGTGAGAAAACAGTTGTTGGCAGCTTAGATACCTGGAAGGGTTGGACGCCATTCATATGACATCCATACAATTAAAACTGAGTAGTGAGGTTGATCCTCACTAGATGGCCTGCATATTAGGCCTTGTGCCACATCTAAGTTACGCTGAGAAAAGCATCATATGAAATTCTTGATCTGACGTGGTTATTTACGAACATGATGGAAGTTCTTCAGTATCTGTCTATATTTCTGAGATGAGGTATTTTGTACACTATTTACATTATTTGGACTATTGTCTTCATCTTTGTCGCCATGTTTATCACAATGTTTCGGCCGTTGTACGCCCCGGCCTTCTTCAGGTCGTTGGAATGTCGAACTGAACCAAGCATAGAAATGAATACAATATGGGAAACAGTAATAAGGAGTGCCAGAGAAAAGCGATAATAACAATGAAAATTGCAATATGAGCTCTGATAAAAAAAATAACATGCAATGATAACCGCAAAAATTTCAATATGAGCACTGGTAAAAAATGATTGCTGAAGACATCAGATTTATAATACCCAGAAATTCATACATAGATGTCCCCAAGGACACATGGCGCAGTGGATAAAGTCGTTATCGGCAAGGCCCAAAGAAGGTGTGTTTAATACCTGTTTAAAGCAGTGGAGAACATTCTGAGGGGTATTTAAAAGATACATGGTACGTGAAACTAGAAAGACGTAAATGTTTCTTTTCGACATTACAACCTTCTAAAGAAGGCCGAAACGTTGTAATAAATATGGCGACAATAGTCCAAATAGTACATAATACCTCATCTCAGAAATATAGACAGAGACTGAAGGCCCGAAACGTTGTTATCAATATTGTGACAATAGTCCGAATAATGTAAATGGGAGTTTATGTTTAATGCTTTAACTTTGTAGCATCAAACAAAAGTACACTGACGTTGACTCTTCTGTGTTAATTTTCCTGATATCTGGATTAAGTCTGGCACAAGGTCACGTTCGATTTTCCTTCTTATATAAAATCATATATACTTCTCTTTCTGTCTTTTTTTATTTTTCCTTCTAAATCATCTTGTCCAAATTTACTTCATTTCTTTTTACTTCTGCATTTCATTCTTCTTCATTTTCTCATTTTTTACCAAAATTTATTTCTAGCCTTTCATTTATTCTTACTTTTTTCTTTCCTTGCTAAATAACTCGTTTTTCTTTGGGTTTTTTTTTGTTTTTTTTTTTATAAATTCCAATTTTCTTTGTTCCCCACAAATTTTGTTTTCTTTCTTTTTTTTTCTTTCATTGTTTCTTTGTATTTCTTTATCACTGCATCATTCGGATTATTTTTTCTCTTTTTTTTTGACATAAATTTTCTTCTTTTTTTTTATCCAACACAAATTTCTTTCTTTCTTTCTTTCTTTCTTTTCCTTTCTTCCTTTTTTATCTTTCTTTCTTTTTTCTGCGTCGTTTTGTTTATTTCTCTTTCGATATAAATTTTATCTTTCGTTATCCAACTCTAATTTTCTTTCTTTGTTTCTTTTTTTTTCTTTCTTTCTACGTCATTCGATTTTTTTTCTTTTTTTTTTATCTCAATTCCATTCTTTTTGTCCATTTCTAATTTTTTCACATTCTTTCTTCCGTGTTTTTCTTCCTTTTTGCCTCTTGCTTTTGATTCCTGGAGTCTTCGTTCGTGTCATTCAATTTCCTTCTTCCTCTTTTTCTTTGTTTCTTTCTTTTGACTGCTTTCTTTTTTTCCCCTTCCTTCTTCCCTCTTTTTATTCTTCTTTTATTTGTTTCTTGGTTCGTTGGTTTCTTTCTTTCTTTCTTTCTCATTTGGTTTATTTTCTCGTTCTTTGTATATAAATTGCATTTTTCTTTATCCAACTCTAATTTTTTCGTTCTTCATTTATTCCGTCCTCTCTTCTTTTCTTAATTTTTCTCCTTCTTTATCTGAATGATTCTTTCTTTCATCTAGTTCTCTTTCCTTCTTTCCATTTTTTGTTTGTTTCTTTCTTTTGTCTTTCCTATTTATTTCAATCTTTTCATCCCTTCCTTCTTTTATCGTCTCTTTCTTTTCATTCTCATTCTTTTATTTATTTATTTATTTATTTATTTATTTATATTTTTATTTATTTTTCTATTTATTTATTTATTTACCGTGTCAAATTGCTTGGGCAAAATACATTCCCATTAAGATTTTATTTCTCCACTTACCACACCCAAAAGATATAGTCCTAGAGTTTATTCAAGCCACAAAATCTTCTTAGCCAATCTTCCATCTTCTCATTATCACATTTTTTCTTTTCTTTGTTTATGTATTCTTCATGTATACTTAATTTCACAAAGCAGGAGTGGAATAGCGAAAAATAACTTCCAAAGACTAAACAAACGGGAAAATTTAGTTTGGAGCAAAGATAAGAATTCGGAACTCCTATGTAAGATTAGTCCTCCTATGCCGTACTGAATGGTGGGAAACTTCCCCTCTATGTACAAATAATGAGCACTCAAACAAGACATTTTGAAAGTATGAAAATACATTTTTAGAGTAAAAACTAGCAGCATGGCCCGGCGTTGCCCGTGCTTGATTCAAAAATCGTACGACTCATACAGCAATCGCTATCACTTGACTTAAAATATTTTTGCCCTACCTTGCCTTTAAAAGAGTGTCCTTTGCCGTGCTGATGTTGCTACATGCCTTACTTCTTCCCTATCTCACACTGCGATTTTTTCTAAGCTCTATACTAAACATTAAATCTGTTACGAAAAAAGAACTAAACAAAATGAACACAAAACAATCACCTTTAAAAAAGGACTCGTAACTGGAAAAACCAAATTAAAAAAAGAATGTTAACAACAAATACTTTTTCACACCCAATCTAGTTCTGCGGAATCAGAATCAACGTTGAGTTTAAGCAAGAGAATGAGCCTATTAATTTTTTTTTTTTGCATGCTAGCATGCTAGTTAACCTGGCCAATACAATATTCCTGACTATTTGTGGAAACCAGCTATTGGCTCTCACTCTGGCCAGTAGAAAATGGCCGCAAACTACATGAAAACTGCCGTAGAAGCATGAAAAAACCGATTATTTCCACTATCGATGGGAGTTGGTAAATGGAACTTCCCGCTAACTTGGAGCATGTGCATGTAAATGTTGGTGTAAATCCGTCAAAAATTGCGGCCGTGCATTCGTTACACACAGACACACACACACACACAGACACACACACAGACACACAAACACATCCTGCCTTTTATAGATAGAGATACCAACAATACATAATTATATAAAAAATTCCTAAAAATACTTGTTTAGTAGAATCATAAACGATTTCAAATCAGAATTTTCTAACTAAAAAATGGAGAATTCCAAGCCACTTCATAGGGCCTGATGTAAAACATGGAGAATCATACATGAAGAGTTAATAAGTACAGTCATAAATATTTTGAAATCAAGTTTTTCGAAGTACAAGCAACGTCATAGAGCCTGGAGTAAACGGTGAGAATCAAAACAAACATTCAATTGAGAAAAGAAAAACGACATTATTTTTGCACCAACCTAATACTTTGTAAAGGTATGAACCCATTTCTTCTTTCCGCAGCTTTGAATAGAATGGCAGACTGGATTCTGTTGCCGTGGTCGACAATCTACCGTAGATAGAAACGGCGCCCTATAACGGGAAAAATACTGCCATATCAGCGATGAATCGAAAGAGATGTTGATCACCCAAGCGTGCATGATGTCCGACTCTTGCCTTCGACTTGATTGAAAATTGCGAAATTGCATTCCGACATTCTTTCTTATCAGTCTACTTTTACACCATCCGCAATTTTCCGATATCTTTAGTTTCTTTCTTTTTTTTTTTTTTTGATGTTAACTGGAACATTGCTTTTTTTTAATCTTGTAAATCAAAATTTTCTTTTTTTGGCTTATTTGAATCGTTATATATTTCATAGGGATGGGATTCTTTTTTTTTTTTTTTTACCACTTCTGCCATGTTTCTTAGTTACGCCCAATTCTTTCTCATATCCCATTGTCCTTTAGTAGACTCTCTTCCAATTCTTACTCTCTGATTTCGACACCTGTTTCCACTATCGATTTCTCATCGCTTCACTTTCATTCATTGATTCCGATCCAAGAATTCCCGGTCTCTTTAGATGAAAAGAAAGCACTCTCGATTATTTTGTTCATTATTTTGGTCATTACATAACAACGGACCTAAAACAAAATAGTGTTAATGACGTCATTAACAAATAGTACTGCGAATAGTATTTAGAGAAAGAAAAAAAGGCGGGAAGAATTTCAACATGAATTAAACAAGTAAACAAGAAATAAATAAACAAAACCTCGTAATCACAATATTACTATTAGAAAATATTCTAAACACTGAATTGGAAAAATGCAGCCATTTTTTGTTGTTTAATTGCTGCACCGAAATCGTTAAACACGTGTTTTCATTTTAGTTAATTATTTCAGAATCGACTTCTACTTCCGAAATAATACTCATAATTCCCATGAAAAATCAATTTTTTAAATTCAAAATCTAGAACGCAGAATACAAGCAACTTCATAGCGCCTGATGTAAAAAGGGGAGAATCAAAACAGACATAAAAAATTATTAAGTAGACTCCTAAAAAATTTCAAATCAGGATTTTCTAACTAAAAAACGCAAAAGTCCAAGCATCTTTATAGCGCCTGGTGTAAAATATGATTCTACAGAAAGAAGTTGAGCATGCCATTGAGCAAACCTATGTTCTAGACAGAATTTGCAACAAAACGGAAACTTATACTTAGCATCAGGAAGCGATAGATAAAATTTCTCCGGTACATAATGAGGAAAGCTGGTTTGGGAAAATTGATACTCACAGGACAGACTGATGGTAAGGCATAATCTACCTAACGAGCTTCTGTGAATGGATGCGCGAGCAAGTTTTGGGAGAGATGGCAAAAAAAAAAATGTTATTAAGAGAAAGAAAGTACAGGGAATTAGGAGAGCCATGATCACTAACGTCTTCAAGCGACAAAGAAGAAGAAGAAGAAGGAGGAGGAGGAGGAGGAGTTGAGGAGGAGAAGAAAAATAAGATGGAGGAGAAGAAAAATAAGATGGAGGAGAAGGGGAGGAGGAGGGGGAGAAGAAGAAGAAGAAGAAGAAGAAGAAGAAGAAGAAGAAGAAGAAGAAGAAGAAGAAGAAGAAGAAGAAGAAGAAGAAAATGAAAATAAACAGATGCAAGTATTTTAACAAAATATTTTATTCATATCAAGGCGATACTTATATCAGCCCTGGCAACCATGCGACTGGGGTCCACAACTGGGGCAGAAATATGGAGACCTAAATTACTGTTAAATAACAATTACCGAGGACATTTTAGCAAGAAACTTATCAGTAATGCGCAGTTAATTAACACCTATATATAATATTAGGAAGCATTTACAATTATTGACTCATTTCCATATGACAAATGTACAATGAAAGAAGAAAAATGCCAAAAAGTAACTAGAAGCACAAAAATGACTTTATTTACCATAAATTAGACATTTTTAGTTGGTATTGCAAAAGTAATGAGTTAATTAGTTTACGCCAGTTGAGTACAGAAAAATATAATTGTATATTACAATCAGAAAGCAATTGCAGCATATTAGAACAAAATCTTTTAGAACAAAATCTAAAAATACTTTACAAAAATGGGTATTTCAGAGAAACTATAATTTTGATAATCTTTATTTTGATTGTGGTTACATGTACAATTCGTTTTACAGCAGATGAAGAAATTTTCTTATTTCGCTATGATAAAATAATGAATACTACCATTACACAAAACTTTAAAAATTACAATCAATTTGCATTAAAAAGAATACAAAATAAATTAACAGGATAATTTATGGAATTAACCAATTAAATATATGTAAAAAGAGGGGAATTGAAAAATAAAAAAAAAGAAGATACCTGGTGTCGCTGTTGTATCCAGAGAAGTTTTTAAATGACTTCAATATATTTATTGGAAAAAGTTATTCATATTATTTGGCTGAATTATTAGAGTCATCAGAATAGATTTTCTCTGTCTCTATGGCCTTTCAACGATTTTTAGATAAATGGTCTATTCTACTACTACAACAACTATACCTGTGTAGTATATTGTTGCTGGGCTCAAAGCAGATGACGAAAACACACACACATATATATGATATATAAATATCTTTATTGTTGTGGCGAATGGGTAGAGTGAGGGAGAATCAAAGAGGTTAGGATTGCACACACAGTAATTGTCGGAGATAAATCTTCGGTGAAAATCTAGCCAACTACTCTGTCTAGATCAAGAATCGGACCGGTTAAATAACATTTGAACACCTACGCAACCTCATGTGGCTACGCCTTCTGTTATGCCACCTACGCAACTTCATGTCGCTATACTTCTTCCGACATGCGCCCATGCAAGCACGAATTTCCTTATGGCAAGGACACCGCTGCTCCCTGTTTATTCTAGCCTCAAACACCTGTGATCCCTCATTATTTTAGTCACCGGATGCATTTCCTGTTTATGCTATCACCAGTTCCGATTTCCGCTCACATACTGATGCAACAGAAGTAAGGCCAAAGGTATTTCCTCAACCGATATCCAACACCAAATTAACCTCAGCTGGTCATCCAGGGCCAGGTTTCGCCATCTATTGCAATCTGCCACTGCAGTTTTCAGTAACTCTTTTAATAAGAGAGCTTCAATCAGTGGCTGAATGGAAGTAAATGTTGGTTCCCCACAAGATCTTTTCCCATGTATAGGTTACCAGAATAAAATGTTGTGGATGATTTTATTCCTGCTGCTTATGCAGAGGCCAATGAATCTTATTCTCAACTCACTAATTACTGCCATCGGCTTTGTTATGCCACTCTAAATCATTTGGTATATCATATGTTTCTGCTAATATATATATATATATATATATATATATATATATATATATATATATATATATATATATATATATATTACCACTTTCAGCAGCTTAGTATGATAAATGAGACATTCATATCCCATTGAAGACCGATTTTTATTTGAGTAATTCTCCGAGAAAATTCCCAATTTGTAGAAGTTGTTCAAGTTAATATTCAGAGAAGGACGTTTTTTTTTTAAAGTGACATAAATACAAGATTGAAAGTGAGGGGTTCTGGACATTTGGGCGCATGTGGAAGAAACCTTCAGCACAGTAAGACAGAGGTTTTATCCGAATGACATGACATCGTTAGAAAGCAGTAAAATTACGGCTCAAAACGCATGGTCAGAAAAAATCAATATTTTCTTTCCAAGCACCGGATGAAAATGACTGATATAAACTCCTGTCTTCCCGTACACGTTTCCTAGACCCCGCTGGTCTAGATTTGCTTTCTGTCGAAGTGCAGCCGCTCAGGCCGGACCCCGCTTGTTCAGATATCTCAATCTTCGCACGGCTATAGCATAAGGAGAGTTAGCTTTCAAACTGATTGAGGGATTGGTGCCAGTATAAACTGCCGACTTTCCAGTCCGGGTTCCTCTCTGCTCAAGGCAGAGAGTCTAGCAGTTGAACAGGCTATGGCACTGTACCCTACTGACGAAGAATGTTGTTTTTCTTCTTTTAGTCAATAAGTCGTGACTGGGATGATTGGAAATAAGGCCAAGCTTTCACCGAAGAAATAATAATTCCGGTTTTGGTTAAATATAGACGATTTAATGAAGATTAATAAAATAATTTACAATTGGATATATTTGGCATCTATTAACACAAAAGGTATGAAGATGGTGACTTAGAGTCTCGATCTATGTATCAAGGAAGGTTCATTCAGAAATTCAAGTGAATACTGCGCCCCTTGCTCATGTCGGTGTGCAACTGTGTTTGTGTCTGACGACTGTAATCCCGTTACGACCCCCGTGTATACTCAAAATCGAACTGAATTTATACATAAATCTTCGTCCACATATCAAACTCATCACATGCCAAAATAAGTCAACTTTCCGTTGTTTAAATTCGGGGTTAAAAGACCAAATTCTGTGTTTTGATTTGACTCCATTTCATTATGAGCCTTTGCTCCTAAAGCAAAACATATTCAGCTGACACCAGAAACGGAATCAGAAACACACGCTCTGACCTGTCCAGTTCGAGGTTACCTGGGAAAATTTAAAAAAAAAAGTCTAGAATAACAGACACCAATCTATTCCAAATAGTCGCCTTGAAATTTAAAATCTACGTTACCTGCCAATAACGAGTTACCTAGTAATGTTGACATTTCCAATTCAATCAAACGCATCCACTTGCTCGCTCAAACTCCGTAGATTCAACTGAAGGGTCACAGCTCTCAAAACGCTAGATTTTGCATCTGTTATTCCTGTAGAATATATTTCTCGCTAAATCTGCTTAACGCTAACAGCGAGACGACCGTAAGTGAACGAGAAGGCTTACAAGGATTTGTGTCCAGTCCACCTTACCATTTAAAACATAACCAAGGGATGGCAATATGCTGTAAGAGTTCACGGCCCGGAACAAAAAATTGGCCAGCCGTTGCATTTGAGAACATTTCATTCTCTTCCGCGTTAATCAATCCTTTCCTGATCATTTCAGTTATCAATTTTCAATTTTTAAGTGTTTATAGATTGTTGTTTTAGATTAAACACTATAAAAATATGAAATGGTCTAGGAAGACAGAGATGGGTCTTCTCACTAAATCGATTTGGCTCTAGCAGTGAGACAATTATAAAAGAGCGGGAACACCTACAAGGATTTGCATCTAGTTTACCTTACAATTTAACCCGTAGCTGGGTGATACGCAGGTGGTGCAGGAGTTAGCGGCTCAGAAGTTGGTGAGCCGTTCGACTTACAGTGATCCCTAACAGCGAGACAATCCTAAGGGAAAGAACTATATGGATTGATTACCTGTGGCCGTAATCTTAATAACAGGATAACGTTTTGTTGAAGGAAAACTACAAGATCTTTAAGATATGGTAATAAAGAAAAGTGTGAAGAAAGGAATATTAACTTTAAGAGTTTCGAACTGGAGTCATCAAAATGAAGTAACAAAACGGAATATTGATATTCAAAGTTGAAATTGTGCCGGAACAGAAAAGGGTGCCTGCGAGAAAATAACATAAAACATGGTTACATTATTTAAATTATTCGGACTGTTATCCTCATCTTCATTGCCATATTCATAACGTTTCGGCCCTTTTTTTTACGCTCCACCCTTCGTCAGGTGATTGGAATTTCGAACCAAACACTTTATTTCCTCCACCGGAGTAAATCGTTCTAGTTGCACGTGCCATGCCTCTTCCGGCCGTCTCAGTTATTTCCCTTTAACTCAAATCTCCAAACTTTGTTTCACTAGTGCTGTAGCCTGGTATTGAACACACAACTCTTTGGATCAAGTAACTGGAACTAACCTACGCCTTTATTCCATGGACCATGTGTCCTTGAGGGAATAAATGATTGGGTTCGAAATTCCAATCAACTGAAATAGGCTGGAGCGTACAACGGCCGAAATATTGTGAATATGGCAATGAAGATGAGGATAACAGTCGGAATAATGTAAATAATGTAAGCAATCATAATACCTCATATCAGATATACAGAAAAAAATTTGGTTGTTAAAAAAAGGAACAAGCCAATATTCAAGTTACAAATTCGAGGTACTGAAGTGAAAGTATCTGGCATGAGTTTTAACTAACAAAGATCGGAAAGAGTGAAACCGAAATCCAAAAGCCAATTGGGATAGCGAAAGATGCTTTCCGAAAGGAGAACAAAATATAATGAAACCGAAGAATTACGTTAGGAAAAACGTAAAGAGTACTGAATTATTTGTGCTCCATTATGGCACTGGATGCAGGATAATCTCTCCACAGATGAAAAAAAAAAAAAGACTTGAAACAACATAAATATGCTTCTAGATAAGGACGCTGGGGATACCCAGTTACGTGCCATGCGTGATATACGTTTAGGCGATCATGTATTTTTCGATACATGACTGACGAGGCAGATTTTTGCCGGAAGTAGGTTGACATTTCTTTCTGCGGTAGACCAATTGCCATGCCAGTCTATAGAACCCGGCTTGTCCTGCTATTTAGCCATGGCCGAGGTGGGGCGAGAAGAAGAGGATTCATACCTTTACCAAGGGTCAGTCAGTTAGTTATGTGGAATGCGCGATACAAGCTCAGGCGACACGTATATTTCAATACATGACTGAGGAGGCAGAATTTCCTTTCCGCAGTAGGTTGCCATTTCTTTTTGCGGTAGACCAGTTCCCATCCAAGGCTATAGAACCCGGTCTGTCTTTTTATTTACCCATAGCTGGGGGGAGAGAAGAATAGGATTCATACCTTTCCCAAGGGTCAGTGAGTTATGTTGCATGCGTGATACACGCTTAGGCGATCATGTATCTTTCGATACATGACTGACGAAGTAGAATTTTCTTCCCGCAGTGGGTTGATATTTCTTTTTGCGGTAGACCAATTGCCATCCAAGGCTATATGACCCGGTCAGTCCTGCTATTTACCCAAAGTTGGGGAGGGGGAGAAGAAGCGGATTCAGAGCTTTCCCAAGGTTATTAGCACGTAAGTGAATGTAATGGATTCGACTAGAATTCGAACTCGGCTCTCCGATTTCTCAATCCGAGCTGCCCGCTCTATTCTGCTATTTATCCATAGCTGGGTGGGGTGGGGGAGAAGAAGAGGATTCATACCTTTCCCAA
>OZ010608.1:45450557-45460557 GCA_963932145.1 Acanthosepion lycidas
ACAATACAATTTTACAATAAAATGAGCAAAAATACAATTTTATATGAAAATGACAATCAATGTAACAATAGAAAATATAAAAATACTTTTTGGCACTAAAAGTCCCAACAATTCATTTTATGATCTACAAACTATATATAAAATAGCATACCTATAACTTGAAAGTATAAAATTATGTATAAAATATTGTTGAGGGTCGTCCCCTTTTTACACAAATGGACTCACCCAACATATACATATACAACTGCTACGTGAAGACCCGAGAGGAGACAAAGAGGGAGAGAGTCCGAGCGACAGACTCTCGGCAACTGTCGAACCCTCTGCATTGGCAGAGGGGAACCCGGACGAGGCTTTGCCGAAGGGCAAGGTTTCGTCCGGGGAGGTTGACAGGGCCTGAACCCGTCTAGGCGGGTTCAAAAAGGCCATATTTTTGGCCGAGCCTACGGGCTCGGGGATACCCACATTAAACCGGCTTTGTGCCACATTTGGTCTTCGTGGGTGGACTAATAAATACGGAGACAAAGAGGGAGAGTGAAAGGTTGTAGGTAACCGGAAGAGTGAGAATAAGGTAACAGACAGACAGAACGAACGTAGCGAGCAAGAGTCACAGTGAGCGAGGACTTAGACTCAGTAAGAAGTCATACAGCGATACGTTTATACCAAAAGACTGTATAGAGATTTTGCTACTAACCCGTATTCCTGGAACTACTAACATGCATTATCAGTTTGTCTTATTACGTTAATACATTATTTTCCTATATTCATTCCTGGCGTTTGTTATTTATTGTCAGCGCATTTCATCCCGGAATCCACAACAAGTATTTGTAGTTGAAAGCGTAAAATTGCGTACAAAATATTTAGATTTCGGCATTAAATAACCCATAGAGTTGTTGATATGTCACAAAACAATATCAAACAAGTTTGTTTAAAACGGAATTTTCTTGTCTCTTAATACTTTCCTTAGTTTTTGGAAGGCATCTTTCGCTATCTCAATGAGACTTCCATCTTCCCCTGTCGCACTTTCTGTCTTCTATTAAAACACTTCCCAGATATTTAAACTATAGTACTTGCTTGAGTTTCGTATCTCCAATTTGTAATGAAGGTTCTTAAAATCTCTTTATTTATTTCTTGATTCATTGATTCGTTTTCTACGGTTTATCAACCCTTTGCAGGTTATTTAAAGCCACAAAATATTTTTATATTGTAAGTTTTTTTTTTAATTGATGTTCGCTTTGTAAGAGACCCAAGGGCCACTGGACGTAGAGTGCTACAGAGTGGGATGAATCACCCCAAGCAAAGTGATAATGCCACCAAGGGGCCACTGGAAGTGAAAGGAAAGAAAAAGACTTTATAGGGAACGGGAAACCTAGCCCTAAACTGGAAGCAAGGGATAAACCTCTACTGTTCAAAAAACCGAGGAAGCGTGTGAACTGGACGATAGATAATAATGGTTTAGTCATCCAAATTTTAATATTTAACCTATAGTTGTCTGGGAGAATATGTAGATTCATACCTTTCCCAAGAATATGTGGCGGGAAGTAAATATAACGAACCTGACTGGAATTGGATCTCGGCTCTCCGGTTAGCAATTCCTAGCCATTATCTTATTAGACCTCCCTCAGGTCCAACTTAGAGCACCAGTTATCCACAAGTGGTCACTCATTTAGGTACTGACCAGGCTCGACTTTGCTTAATTTCAATGATCGTACGGGAACCAATGTTTCAACTTGATGCGGTCGTAAGTCGTTTTTATTCAGTTAGACTTACTATTAAGTATATTTTCGAAGAAAAAAAAAGAAAAGAAAAATATTACAAGGAATAAGTAATAAATTTATTCTTATCTTTGATATCTAAAATATACATGACTTCGACTTGAGAGGATGAAACATTTGAATTGATTCTTCAAGTATATTGGTAAGAGAAGAGATAAAAAAAATCAGGCTTGTCAGACGATAAATTTAGACCCGGCAGCTGTTCATGAATAAGATAAACCCTTCTTAAATTAGTTGCACAGAAACAAGTTTGGCAAATGTCCTGATTCTTCAGATAGAATTTAGGTGATTCTTAAATTCTTAAATTTTTTTTTTTTTTTAAATATATTAAAACTTGCTGACTTACACATTACCTACCTGACGAAACATACCTAAGACTCTTTCTTTCAAAATTAAACGTTTTCTTTAATTAACGACCATGATTTTTCTACTATACATTAATAAAGTTGCTTCCTGCAAAAGTGTTTTTGTCCTTTCGTTCAGCAAAATGGTGAGACCTAGTTGCCATGTAGTCAGGGAATCAGAATAAAAAACTGCTCGTCAGAGCAGTTGCCACGAGAATATTTGTCGAAGAGACAGAGGGAAGCCACGTCACTTCGGTGAGAAAGTGACCGGAGACGTGATTCCAGGTCAGTACATTGTATCGCAGACCATTCACTGTATTTTGTCAAGAATCTTATGATGTGCAAGCTGTAGCAGCAGACCAGATATGGCTGCAGCATTCAATGCACGGTCGAATGGTCGATTTATAAATGTGCATGATGGAGTCTGACGAGAAAAAAAATTAACAGGACACAGTGAACCTGCCTTCCTTGCAGCAAAGCTAGCAATTCCTATGAATTATGTTGAGTCAAATATGATTCTGTTGCTGTAAACCAATTACAATGACGAAGATGGTTCTTATATTACGGCAATCAGTTTTTCAACGGCCGAAAGTTTGTTATATGTTAGGTTTGGTTGAGTTTATTTTGTTTTACGGCATATCAACTTCAATGCCGACAACATTTTTAGGATACATTTGTATGAACAGAATATATATTCTTTGGTTTAGATTGGTTTGGTTTATTTTGTTTTACGGCATATCAACCTCAATGGGTTATTTAATGCCAAACAAATTTTTGGGGATTATTTCGTATGAATTCTTTAGTTTAGATTGGTTTGTTTTTTTTTTTACGGCATATCAACCTAAGTGCGTTATTTAATGCCGACAACATTGCTGGTAATATTTTGTTTTGTCAAAAATCTGTTTCTGGTAATATATTTCTTTCAAAATTGTGTATTGCTGGTAATAATTTTTTTCTCAAAAAAGTATTGCTGGTAATAGTTAACTATTTGCCTATAGCTAGGACCCTAACAGATGCTACCACCCTGGGTCAGGTTGGACCTGGGAACACCAGCAATTAAGAGGTTATTCCACGCTCCTCAAAACATCCTGATCAGAGGCCTTGCTGCTGGATGAAGTTTATCGTCTTACCCAGGACGTATATGTTAGGGATATCAGTTTATATTAATCTGTGGGGATTACATAATTTGAGAAGTGGTCGAGTGGTTGGAATGTTCTCTTTCTGACAACGAGACCCGGGTTCGAATCTCACCATGGTTGATTCTTCAGGAAGGTGACTTCTTGATGTTACCGGTTGTGAGTGAAATTGGGTAGACGGTAAACCCTTGGGAGGCGTCGGTGGTTTTACTAGCACGAAGTCGCATGTCAGCATGACTGAGGATTTGAGCATGCTAGTGCTGTTCACACTGCTGCTCTCTCTCAGAAACTGTAACAAAGGCCCGCATAGTTGACATATAAATCACAGGCGCGATCTGTGGGTGCTGAACCAACACAAATCTGCCTAGTAGACCGGTCGTAGCTTGGCATCCTCGCCATTTACATTTTTAACACAATTTCATTAGGTTTCTAAACACGTATATATATGAAATGTATATATAAATATGATGATGAGTAATAAACAATGAGTAAGGGAAATGTTGTTCTACAGAAGGATAATGAGAATTCTATGAACGGAGCAAGTAGGAAACGATGAAATCATAAAGAAAATGGCAATAAAAGGAACACTCACGGTCAGAATCAGGAAGAGAAAGTTGGCATTCGTTAGATACAATGAGGAAGGAGATCTTGGAAGACTTAACACTCGCAGGTTCGATTGAGGGCAAGAGAGATAGGGGAAGGTGAAGAGTCTTCTTCTTAGCGAGCGTATGTAAAAGAATGGCAGATCGGAATATTTAGGTACTGAACCACTCGAACATATTCGTATTAATCTAATAGGCAGCTGGGAGCGTGACTTAAAAAGCCATTAACATTGAAATCATTCGTAATTAGACCAGTAAAAATAGCAATATGTCAAACCTGTCCAGAAATGAAACATTCGTCTATAACAGCGGTCCGAACCACGAAGGATTTTGTCCGGCCAACCAACATAACACCTTGACGCTAATTATCTAATTAATTTGTAAAGCAAGTGACAGAAACATGTCATTTGGAGTTAATCGACATCAAATTCGACACTTTTTAAAAAAATCAAAATTTCATTCCTAATCTACTGCTGACTTGTACAAGAAATATGTTTTAGCAAGTGGAAAATAGAAAAGCCGATTAAATAATGCGAAAATGATGGCGTCCTTATTTGGAAGTACATATGGTCGTGAACAACAAAATAAAATTTATTGAAACAAAACAATTAGAGTTGACAATTCCAGAACAACGTAACAATAAACAATTTTTTCTAACCTCTGCCAGCCGCAATGATGAAGAAAGCATTACTGATGTGGGCCCAAAGTCGGGACCACGGAAGGAAAACACGGAACACGGATTAGAGGTAAGAAAGATATATTAAACAAAAAGGTTACAAAGATAGTGTAAGTGTAAGCGGAGCTTACTATGTGCTAGTGTCCAATATTGGTAGTCGTACGCGGCTGATACTATGGTATAAGAATTCTCTCTCTCTCTCTCTCTCTCTATCTCTCTATCTCTCTCTATCTCTATCTCTATCTCTATCTCTCTCTTTCCTCCTCTTCTCCTAGAGTGTTATATCGCACACTTTATATAATCCTGGAAGAGTCCATGTTGTAGGTATGTTACGGTCTCACAACAATTAACTCGAACCATCGCCAGTGAGACACGCTGCAAGAGCCACTCCGTTTCGCGAGGCTCGTCCCTTAATCGAGACGCCATCCCGCCAACCTTCCGAAGGAACGCCATCGAACGAGGGCCTATAACCCCTGAAGTTTCCACTGCCACAGGAGTAAAAAAAGAAATCTATCAGCAAGAGAAGAATATTTAAATATTTTTTTCATCTCTGCGTCCCGGGCTACGGATGCCGGCTCAACCGCGGAACTGATCAAATTACCGACCAAAAATATATCCGCACAGGTCCGCACAGGTCGCATCCCAAATCAACGACTTCCACATTTTAAAATGGGAAAATGGTAATGCCATTCCAAACCTCTTTCGTGAACAACTATTTTAGAAAATGATATTTACTCAAAGTCGTTTAAGAATAAGGTTGGGTGATGATCTCCTGGGTGATGTTTTACTCTTCTCATCGACAAATATTTCACCTGATGTGAAGAACTTATCAAACACTTAGTAGAAACAAATGCCTCATTAAATAATATACCATTTCTCACCTGATTTCGTTTGTAGTAAAGAATTTGCATTTTTTGTTGATTTATTTTAGTTGTTATCCTTTTATTCCTGTGGTAAAATAAGGAACCTTGTTTAAATAACATAACATTAACTTCGTTGTTTTTTTTTTCTTTAAACCTCCAGACCAAGGCAGCCTTCTGGACGGAGCGGCCTTAGGTCGATACAGTTTATTATATTAGGTTGGTGCAAAAATAATGTCGTTTTCTCACATAAAGTTGAACGTCAAAAAACGACATTATTTTTGCACCAACCTAATAGTGCGTTTGATACCCTGGCCATCTGAGACATTGAATACTTTTCTGGCGCGCTTTCTGCAAAAGGTCGCCGATTACTGGTCTAGAATGTACTCGTTAACTCTGTCGTTGTTTTGTTTTTCGTTCCTTTTTTCCTGATGACATTTCCCGACGACGGCCGGTAGAGGGTAAAAAGGAATGTGAATTACGTGATTGGTGCTGATTACAAAGCTTATCACACAGTTTGCTAGTAGGAAATGGCAAACATACAAACAAATGCCTAGAGAAAAATTATTTCTTTGAATTTATCTTTTACGTTAATATTCGAAAAAAAAAGAAACGCATAATCAATTGTTTCGCACTGTCATCGCAGACACAATTGTTTTAAAACCACTTGTGATGTACGCACCCCCCATATATATATATATATATATATATATATATATATATATATATATATATATTATAGCTAGCCACTCGTATTCGAGAATACCCGTTTACTATTGCTCTTAAACAATCCCTATTGCAGACGCTTGCTTAGGCGCATTTTTGTTTATTCAACACCTATAGAGCCACCCGTGGTTTATACAGCAACAGACCTTAGTTACAGTTTCTGGGAAAGAGCGTGATAACGAGCGTGATCATCAATTTGAACAAGGCCATCATACTCAAGCCCTCGGCCACGATGACTTGTTACTTCATGCTAGCAGAGCTATTTGGTTCTTTCCGCTATGACAAGTGCCTTGTTAAGTCGTAAACTTCTTTTTTATAATTTCGGAAACTTCGGCGAAATCAAATTTTCAAACTGTACGGACTATGTGTCATTTTTCTGCTCGACGGCACAAAGCAGACTGCGCAAATACGTTTTCTGCACATAGGCTCCACGCATACATCCGCTTTAACCAAAATAAAACGAAGAACTTAATAACCAGTCAGAACCTTTCTCTCTCCGAAAAACAAAACTTTAATTCGTAGTCAAAGAACGGCTGTATATCTCTAATTCAACCAAACACGAAACAAACTAGCTTTCGATATCAAAACCCGCGAGCTGACAGAGAGACGCAACTCAAACCAAACTTCATGGCAACATCGACGCGCTAAGAGAGAAAAACCCCGACAACGACAAACATCAACAATCTCCATTTCACTTTTTTTACCAGTTTCTCCTCCTTTTGTCTTAGCAACAGCAACAGCTAAAAGTTACTATTTTTTTTGTGTATATAAATAAATTATATATTTATTTACCTATATTCGATGTATTCTTTTTTTACTTGAATTTACGTTTGCCGATACGGAGAAGAGATTTGCCTCCACAACAGTAACAACAACAACGAAAAGGCTGTGACTTCCAATCAGGCAGGATATGCCATAACAGAAATTTTCATTATAATTATCATCCTGCTGAAGTTAGAAAGAGGTCAGTTATTTAATTCTCTCCCCCTCTTGCTTGACTGTCTTTTAATCTTTCAGTACTAGCTTGGGCTTCAAAACACCGGATCCAAGTGTCAATAAATTCTGATTCATCCAAATGACTTAAACATCCTATCAGAGAAGACATATTGTTGATTGTGTTGTTCTACGACACGTGATCTGTAGTCAAATTCTTGT
Organism: Acanthosepion lycidas; assembly: GCA_963932145.1. Lineage (NCBI taxonomy): Eukaryota > Metazoa > Mollusca > Cephalopoda > Sepiida > Sepiidae > Acanthosepion > Acanthosepion lycidas. The sequence goes on from OZ010608.1 coordinate 45,457,829, forward strand.
CTGTTACTAAATCTACTATACCTTTTATATCTCTTCTATTTAATATATACTAATAAGTAAAATCCTATTTACGAATCCATTAAAATATAGGCAGCCATCCTGCTCATTAGGCCTGTATACTTGGATAAATTTGTTTTTTATTTCAATCAAATACCTTTCCGGCGTCCTTAGTTCTAGGTGTTCATGTTGAGGAGACAATTATTTACTCCTGTCTTAATGGTATATCAATTGGGTTCGATAAAGTAAAACCAAAAGATGAAAATAACCTTTAATATGTAGTTAACTGGTACAAGAAATGGCTTGTATACGTTGAAGCCTCGGAAATGAAACTGCTCTCTTTTAAAATGTTTCCAGAGTCGTTTTTGCCTTCCATATTACTATAGTTGTTGCGAAACTCCAGGAGACTTATGCTTTGTATCTTCACGTTCTACAGTTTTCCACTGATATTATCAAGAAAGTTGGGTGCTTTTTAATTAAAGAGAAAAAAAAAAGCTAATACTACTCAATAATATCAAATATGATAATGACCAGAAGGTGTTTGAAAAAAAAAAAAAAAAGAGAACAATTCTCTCAATATATTAGGTTGGTGCAAAAATAATGTCGTTTTCTCACATGTGAGAAAACGACATTATTTTTGCACCAACCTAATAGATACAAATCTCTCTCTCGCTATATATATATATATATATATATATATATATATATATATATATATATATATATATATATATATATAACGTCATATATATCTTTATACCTTTTTGTGTGGGTAAAAATTGAGTGTGAAAAATAATGATGCCTCAAACTTGTAATTATTCGTTCCGTTGACACGGACTGATATCGCTATCGAAGAGGCTTCGTAAATATAATTTACCACACGCTTTCAAGAATGCTTTTTAGAAATCATTTTAAACTATAAAAAATTATAATTAAAAATAAAGAGGGGGAAATTCTTGTAATAATTCATTACTCATCGAAAGATTATTTTTTTTAATCTTTTTTTCCTGCTACGCACTTCATTTATGAGTGTAATTAAAAGCTTTTATAATTAAATAATTCGATAGTTTTAATGCAGTTTTTATGTTACAATTCGGAGAATATCTTGTTGAATTTGGTAATAGCATGAGAAAAAAATTAATTAAAAAATATATCTAAATATACGTTGCTCATAGTTGGACAAAAATAAGCAGACTCTGGAATTAAAGATTGAATCTACGGACTGTCAAAGATTACTCAGACCTTCCAACATTTACACAAAGCGTATTGTGCTTTGGGAAGTTTTGCAGTAAACATAATTTTGGTTGTAAATATGTAACATTTATGAAGATAATATATAGATATCTTTCCTTAGGTGTTTATAAATTGTACACTGTTCAATTATTAACGTTGGCAACGAAGTATTTTAATTTATAAAATTGTACTTGAATTAAACGAAAATTGCTTACAATATTACTTATAATTCCTTCCTTCTTGCCGTCAATTTGAACGGCACGGGTGCACTAGTACAGAAATAATACAATTTAAAATTGTATCTCTTAGCTAATTGATGTTTTATTCAGTCTCCCGACTCCAGGGTTTCGTAGACAAAACCGTCTGTCCACTCGTCAGAGGGTATCAGAAATTATATAAAAATCTACAAAATTTCCACTTTATCTGCGGGGAACTTGTTCCGCGTTTGCTTAACAATTCAGCAATCGTTTCTTTGTTCTTAAGGTAATTTTCCTGTTTCTTTCTCTATTTGCAGTTCCAAGTTTTTATTTTCATTTTTACCATTATTCGCCAGACCTCTTTTAGAAACACGATGATCAGTAAATACTGAGAGGTCACGGTTAGGTCTCATTTTTACTCAATGAAAACTACTTCGAAGAACATCTTGACTCGAGAGTAACTCAAAATACAGGGTTTCTAAATAAGGTTGCTTTAAAGAGACAGGAAGTTGTGATAAGAAATGCCGATTATTGGTAGATGTAGGTTTATCTTGATGTGAAAATTTCAGATTATAATTATCGGGAAAGCATTTTCTCTGTAGTCTATTCCGTAAAGCAGTGGGTCTTAGAAAAAAAAGTTGCAGAATGAAACTTCCTCCTTATCACAGGAATACGAAGAGAATAAGGATGATTCGACCCTGTGGATGTGGCATGTCGGGTCCTAGCTGTGAAGGTGGAAACTGCTGTACGTAAGGATTGAAGATAGCCTGAACATAGATTAAGTACTCGGATATTTGACCGACGGATATTTGATCGACGGGCATTTGACCGACGGACATTTAATCGAAAATCTAGTGGCGTCCTTACATGTATGTTATACTCTTATCGTAATGTTCTACATATATTAATTTTTATTTACTGAATTAATTTATATTTTGGGGTTTGTTTTTTTTTTAGAGGATTTTTATAAATCCATTCTGTATATATTATATTTTACTTCAAATATTACTGTAAGATGATAAGTATTTTGAGAAAAAGCACATTTTACTACAGTAAAAATATTGAACTTTCACGATATGAAAGATTGTTCAATTTCGCTTTTAATGATCATTGCCTTAAAGGGGTTAACTAGTGGTTGGTGCAAAAATAATGACGTAATAATGTCGTTTTTTTTTACGTTAAAACAAACGTCAAAAAACGACATTATTACGTCATTATTTTTGCACCAACCTAATAGTTTTTATTAGGTTGGTGCAAAAATAATATCGTTTTTTGACGTTAAAAAAATACGTCAGAAACGAC
>OZ010608.1:45465557-45508057 GCA_963932145.1 Acanthosepion lycidas
CTTTGTACACTATTTACATTATTCGGATTATTTTCCTCATCTTTGTCGCTATATTTGTTACAAAGTTTCACCCGTTATACGCTCCGGCCTTCTTCAGGTGGTGGGAATGTCGAACTGAACCCTTTATTTCGCTCACTGGGGTAGACTGTTCTAGTTCCACGTAGTTCTTGTTTAATAGATGTCAGTTATGTATATATATATACGGAACTGTCCCGGTACAAAATTCTTTTAATATATTTTATTAGAATAGGTTATTTATATAGTCACAGATATTTAAATAAATGCCCTGTTTATAACAAACATTGTTAACAAGATTTACCGGCCAGAACGTTCGTGAAATTTCGTAGTAATTATACATCCTTCGAGAGGAATCGAACCTGTATCCTACACGGAACCGTCATATAAACTGATGTGCTATAGTAGCTTTGCTACGAATGGGCGTCCGGTCGATTTTACTGATTTTAAACTAAAAATTGCCTGTGATTTCCATCGAACGTCCATATATATGTGAAGCGTATCTTAACTTAAACAAAAGACAGAAATCGAACCTGCATCCTTTTTAGCTCAACTGGTGTCGCACGTCAGGCTATATGACTGTTCCATGTAGAACACAGGTTTGATTTCTATCCTAAGACGCATATATTCTATGAAATTTCTCGGATATTCAGGCTGATAAATATAATAATTATAAGCAGAGTATTTACTTAAATATTTGTATATATATACATAACGTATAAGAATAATATATATATATATATATATATATATATATATATATATATATATATATATATATATATATATATAAAGAGAGAGAGAATAAAAGCTGATGCTTAATATAAACTAAAAGCTTAACATACAAGATAAAGGACTCAGTGCCAAAGCTGACAGAGCCTAAATATAATATAATAACATTATCAGTCCCAAATTTAGCGACTGAGAGTTTCATGTAATAACAATCATCATGTAGAACCACGGGACCAATTTATCAATTTAACTTACATACTCCAGAGGGTGGTAGGTGATTCCTACCCCGAATCTGTGTTTTTAATCAAATATTTATTCTTATGTCGGCATGAGATCGCTTCTCTTATTCAAAAGTTGGACACCCATTCGCCGCATGATTATCAATTTTTCCCTCAGCCACAAATTACAGCCTTTACCGGCTCCGTTGTATAGTCTCGCTTTGGCCAGTGTTGTCACGTGCTGGTAGGCGTTTACTTTCCCCTGTCAATGGTTTTTCAATAGTAGTTAGAAAGCGCAAAGCTACTTTTGTATTTACTGTTGGTCAGACTCATTTTGTGATTGCATATATATATATATATATATATATATATATATATATATATATATATATATATATATATAGGGTGTATTGAAATACATTTAAAAACTTTCGGGCGAGTTTTTCACACTAAAACAAGGACAAAATTTTTCAAACTCTGATACACCCGTCCAGCCTGGCGGGTATGTAAAAATCGTATCTGCCTGTTAACGATATTGATGCCCTCGCATTGTGAAACGAAATATTTTCAGTTAACTCACTACTACCTACGTTAAACATTGAGAAGAGTCTACCCCAAAACTACACGAATGACAAATGTAATCTAGACTACATAGCAACACAGATTCATCTCCCGCACCATCTCTTTGAATTTAACAACTCAACTGTATTGGTTTGAGAAACCCGCCCCAATGTTTGCAAATGTATTTTCGATGTATCACACACACACACAGACACGCACACACACACACATATATATATATATATATATATATATATATATATATATATATATATATATATATATATATAATGGACTTTCTTGTTGGTCTCGATGTTCGGGGCTCTGACAACTTAACCAATTGGTTCAGTTATGAAATTTTGTGCGATAATCTTAAGTGGCACTTAAGACCCCCTAATCATTTACAAAGGAGGTCGCATAGGGAGCAAGAGGGAGGTTTGTCGGATGAGATCACTGTTATACATTGGCTGACCATTGAGATCAAGCTTTCGGACAAGCAGATTGAAAACTGCTGAATCCACGTTGATCTCCATATATATATATATATATATATATATATATATATATATATATATTCATACACGTTTCATTAAATAATATAGACAAGTGTGGTCTATTTATTTTATGTAATTTTTTTTCATAAAGTCTGATAAGTTTAATAACATTATCATTGAAAGAAGAAAGAAATTCACAATATTGATCCATATTTTTTAATACAATCTAAGCATTCGGCTTACATAAGCCATTATCAAAGATGTCAATTACGACATATTAAGCAATATACGGACAACACAGTGATGATAGTCTATCATTGTTTACATAGATGATTTCTAAGCAACGATAAACACGTGCATATAAGACGCTAGAAGCGAAAATCGCACCGCATCTCATGACGTCACACATGACTACACGAGAGTGAATTATAGAAGTATGAATCGAAAGCCGTTGGTATAAACCAATGGCTTCTGTTACCAATTATAGACATTTAAGAATATTTGTAGAGATGCGATAATTGATTTTGTTTGGGTTAGGTTTCAGATGTTTGATGTATAATGCTTCAAGGATTTTAAGTTTTTGCCTATTGTTTTCCTGTCGAAAATAATTGTGTTTCGAGAAGTATTTTACGGAATTGTGTGTGCGGGCAGGCATGTTGTTTTAAATGCCGAAAAAATGTTAGAGTTTTCATTCAAATGTAGTGTCAAGCGTCGTGAAAGCGAGTTTGTGGTTTGACCAACATAAATATTATTTAATTCGTTAGATATACAATCTCGCAAAGGGCACTTTAATTTATAAACTATGTTGGTTTTATGCAAATGTATATATACACACTCTCTGCAGGATTTAAGCAAATCATTAAAACTTTAACAATTTAAATTTGGTTAGAAAAAACGCTAAATTTTAAACAACCAATTCAGATGTCAAATCAATGCCCGAGTTAACATTTTAGGCAAAATAAATATATTTTATTGAAGGTATTGAAACTATTTGATTTCTTTAAAAAAAAAAACTGCTGTCTGAATATTTTAGGCAAAATGAAATAATCACATTTTACTTCAATAAAAATCTAATAAAATCATCAAAAAGTTATCAACAACTATAACAGAACAAATAACAAACACATATGATAAGACTTTGAATCCTTTACATTTTAATATAGTGACCCTTCTTCTCAATAACAGCCAGTAATCTATTAGCCATTGATTTTTTGATTTTTTTTTTTACTTCAGCAGGTTCAATCTCGGACATGGTAGTTTTAATTGCTTCCCATAAGTCTGCTTTGCTGATATATGGGCTTGTAAGTTCCTATCGTTTCATCTTCAGAATTGACCATAGATTTTTGATCGGATTCAAATCAGGACAAGATGACGGCTATTCCATTATCTCCATTTCTGTAAATCTTAAATGCTCTAGGAATTCACGTGTAGATTATATATATGAGAAGGGACATTGCCGTACGTAAATACACATTTGAATTTTAAACTTCGAGACTAGGACTTGTATCATTCAAAGTGATTCTTGTTCATAAAATAGCTCTCCCTGTATCGTCGACAATTCCAGCCCATTCATAAAACTACCGCCTATTTGCTGCCTTCGTTTAGCCACAGACAATCTGTTGTTAAATAGGGTAAGGAGTGGCTTGTTAATTTTAAAGCCTCAAAAATCAAACTGTTCTCCTGTTAATTAACAGAGAGAAGATTTTTTTTACCTTGCATGGCTGATACTTACCTCCAGGTGTGTCATTAATCACGCCTTATCGGACTAACGTATTTCTTATACACCGTATCTTTGAACACGAGTGGGTATGTCACAATGCTCAGAAATTCGTTGGACACGATTGCTAGTGGGGGGAAAACGCTAAGCAGTCCACAATTAGCAGTGGATTACCTACTTCACGCCGCTGGCGAGTATTGTATTTTGTTGATGTTATAAAGATTACCATTTTCATTTCCAACCAGCCTTGATTATCCCTCATTTAGTAACCCTTTCTAGGTTACAACACTATAAAAAAGGCACTATAAAGTGATTTTATTATGAAAATTCATTGGAATGGCATTTTACTATGACAATGCATTGGGAAAATATTTGACTATGAAAATACACTGGAAAGGGATTTTACTATGAAAATGCATGGGAAAGGGATTTTGCTATGAAAATGCATTGGAAAGTGATTTTACTATGAAAATGCATGGGAAAGTGATTTTACCATGAAAATGCATTGGAAAGTGATTTTACTATGAAAATGCATTGCAAAGTGATTTTAATATGAAAATACATTGGAAAGTGATTTTATGAAAATGCATTGTAAAGTGATTTTATGAAAATGCATTGGAAAGTGATTTTACTATGAAAATGCATTGGAAAGAGATTTTACTATGAAAATTCATGGGAAAGTGATTTTAATATAGAAATGCATTGGAAAGGGATTTTATTATGAAAATGCATTGGAAAGTGATTTTACTATGAAAATTCAGGGGAAAGTGATTTTAATATAGAAATGCATTGGAAAGGGATTTTATTATGAAAATGCATTGGAAAGTGATTTTAATATGGAAATTCATAGGAAAGTGATTTTAATATGAAAATACATTGGAAAATGATTTTAATAGGAAAATGCATTGGAAAGTGATTTTACTATGAAAATGCATTGGAAAGTGATTTTACTATGAAAATGCATTGCAAAGTGATTTTACTCTGCGTTATATATCGTACCTATAAACACTAATGTGTATGTCCCAATCCTCATAAATACGTTGGACACTATTGTAAGTGGGGGTAATATACTGTCTACCTACTTCACGCCGCTGGCGAGTATTGTATTTTGTTGATGTTGTAATGATTACCATTTCATTTCCAACGTCATTCATTAGCTCTTTCCATGTTATAATAGTTTTTAACTGATATGAAGTGTTTATTGAATTAATTTCTAAGTCTGCAGCTAAGAACGTTGATTCACTGTGCCATTTTTTTTTATTATAATCAATCTTATACATTTATAAATCTCGTAATTCGTCTTTGCTTTGAATATAGCTGCCACATCTGGTCTGCTGCTCCTGCTCCTGCTATATATTTAGAAATTTTTGATAAAATCTAAAGAACACACCGCAATGTTATTGGTCGTGACCTGGCATCTCGGAGTTCAGCCACTTTCCCACCGACGTAACATAGCTTCTTTGTGTTTTTTCTAAAAATATTTTCATGGTAATTGTTCTGATGACCTTTCCTCTTTGTTACGTAGACTTTATTATTTTAAGGGCAGTTCTAGAGTGGCGGAAAGGTCTTGTCATTTTACAATTGAATCAGCTAGATATAACCGTAAGTTCTATGCTCACAGTTCCGTTTCTTTCATTGCACTTCTCGCTTGTGGAACTCTCTTCCGGCATTTTCAAAAATTTAAATGTAGTGTCAATCGTTATGTTTTCATAATTTCTTGTTCTTTTATTGTCCTCTCTACTTAATGGTAGTTTTTTCCTAATATTCTCTAACATTAATTCTTTCGACCTAGTGGCTTTATTGCCTTGCTTGGGTTGAAACGATTAAAAAAGAAGACGTTTTCACAAACGTGATCAGCTAATTCACTCACTGTGTTGACAAAAATAAACATGCCTTCTTTGTCTTTGTCTAGAAAAGTTGAATTATAATCTTAATCTCATAAAATATAGAACTATTATTTTCTCTTGACTTCAGTAGCTGTTTCACGTAATGTGGTCTTGTTTTTCAGCAACGGACAAGATAGGTATAGAAACGTGAGTAAGACAGAATATATGACAGCGTCCCCGGTACTATCCAAGATGAAATCACCCAATAATACATCTATCAAAAGAGTTGAAGACTTCAAATATCCTGGATCTCAAATAATAAATACCGAAAACGGTTTCAACAACTGGAAAGTCTTTTGCATGTGATGCGTGTAACAAATTTCACAAGATTTGGTACTCGAACTTTAAAAGTTCAAAACTTTCCAACATTAATTGAACCAGTTCTACTTTATGGAACACAAACTTAGAAATTTCCTTTTCGTCTTTAAAGACGACTAAATGGAACATATACAAATTTACTCCCCCCCCCAAAAAAAAAATGGCAGAACATCAGTTGGATATCCCACGCAGCGCTTAGCACAGTTTACGGAGAACTGAAATCAATTTTTCTTAAGCTCAAACAAAAACGACTACAGTTTTCCGGCCACTGACACCAAGCGTACAGGGAGTTCGTCTCATCTTTACTCTTATGACCTCCTTCGGGAATTGAATTTACCAGACACCATAGTTCGGGACTCAGGGTTGGACATTGGGAACTGGGGTCAACATTGCAGGAACGAACAGTGTGGAAAAGGATAGTCAATAATGTTCCGACTAACCATAGAGATGTCAAATGATGATGATGATGATGATGATGATGATGATGATGATGATGATGATGAATAAGGTCTTATTAAGCGTGTGTTTTTTTGTTAGGAGAAAAATTGTCGGCATACACTCTTTGACCTCATCAGCAACATCTGCAGCCGCTTTTCACAATTTACCTTTGCTTGCATCTGATCTGATAAGACGAATAGACACTGTTGCCTGTGCATGGTCGACTTGGTCGCTTCCGTACACACAAGGGATTTCTATTTTTCTTCTGATTTAGCACAATTTTCCGAGTAATGTTTTTTTTTTTTTTTCTGCCTTAGGCATGTAAATATATTTTATGGTTATTGTTCTCTCTGTGGTAAGAAATAACACGTATTTTTTTTTAAACCAGAAGATATTTCTTTGACTTGGGGGAGCGCTAACTGTCTACTAAAAATTGTGATTTTATAAGAATATTGCGTACTATATCTATTTCTAAAATTCCAACAGGAAATAATAATCAAAAACTGTTGCTAAGCATTATTTATATAGAATGAAATAAACATTTTTTTCCTTAAAAGACCAGGAAAACTTTGTCAGAAACAGAGAAAGGCGTAGTTAACTGTTATAAAAATATCGGATCTCGTATACAGCAGTGAATACCGGACAATCCCCTCACAAATGAAGAAGCGACTTGACGCCTCAAAAATGTCTTTCCACGTAAGGATGCCGAGGATACCATGAAGAGACAACGGTTTTACAGAAAACTACAAGAAAACTTATACTTAACACCAGGAAAAGACAATTGATATTTCTAGGGTAAATATTGAGGAAAGAGTGCTGGGAAAATGTGATACTCATGGGAAGTATTGAAAGCAAGAGGAACAGAGCATAACAACGTATAACCGATATTTGGATGGTTGGACACGGTTTAAAAGAGATGACAAAAAGACTACATTTATAGAGCAATAAAGGATCGGAAAATGTGGAGACCCATGATCGCCAGCATCTTGAGGAGCATGGTATATAGAGGAATGCCCTCAATGTGAAGAATAAAGCAGGTAGGTTTTTACGATATGCAGGCAACCATAGGCACAGCTAGTTTTGAATTCAAGAGTTGTTCTTCTCCAAGAATATTCTTTGGTAACACTGAATTTTTCTTTCAGATTAGACACCTCTTTGAAATGGAATTCCGAGTAGACGAGAATCTTACTCGTTGTTTTTAATCAAGTTAAAAAAAGCCTGCAAAGTTGTTCAGGGCATTTGTGCTGTATACTGAGATGGAATGCTTCAAGAGAATCAAAAGGAAAATGCTTTTGAAGAAACTATTAGGTTGGTCCAAAAATAATGTCGGTTGTTGACGTTAAAAATGATGTCAAAAACCGACATTATTTTTGCACCAACCTAATAGAAACAAAAATCATTTATATGTAACTGATAATCTGACAATCACAGAACATATTGAAAGCCAGAGAGACAGGAAAAAAAATCAGCGGATAACCTACCTAAGGATCTACGGTCACATAAACCCGTAATTCCGTAAAATCCTTGTCGAAAACACAATTATACTTAAACATGAAAACAAAAAACAAAAACAAAAAAATCTTGAAGCTACGTACATAAAACAGTTCAAACCTAACTTAAACAAAATAAACTATGTAATCTCCACAAATATCCTTAAATGTCTATAATTGGTAACAGATGCCATAGGTTTATACCAACGACTTCCCATACTTAATACTACATCTTTGATAATGGCTTATGTAAGCCGAAAGCTTATTAGACGTTATGAAAAGAATTTACATAAAATAAATAGACAGCACTTGTCTATATTATTTAATGAAAGATGTTTGAAATATATATATATATATATATATATATATATATATATATATATATATATATATGGCCGTCGGTTTTTCAGACGAGTATGACGATTGATGGCAATGCTAGTTCCAAATTTGCCCGAGGTTGGGAATCTAGAATTTTCTGACTGCTAGATCAGTTGCCAACCATGGATAAAGGGCCCGATTGACTGTAGAGGAAATTGTTCTATATTATTTTTGCTTGTAAGGAATGTAACAGACTCGGCTGGGATTCGAACTCAGCTATCCGGTTTCAAATTCAGAGCCATATATATATATATGTGTGTGTGTGTGTGTTTAATCGTTTTTAATGAAACATGTATAAAATAGAGACTGCTCGCCAAATAGATGATTATTAAATTATAACACCCTGTAGCTAAAAGGTGAACACTGAAGTCCACACTCAGAGGCGACTGGCTGTTTCATGCTGGATGCAATTCATGGCCTGACGCTTGCGTCCAGCAAGAAACAGCCTGTCGCTTCTGAGTGTTGATTTCAATGTTCACTTTCATATTTACATTTGCATATGCTCTATCTTTGATATTGAGCACATTATCTCATAAATATAGCGCACCTTAAAACTATATTTTTCCTCATTCATACGTATATATATATATATATATATATATATATATATATATATATACACACACACACACACACACACACACACACATATATATATATATATATATATATATATATATATATATATATATATATATATATATATATATATACACACACACACATATATATGAAATCGCTTTCTGGGTGCCTTCTGTCACCTGCAATGTTTATTGTTTTAAAAAATGAACATTAGAATTGGAATAAAGGTAAGCATCTGTTGAAAGTGAATTTATACATTTTCTTTCTTCTTGTGAACAGACAACAAAAAATAAATACTATTCATTTATTTATAGTACTTTTGAATACTTGAATAAAGAACAGGACAGTCAGTTCTGGGAAATTTCGCAGCTTATCCAAAATTTCGATCATTACATACGATATTCCCATTCGAAAATTGGCAAAAATTAGAATAAAACTTAAACAGACGAAGTGTCTGTTGAGTCTAACAAAAGACTCTTTTAAATGTGAGGTAAATGTATTGATGTAATGAATATGCATACACCTGGATTCCCCGGCACAGTAATATTATTGGCCAGTGTCAGACATAAATACAGAATAATGTGGAGATACATAGACGACGCCTATTGTCTTCGACTATTGCCTACGCCTATTATCTACCCCGACGACGAGTACCAGTCCATTACGGTTACCTGCTAAATTGTCCTACCGGTTTTCAGTAGTCAACAACAACTTTGCTACTTCGAACCAATGTATCCCTTTCCAGGACCTATCAATATTGCAAAGGGAGAATGAGAGATTTTTTTTCTTACCTTCATATGTCGGTTTGTTTTGGTTTCGTTTGCGACATATCAACCTGAATGGCTTATTTAATGCATAAAGCATAGCTGGCAATATTTTTTCCAAAAATGTATTGCTGGTAATATTTAAAAAAATATTCTCTGGTTAAAATTTATTTTTACACTTTCATAGTGTTTTGACCCCATTTTAAAGGTTAACACTTTGCCAATAGCTGGGACCCTGATAGGTGCTACCATCCAAGATCAGGGTGGACCTGAGAACACCAGTAATTAAGAGCTGGTTCCACGCTCCCCAAAAACTCCTGATCAGAGGCTTTGATGTTGGACGTAGCTTATCGTCTTACCCAGGACGCGGATGTAGTTTATCGTCATACCCAGGGAGCGGATGTAGTTTATCGTCATACCCAGGGTAGTTCATATGTCGGTCTGATGATAATTATCGATCGAAATTCGCATCCACGTTTCTTCACAGAGATTTACACATCGTAGATCTCCCATAGATTGTGGAATCATTATGTATCAAAACAACTATTTTCGTGTGATTATTAGATATAAATCGTAAAAATAGGACTTGCAAACAATATTTTACCGTATCCGACTTTTAATTCAATGAGGCGTAAAAAAAAGTGTGTCGAAAAATTCACCGAATTCCTGTAATTAAGTTCGAATTGACTGATTGATGTCGACAATTAATCTTTTATTGCGTTTTGGTTTGTTCTACATTTATGGCGAGAGTCTGTAATTAAACACATCATTGCCGTAATTTAATTATGGACAATGATGTTTAAGTGGGCCACTGTGTTGTTTGATTTTTTCATCGACTCAGCCGATAAGGTATTACTGACTTTTCATTGATAGAATGTATTTTGTTAAAATGAAAACGAGTAAGAATTTTTCTTTTACAGATATTAAGACGAAGGTGATTTGTTTTAAAACTTGTATAAAATCCTGTCGGTACAGTCGATCCTTTTGCATTTCATTAATTTGCTAATGATACCAATTTGTAGCAAAAAAAAAAAGACAAAAAAAAAAACAGTACCAAATTAGGACTGCACGTCTAAACCGCCACAAAACCAATCTCCGTCTTTCTTCGATTCCCTATTTGTTCACTGACACTGACGCCAATCAGTACGCCAATCAGTAGGCAGCACATTCTGGCTTATTTCATCAAGGACCTGGGCAACATATTCTGGCTTATTCCATCAACGATCTAAGCAGCACATTCTGGCTTATTCTATCAAGGACCTAAGCAACACATTCTGGATTATTCCATCAAAGATCTAGTCAAAACATTCTGGGCTATTTCATCAAGGACCTAGGCAGCACTTTCTAGCTTATTAAATCAAGGAACTAGGCAACACATTCTGGCTTATTCCATCAAGGATCTAGGCAGCACATGCTGGCTTATTCCATCAAGAAACTAGGCAACATATTCTGGCTTATTCCATCAAGGACATAGGCAGTATATTCTGGCATATTCCATCAAGGACCTCGGCAACATATTCTTTCTTATTCCAACAAGGACCTATGCAAAATATTCTGGCTCATTCCATCAAGGAACTAGGCAACACATTCTGGCTTATTCCATCAAGCAAGTAGGCAGAAATTACTTGCTTATTCCATCAAGGAGTTTAGCAGCACTTTCTGGCTTATTCCATCAAAGACCTAGGCAAGATATTCTGGCTTATTCCATCAAGGATCTAAGCAGCACTTTCTGGCTTATTCCATCAAAGACCTAGGCAAGATATTCTGGCATATTCCATCAAGGACATGGGCAGCATATTCTGGCTTATTCTATCAAGGACCTAGGCAGTACTTTCTGGCTTATTCCATCAAGGACCTAGGCAACAGATTCTGGCTTATATTAACAAGGATCTAGGCAGTATATAGTGGATATTCCAACAAGGACTTAGGCAGAAATTTCAGGCTTATTCCATGAACAACCTAGGCAACAGATTCTGGCTTATTCTCTCAAAGATCTAGGCATCAATTTCTGGCTTATTCCATCAAGAAAGTAGGCAGCACTTTCTGGATTATTCCATCAAGGACTTAGGCAGTACTTTCTGGCTGATTCCATCAAGGACCTGGGCAACATATATTGGCTTATTCCTTCAACGACCTACGCAACACTTTCAGGCTTATTCCATCAAGGACGTAGACAATATATTATGGATTATTCCATCAAAGACCAAGGCAACACATACTGGCTTATTCCATCATGGGCCTAGGCTGCACTTTCTTCCTTATTGCATCAAGGACATAGGCAACACACTCTGGCTTATTCCATCAAGGACCTAGGCAGCACTTTCTGGCTTATTCCATCAAGGACCTAGGCATCCTTATCTAGCTTATTCCATCAATGACCTAGACAACAGATTCTCGCTTATTCCATCAAAGACGTAGCCAGCACTTTCCTGCATATTACTTCAAGGACCTAGGCAGCACATTCTGGCTTATTCCATCAAGGTCCTAGGCAGCACATTCTGGTCTATTCCATCAAGGAAAATAGGCAGCACTTTCTGGAAATATTGCACAGGGCCCAAGGCAACACATTCTGGCTTATTCCATCAAGAACCTAAGCTGCACTTTCTGGCTTATTCCATCAAAGATCTAGACAGCACTTTCTGGATTATCCCATCAAGGACTTAGGCAGCACTTTCTGGCTGATTCCATCAAGGACTTAGGCAACATATTCTAGCTTATTCTATCAAGGTCCTACACAACACATTCTGTCTTATTCCATCAAGGGCCTGGGAGACATGTGGCTTATTCTATCAAGGACCTACGCAACACTTTCAGTCTTATACCATCAAGGACCTAGGCAACATATTCTAGCTTATTCCATCAAGCACCAAGCAACAGATTCTGGATTATTACAACAAGGACATGGGGAGCATATTCTGGCTTATTTCATCAAGGACCTAGGCAGCACTTTCTGGCTTTTCCATCAAGGATCTAGGCAACAGATTCTGGCTTATATTAACAAGGATCTAGGCAGTATATAATGGATATTTCAACAAGGACTTAGGCAGAAATTTCAGGCTTATTCCATGAACAACCTAGGCAACAGATTCTGGCTTATTCTCTCAAAGATCTAGGCATCAATTTCTGGCTTATTCCATCAAGAAAGTAGGCAGCACTTTCTGGCTTATAACTTCAAGGACATGTGCAAATTATTCTGTCCTATTCCATCAAGGACCTCGGCAGCATTTTCTGGCTTATTCCATCAAGGTCCTAGGTAACACTTTATGGCTTATTCCATCAAGGATATACGCAACATATTCTGGCTTATACCATCAAGGACATATGCAGCACTTTTTGGCTAATACCATCGAGGACCTAGGCAGCACTTTCTGCCTGATTTGAACAAGGACTTAGGCAGCACTTTCTGGCTGATTCCATCAAGGACCTAGGCAACATATTTTGGGTTATTCCATCAAGAACCTAGCCTGCACTTTCTGGCTTATTCCATCAAGGATCTTGGCAACATTTTCTGGCGATTCCATCAAGGAGCTAGGCAACACATTCTGGCTTATTTAATGAAGGTCCTGTGCAACACATTCTGGCTTATTCCATCTAGAACCTAGCAACATATTCTGGCATATTCCATCAAGGACCTACGCAACACATTCTGGCTTATTTCATCAAGGACCTGGTCAACATATTCTGGCATATTCCTTCAATGACCTAGGCAACAAATTCTATCAAGGACCTATGGATCTCTTTCTGTCTTATTCCATCAAGGACCTAGGCAACTTATTCTGGCTTTTCCCATCAAAGAAAATAGGCAGCACTTTCTGGCTTATATCATGAAGGACCTACGGAACGTATTCAGGCTTTCTCCATCAAGGAACTAGGCAGCACTTTCTGGTTTATTCCATCAAGGACTTAGGCATACATTCTGGCTTATTCCATCAAGGAGCTTGTCAACACATTCTGGCTTATTCCATCAAGGATAGAGGCAGCACATTCTGGCGTATTCATTCAAGGACCTAGGCAACAAATTCTGCGTTATTCCATCAAGGACCTAGGCAGCACTTTCTGGCCTTTTCCATCAAGTACCTATGCAGCAATTTCAGGCTTATTCCAACACGGACCGAAGACAAATATTCTAGCTTATTCAATCAGACATAGGCAGCACTTTGTGGTTTATTCCATCAAGGAAACAGGGAGCATTTTCTGGCTTATTCCACCAAGGACATAGGCAGAATATTCTGGCCTATTCCATGAACGACATGGGCAAAATATTCTGGCTTATACCATCAACGTTTTAGTCATGTAATTTCTAGATTATTCCATCAAGGACCTTTACAACGCATTCTGGCTTATTCCATCAAAGAGCTAGGCAGCACTTTCTGGCTTATTTCATCAAGGACCTAAGCAGCACATTCTGGCTTATTCCATCAATTACCTAGGCGGCACTTTCTGGCTTATTCCATCAATGACCTAGGCAGATATTTTGGCTGATTCCTTCAAGGACCTGGGCAACATATACTGGCTTATTCCATCAACGACCTACGCAACACTTTCAGGCTTATTTCATCAAAAACGTACGCAACATATTCTGGATTATTCCCTCAAAGACCTACGCAACACATTCTGGCTTATTCCATCATGGGCCTAGGCTGCACTTTCTTGCTTATTCCATCAAGGACATAGGCAACACTCTCTGGATTATTCCCTCAAAGACCTACGCAACACTTTCTGGCTTATTCCATCAAGGACCTAAGCAGCACATTCTGGCTTATTCCATCAATTACCTAGGCGGCACTTTCTGGCTTATTTCATCAACGACCTAGGCAACATATCCTGGCTTATTCCATCAAGGACCTAGGCAACATATCCTGGCTTATTCCATCAAGGACCTAGGCAACATATCCTGGCTTATTCCATCAAGGACCTAGGCATCACATTCTGGCTTATTCCGTAAATGACCTGGGCGACATGTGTTTTATTCCATTAATGACCTAGGCAGCACTATCTGGCTGATTCCTTCAAGGACCTGGGCAACATATATTGGCTTATACCTTCAACGATCTACGCAACACTTTCAGGCTTATTCCGTCAAGGACGTAGGCAACATATTATGGATTATTCCATCAAAGTCCTAGGCAACACATTCTGGCTTATTCCATCATGGGCCTAGGCTGCACTTTCTTCCTTATTCCATCAAGGACATAGGCAACACACTCTGGCTTATTCCATCAAGGACCTAGGCAGCACTTTCCGGCTTATTCCATCAAGGACCTAGGCATCCCAATCTGGCTTATTCCATCAAAGACCTAGACAACAGATTCTCGCTTATTCCATCAAGGACCTAGGCAGCACATTCTGGCTTATTCCATTAAGGTCCTAGGCAACACAGTCTGCCTATTCCATCAAGGAAAATAGGCAGCAATTTCAGGCATATTGCACAGGGCCCAAGGCAACACATTCTGTCTTATTCCATCAAGGATCTAGGCAGTACTTTCTGGCTTATTCCATCAAAGACTTCGGCAGCACTTTCTGGCTTATACCATCAAGAACCTAAGCAGCACTTTCTGGCTTATTCCATCAAGGACTTAGGCAGTACTTTCTGGCTGATTCCTTCAAGGACCTGGGCAACATATATTGGCTTATTCCTTCAACGACCTACACAACACTTTCAGGCTTATTCCATCAAGGACGTAGACAATATATTATGGATTATTCCATCAAAGACCTAGGAAACACATTCTGGCTTATTCCATCATGGGCCTAGGCTGCACTTTCTTCCTTATTGCATCAAGGACATAGGCAACACACTCTGGCTTATTCCATCAAGGACCTAGGCAGCACTTTCTGGCTTATTCCATCAAGGACTTAGGCAACATATTCTAGCTTATTCTATCAAGGTCCTACACAACACATTCTGTCTTATTCCATCAAGGGCCTGGGAGACATGTGGCTTATTCTATCAAGGACCTACGCAACACTTTCAGTCTTATACCATCAAGGACCTAGGCAACATATTCTAGCTTATTCCATCAAGGACCAAGCAACAGATTCTGGATTATTACAACAAGGACATAGGCAGCACATTCTGACTTATTCCATCAAGGACCTATGCATCACATCCTGGCTTATTCCATCAAGGACCTAGGCAGCACTTTCTGGCTTATTCCATCAAGGACCTAAGACGCACTTTCTGGCTTATTCCCTCAAGGACCTAGGAAGCACTTTCTGGCTTATTCCATCAAGGACCTAGGCAGAATTTTCTGGCTTATTCCATTAAGGACCTAGGAAGCATTTTCTGGCTTATTCCATCAAGGACCTAGGCAACAGATTCTGGCTTATTCCATCAAGGACCTAGGCAACAGATTCTGGCTTATTCCATCAAGGACCTAGGCAACAGATTCTTACTTATTCCATCAAGTACCTAGTCAGCACTTACTGTCTTATTCCATCAAGGACCTAGGCTGCGCATTCTGGCTTATTCCAACATAGACCTAGGCAGCACTTTCTGTCTATCCGGTTTCTATTATGAACAACGGAATGAATCTACCCTGTTTTTTGCTTTGTAAAATTGAGCCAATTGTATCCGTATGTGCACACCCTCTACCTTTTTGAATGTCAGCGGATTTCTTCTGCATTCATTTATATTAGGGTTAGCTAATATAAGATATATTGAAATCTCTACAATCTATATTTGCATTGTCGTTTAGAGTACATTGGTTCTTATTTCAATGCCGTGTCTCTTCATGACCTCTATGGATCATGGCTCTCTACAACATCCATTTTCTTTAATATTTGCAGACAGTGTGTAGTGGATTTATAATTCTGTGTAAATAATTAGAAACCCTCTAACATTCATACGCATAAAAATATTTGTAGAAAACGAGAAATGGAGAGACGTAGAAACAACAAAACAAGCATTACCGTAATTCCCTATATATTATACGTCTTCAACCATAATACGCACCCGTATAATAATGTTGAACGTGTGAAAAAATGCTTCTAATCATGCATAATACGCACCCCTTGTTTAGTAATCAAACCTATAAATTGTATCTCTCCAATTTCATTACGACCAGCGTTTCCTACTCTTATTCAAGCTGTAATTGAAGATATTTATCAAAATTTCTGATCATCACGATTCTAAAAGGAAACGGAAATGCCTATATTGTGCCTACTGCACAGACTCAGTGTTCGATAAAATGTGCAGTCTACCTGATATGTATGTAGTTCGATTTAGTTATACACAACTCCAGATTGCTTAATAGTTCGAGTTATTTATACAGAACTCGGATTTGTTTAACAGTTCAAGTTAGATATATGTAAATCAAGTTGTGCTTAAAATGTAGACAGAATAACAGTTGACCTGAGAAATATTTAACAAAGAATAAAATAAATAAAAGAACAAAGAAATCAATTCAATGAAATTTATCGGTCTTGATCATGAGTTTTTCTGAAAAAAAAATTGTTTTAAATATAGAATAATATTTATTCTAATTTAGTTTTAGGATAATTGTTATTTTATTTTACATTTGTAAGTATTGTTAGGTACACATGATTGTATTTGACATCATTCTGGAGTCGCAATCGCCGAATGTTAATGTCAAATTGTAGCAAATTTGTGGTGAGTAGTCATTTTGCAACTGAAATCGACTTATGAAACGGCAATTTTCAAAATATTTTTTGCATCTGTGCATAATACGCACCCCGAATTTGGACTATTATTTTTTAAGAAAATGCGTATTATACATGGGGAATTACGACATTTATTACCTGGTTGTTGTTTTTTTTTTGTTGGAGAAACAAGAGACAGTAATACTGAACAGAATCGTGAGTTTATGATCAAATATGGAACGGAATCCGATAGAACGCCAAGAAAAAGAATGAGAAATTTTATATATAACCTTTCCTGTATGTGTGTGTGATTCTGTTTTAAATAATATGTGTAGTTATTGTCCAGATAATTAAGTTGGATAAAAAAAAATGACTGTAG
Source organism: Acanthosepion lycidas (assembly GCA_963932145.1). NCBI lineage: Eukaryota > Metazoa > Mollusca > Cephalopoda > Sepiida > Sepiidae > Acanthosepion > Acanthosepion lycidas. Next base: position 45,483,132 of record OZ010608.1, read on the forward strand.
TTTTCTTACCTCTAAGTTTGGTCATGAGAGGTAGGAGCCAAATGTTACAGTTATGGCCTGAAAAAATAAAGGACCCCAACGTTTTTGTCAACGCTCGTGTACACCGATTGTCCGATTGTCACGTGTCTGTGTGTCGTAGAGAAGAAGAGTAGGGTAGATTCTCATTGGAGTGGGGGGAACCCTTTTAATGATTATAATAATTATTATAAATATTTCAGTGTAATTATTTGTAACTAGATAATTAATTTAATTTTTATTTCAAATTTACACGAAAGCGTCACAAGTATAATTAAAATAATTCGAAAAATATTTATTCGAACTGTAAATTGTTGATTTGTTTTTTAATTTTTAATTGACACAAGTGTATTGCCAACAATATTGGAAAATAAAATTAGCTGGAGCTACACAATCCTCAACTTAGAAATTTGACAGAGTTCAAAAAGTTTTTTCAATCCATTATCTGTTTCCTGTAAACGGTATATCTCAAGCTTATTGTTATTTCCATGACAAATGATCAGGCGACTTACATTACACAGTTTTACCATTCCAGACTTTTGGAACTATGATTCTCCATGACACGTAAAAATGTTAAATTTTAACCTGTTTATATTTAAGATCAACGCTTTTCTATCCAACATATGTTCATCGCCTGAACTTAGATCCATCTCTTATAACCATACAACGTCATTCAGTAAATTTCTTTTTTTTTAATTGGATTCACCACAAGTAGAGCAGTAAAGCCACTAAGACATAGAAGTTACTGAGTGTGGAAGAATTCGTACCGAGAAAATAGTTCGAAAATAAATACTTTCATGGTAATTGTTCAGATAAGCTCTTCACTATAGCACCTAGATTTTTTTTTTAGCGCAGTACTAGAGTGGTTTCAAGATATCATCCATTTACATTTGAACTGGTTATATGTAGACATAACTTCTATGCTACAGTTTATTTTCTCGCACTTCTAGCTTGTGGAACTCCCTTCCGGTTTCATGCTTTACAGTCAACTTTAATCTTTAAAAAATTCCAATGCAATGTCAGTTGCTATCTACTGTCCTTTTGATTACTCTTCTATTGTTCTCGCTCCCTAGTAAAGTTTCTGATTTCTAATTCTTCAGATTATGAGAATATTGTTCGAAAACAATTCTCCGAAAAACATTTATTCGAATTGTAAATTGTTTGAAAGAAAATTAATCGAAAGTACAATTATACTAAAGAATAATTGTTTGGAAAACGTACGTGGGTTTACTTTGAGAGAATCAATGCTGATTTACCTAGAACTCATAGCGCATTTGAAGGATGACATATGGCTTTTTTTAAGCAAGTGTAAACCCATCATTCCACAAATTTAAATTTCTTAGACACCATTAAAAGAGAATAAGACTTCCAAGTAATTCATATTGCAAAAGTATGAGCAGGATGCTAAAATATCAAGAGTTCCAAGAAATACCCCGCGTAAATGGTAAACTTAAAAATCAGTGGCGTCCTTTAAAGTACACCTTTCAGTGGTTCACATAACTTAAAGCTATAAGAATTTTTTCTTACTAATATATTTTTTTATTAACGGTATATTTATTTCGATTATTTATCACTTATGTATTTGCCCTTTTAATGTTTACATCTTTATTGCTATAAAAGAATTTTGAATTTCGAATAACTATCATTTAGTATAATTGTCCTTTTAAATATAATAATTGAGTATAATTGTCCTTTCATTGAAATAATTTACAATTCGAATAAATGTTTTTGTCGGGTAATTATTTTCGAAGAATTATTTTCGAACAATGTTCTCATAATCTGAAGAATTAGGAACCAGAATCCTTACTAGAGAGGTAGAACGATAGAAGAGTAATCAAGAGGACAGTAGATAGCAATTGACATTGCATTTTTAAATTTTTGAAGATTAAAAGTTGACTGGGAAGCAGAGTTCCGGAAGGGAGTTGCACAAGCGGGAAGAGCGAGAAAAGGAAATGCTAGCATAGAACTTACGGTTACATATAGCCCACACAACTGTAAAATGATAATACCACGTTGCCACTCTGGTACTTCGCTTAAATTCATAATGTCTAGCATCCGTAGCGAAGAGCTTATCCGAACAATTGCCATGAAAATATTTATTTTAAAAAAAGCACAGGGAGTCAATTTTACGGCAGAGGGAAAGTGACTGAAGCCTAACTTGAGTAGCTACTGGGTTACGTTTCGCATGAAGATTTAGCCAAGAAAATGAAAGGGCAATTTACTGTGGTGGTGGTGGTGGGGACAATCAGTGTGATATTTTCAAGTATTTATTTGGTTATTCTTTCTTAGTGGGATACGAAATTAATGCCGTGATATCATCTATGATATTGTAGAAGGCGGCTCCTTCGGTAAATTGATGTTATCTGTGGTACTATCCCATGAATTCAGGTTCATTTTTTTATTCAAATAAACCCCTAAATCAAGAAACCCTCTTATAGACTAACTTTGAGAAAGAAAATTATTCTGTTTCCAGAAGGTAATTCCTAGCAACATCACATTCAATGGAAACCATATTAATAGAGTTCTTCCGGTCAGTTAAAAACTAACACTTCCATTGTTTCAATCTCCGCTGCAGCTTTCCTTTTGTAGAAAAAGAACATATAAATGGAGATAAGACAAAGTGAAAAAAAAGTATGTCGAGACAGCGCGTTCCATCTCTTTGTGGCAGACATGTTCAGGTCGAATTGAGAGACAAAAGCCATCCGTAAGAAAATGTTTTGGAACCTTTTTTAGGAAAGAATAATAAATAATGTTACCAGATGCGAATTTTCTTTCGTATTGAACGTCTCCTGGAGTTGAAATTACCACAATGTTTACGCAATAAATGTCAGTATGGTTAGAACAGAAGAGAATTTATGAAGAAAAAATATTGAAAGTGCACTGATCTCACAATTTTCTATGGTCTACTTCAGATCGGACTCATAAAAAGTGTGACCGTTCATCTCAAAAGTATAATGCAATACAGGAACCAATACAGATATCTGCTCAGAGGAGAGTGATTTCAGATCCAGGAGACGTTAACGGTTTCAATACAGAACACACACACATACACACACATATATATATATATATATATATATATATATATATATATATATATATATATATATATATATATATGTTCCTGGTCGTAACACCAGATAAGTTTATTTATTACCGCTTCTCAAATTGCCAGTGTACTCACAAGGTTTATCTCACATTCCGATCCTAGGATGCTCGTCATAATGAAGTGAAACGCGTTGCGTTAACAGTACCTTTCTGCTTTGTTTCAGTGTCTTAATTTTTTGGGGGGGATATTATATACCCACCCACCAAAAAATAAAAGTAAATAAAACAGATGGTTAAATGAGAGCTAGTAATAGGCCTACAGCAATAGGAAGGCCATCTTTATTTTGGACCCGCCAAGAGCACAATGAAAAATTTTGATGGAATGCCACGACATCCTGCAGCGGTCAATTTGGGTAGACAACCTGACCCTTCCTTACGGCTATAAAATTCTTAATTCTTCAAACAATTTTCAACGTCGCCTTAGGATCTGTCAATTATTACACAATAAGATTTCTCTTCTTGATAAACACAAAATGTCGTTCTTTTATCCTCGGTGAGGTTTGCTGGGTTTGGTATCAGAAAAATGTGAAGAAACTAATATATTTATAGTGCAATCTGATAATCAAAATAAAAATTTACAACGTCTACTGAATTAAATTTAAATTAAATTTGAATTAAATTACGTTAATGGAAATATCAATAACCTTCCGTAAAAGCTAAGAAAATAAGTTTCAGAATATTTTATACAATAGGAATTTATCTTGTTTGCATATATATATATATATATATATGTGTGTGTGTGTGTGTGTGTGTGTGTGTGTTATGCAGTGTTATATTAGAATATGCACATACACACTACAAAACTGTACATCTTGTTTCAAAGTTAAAAACAATTTTTTTTTTGACGTTTCATCATGTGCGGAATCACATCATGATACGAAGCTTAGTTAAAAAAGATTTCGGTTAGGAAAGGTGATATAGGGAAAAAACCTGGGCGGAGATTAATATTTGGATAATATTCAATGGCGGCACTTTCAAAGAAATTTTCTGAGTGAGTTATTTTCTTTTTTATGAGTGTAGCATTTTTAAAATAAAAATTGTGTTTGGATTTATTTCTATGTATGACTAATGCATTACTTAAGTTGCTTTTTAGGTCTATTTTATATAATACAAATAACTTTTATAGCAAGAAATAATGTCGGAAAACTATTTAGTAAAACAGTATAATCGCTCACTCTTTCTCTCTCTCTCTCTCTCTCTCTCTCTCTCTCTCTCTAACTGAAAATGTTCATCAATCTAACGTTTCGTTTTTATTAAGAATTGCCCAGAGATTGAAATATGGAAAAAAAAGTAGAACGTATTTGTGGGATTTTCATTTTGAGTGACTTGATTTTCATTGGTTAATGAGACTTCACGTGAATTTATGACGTTTCCGAATTCAAGGAGAGACGACGCGTTCTTTCGAAGCTCCAAGAAATGAACGGATTCCAGGCTTAAATATTGATTGATGAATGTAAATGTGTCATATTTCTTGTTTGTCTATGTGGGAGATTCAGATGACAATGCATATTCTTCAGTGTCTATGTCTGTAATTCTAGTAGATATTTATATTTGGTTGTTCTCCTGATGTTGAGTTGGGTACCTTGGTCTTCGAAGCTAAACATACGTTAGAGTCTTTAAGAATGCGTTTAATAACGGTTGGTTATGTAATATAGTGTTTTTGACGCGAGTTCATAGTTGGTAAAATATTTATCAAAACGCTATCGAAGTACTTTCGACGCAAAGAATTATCTGCTATACACGATCGGTAACTACAGCTCATCATTTTACTATTGAAATTGCTAGATGTAACCGTAAGTTCTATCATAATAGTTCCTTCTTAGCACTTCTCCCCTGTCAAACTCTCTTGATTTAATGTCGTTTACGATCTTCAAAAGTTTAAATGAAACATCAATCGTCATCTTTTGAATTTAATGTCGATTTGTTTAACGGAATATCAACCCAATGTAGCTCATTTAATGTCGCAATTTAATTTGTGGGGTATTTGAAAATATAAAAATATATGTTCTTCTGCTTTCACAATTGAATACATGGTAGATAATACTCTGCTTTTGTGCATATACAGGTGTGTCATTGTTTTTCTTGTGTTTTAAGTCATATTTAAGAAGACAGTTTGTTTTAAGATATTGCTAGATATTTATGGATTAATGTCATAAAATTTCATGTTAGTTGTTTGGTGTGGTTTAGCGGCATATCAACACCTCTGTGAGTTATTTAATACCGAAATCAAAATATTTTGAACAAAATTGTGTGGCATGAACTAGAGATAAAATATATTAGGTTGGTGCAAAAATGAGTGAAGGGGAACACAGGTGTATGCATATTCCATTATATCAGCAGATATACTCAAGTCAAAGACTAAAAATATCTCTTTTTCTGAAGAAGACCTTAAAGCGTTTAACACAGCCGCACAAGCACTACAAATTACACTAAGCTGAATTACACCCACATTAACCTAACAGCTCAACTATTTTTTGTCAATAGATTATGCTATCAGTGCCTTTCTTCAGTAATCGAGGAAATATTAAGTCAAACCTGTTTCATTTTTCTCAGTAAAGTTGCAAGATTCTCAAAGGAAATACCGTAACAGCAAAATTATCAAAATCGTGTAACAGTATCAATGCCCATCCCACAAAATGTTTAATATCTAAAAAAAAATCCTTAAACTCCTTCATTTTCCTCTTTCCAGCTTTTCAAATAAGACGCTTAACCATCTTCACACCATTTCTTGTGGGAATCACTGAAAAACTCTTTGTCTTATTCAGCTAGAAAGAGAGCTGGTTCAACTCGTTTGTGCCAGACCCACTGTCTTCCCAACTGAGCAATTGTGAGAGGAACAAGATCACTCAGGCATTCAGTAATGGTACCAATAGTCATACTTTGGCTTCCATCTTAAAAGTTCATTGAAGAACTATCAAGAGGACGGTGAATAATTTTTAAAAAAGAGGGGACACTAGAGAGGAAAACTGCATCAGGAGTTAACAATAAGGTTTATTGAAGCATTAAAAGTGAAAAATCTCGAAGAGCCTCTTGTTAACCCCAGCTTTACAGCAAATGTGAGAAGAAGGAGGGGACCTCCATGCATTTGCACTTGCATTTCAGCTTAGGGATAATGAGATCAATTAAAAAATATGAAACTCAATCCATAAGATGTCTGGCACGTGAGAGAAGAGTTTCAGCTATTACACCCCAAAGAACAGTGAAAAAAAAATCACTTAAAATGAAATCGTATGTGAAACGTGTGAGACAACTTGTTACTCCAACACAGGGAGAGCGGAGATCATCTTGAATAAGTTGGAAAATAATCCTGGAATTATATATATATATATATATTTCCCAGAGTTAATGTAGACATTTTCAAGGCACAAACGAAAAAAAAGTACACATTGGACAAAACGCGTCCGTTAATAATACAGTTTTCCTATTGTCTTTTTCTTCTGTTAAGCTTTGAGACCAATTATACATTTTTGTTGACCAACACAAAGATAAATATTGTTATAGAAACATTGGGGAATTCCAGTAAGATATCTTTAATCATTTCTAAGATACAATGGTTCAAAATTTAATCAACTGGACAATTTCACTGTTATAGAATTTGGACAATTTCGATGTTATACCCGGTATAGTACTTTCAGCTGTGAACTTTTGGGTGTCTATCTTTGTATTAGACATTCGCGCCATCTATTAGAAGCTTGAGATTTCATCATTTTCACCGATCATTAACTTTTGACTTTTTTCATTTAATATGAAAAGTGACAAATATTCTCCTACAGAAATATGACATTTGCGGCGTGGTACAAACGCTTTATCAGATCAATGATTAAAAAAATACTTTCAGCGAAAGAATCCTCTAGGTCTTACCGAGAACCGCCCTTGTGAACTGTAGTTAGATAATCACAAATAAAGAACTGTGCTAAATAAAATAAACCTAATAACTTGAGGACGTCCAACAAGTGAAGCAACTAAAACTGACATCATATGAAACTAGCAGAAAAAATAATGATATAAACAAGATTTTGGCCCACCACGCAACTTCAAACAAAAGTTTAGGAAGGAAACCCCCATCAATACTTGAAAGAGCTCTTCGTGGCGAGGTGGGGTAAGGCGTACCGGGCGTACAGGTAGCTCACTCTGTCCTGAGAAACGCTGGAGAGTGCAACAGTGAGTTTGAAAAGCTATTTTCATGAGAAAAAAGAATTTAAAAAAATGCACGGAATCCATAAATAGGTGTAAATAGTCGCGAAGCCTTTAGGAGAAGGAGATTTCTAAATGTGAACGGGATTAGGGAGAACGCATCGAGGGTGCCGATGACGGGTCTAATAGTGATTTTGAAGACTGATTTGCAAAGAGAAAGAGAATAAGGATTTTGACAAAGTACATTGACTGAAATGTCGTTGACGTTGATAGCTTGTTTCTTTCTCGAATATGTTATGAGTGTATTATTTCATAACAGACCCCGTATAAATTGATCTGGTTGTCATTTAGAGTAAACTCGCCGTTTTGCACGGGTGTACACGGCTGCTATCGCATAAGCCCCCAGTATACATGCACCCGTTGTCTGCGTGCGTCCCCACTTGCATGCATCATCCATGGGTATACTAAGCTACTACCTACTCCATCATCTTACCTAAATCCCATCCTTCGCCTGTGATTGTTCTTAAAAAAATAGTTTCATCGATAGAACCTTGTTGTGTGGTCGGTTTAAATTGTTTTTTAGATAGTAAATTTCCTATGGCCGTAATAGCTTACAAATAGTACGTCATTTTTCACAAATTTAATAATCAAGCAAAAAAATGTCAGAGCTTGATTCAACAGCAAGGGCAAACGCATGAACAACCCCCTTCTGCATCCTACATTTACTGTAAAGCTGGGGCTAATAAGAGGTTCCTCAGGATTTTTACGTTTTAACGCTTATGTAATCCTTCTCAAATAAGGGTTGCTTTAGAAAGAGAGTTTTGGATAAAGGCAAAAGCCGATTTGGGACTTTGTCGCAGATTTTTTCAATTTAACTGAAATAATCTAAACCAATCATTCACGCAAGACAATTTGCTATATGTAATTTACCTGGCAAATTTGGACAGCATCGGATGAAAAGCCAGGGAGTTATGGCCAAAAAACTGGCTTTTTTCGTTATATGCGGGGAAGGGAGCAGGACGAAGACGCCAGTATCTTATTTATTGCCTGATGCCAAATTTTTTTGCGACATTTTTGAAGAAAATCGGCTAGAAAGTGAGGAAGCTATCCAAGTTTTTGTTTTAAGTAGTGCGAAAAACCCGAAGTTTTCAAAGTCTCTTTCAGTTTTTTGTGCGAAAGCAATTTCGGAGGAAAACATGAGCAATGTTTTGCCCTAAGTGCAAAGAACATCAGCTCATCCAGTAAAAATTTTGTTCGCGTGTAACTTTGCCTTGGTTTTTGCAAAAAGTCTTACCCACCTTCAGTTTTATCGATTTCTAGGTGAAACCCGAGGGTCCTGAAGATTGACCAGTTAGTGTTGACGTAAATTGATAAATTTGCAACATGTATGTGCAATTTCATCGACATCGGTCGAAAAATGTGGACGTGCATGAATAGCATATATACACATAGACAGACACGCACACACGCACAGACAGACATCTGTTTTATAGATATAGATGCACAAATTATTATTTGTAAGACTTTAGCTAACTGGCATTATATATTACATATGAGATATAACCGTCGATTTCGTTTATGAAAGCATCTTTGCCGCAACCCTCGTGACATAGACGGCGTCCATTATAAGAATTATCGTCTAAACATATTAATACCTGAAGCGTCTCATCAATACAGGCCATTGATTTGGCAAGCCTTATCCCTTCTCTTATTGGAGGGATATATGGCGCAGTGAAGCGTGTTGAATCAGATCCGGGGAACGAAGAATAAAATTGAAAATCAGATCAGAAGTAACTTCATAATATTCCCAGCCTTCTCTTAGCTCAATGGTGAAGAGGTTGGCTCAGGAATTTACGTGAACAATATACCACGACCGTCATTATGCCAGAAAATCAAGCTATCAGCAAACAAAAGCCCCATGTATAAGAAAGAAATCCATGAGTTACTAAATTAGTAAGAGTTCTTTATAAATTTGACATGTTTCGCTATTTATTTAACTTAATCAGGAATCCTGGTAATCGAATGATTCTGATGAAGGTAAAGGCCTGCCGAAATGCGTCGGATTTATAATAGTCTACTAAGCTTTACATATTAATTTATTTTGTCGGATTCCATCCATGTTCTCAGGTCATAAAAAGAAATATATAAATAAATAATAAGTCATGCTGGGGCTTTTAGGCATATATTTCAGGCTCTATACATGGTGAGCGACATTTTGGTGTGAGACAGAAAACAAAGAGAGAATTTATGAGTTATATACAATTAATATATATATATATATATATATATATATATATATATATATATATATATATATATAGATATATGAGTGTGTGCAATATATATATATATATATATATATATATATATATATATTTATGAGTGTGTGCAATATATATATATATATATATATATATATATATATATATATATACATACACAGTTTAAATCGCAATCAGATATGGATAGTATTTTCCGATAGAAACGTTTATAGATTTAACGTTTTATTTAATTTTAATCAGAAAATAAGTCCATAATTTATTTAAAATTATAACTGATTCTAATGTATTCCTTATTCTACCATATACATGAGTGTGTGTGTGTACATGCACACATGCATACATGCATGTATATATGTGGGTGTGTTTGGAGACATACATATATATATATATATATATATATATATATATATGTTGGCGTGTGTGTGTATAGATGTATATATATGTGTGTGTGTGTGTATATATATATATATATATATATATATATATATATATATATGTATGTGTGTGTCTGTGTGTGTATGTTGGTGGATGTGTATAGGCATAAATATATATATATATATTTATGCCTACATATATATATATATATATATATATATATATATATGTAGATACGTGTGTATGTGAGTGTGTGTAAGATTAAGACATAATGTGGAAAAGCTATAAACGACACGTTTCGCCGGCAGAGTTTGCTTCTTTCTGCTTCTTCGGGTTAAAATGTTTGTTTTAATCAATGTCACCCCATGCAAGGAAGTAAAGCCACTAAGACACGAGGCATTACAGGGTATGGAAGAATAGAAACACAAACATAAATAATGAGTGGAAAGAACAAGTGTAAACAGGAGGACAGTACATTATTTCAGATTAAAATTGGTTAGAAGGCTTGAAGCCGGAAGGAAAGTCCACAAGAGAGCCCAAGCTGCAACTGATGAGATCTTGACGCCATTCTAGTGACGTGATTAAATTCATGAAGTCTGGCTACCATAGAGGAGAGCTCATCCGAACAATGAAAGTAATTATAGAATAAGCAAAGAGAGGCAAAATAACGGCGGTGGGAAATTGACTGAAGCCGAGCTGCAAGGTCAGACCAAATAATATTGCGGATTTTTCTTTTGATCTTATGAAGGGGTTCCAGGTAAATAGCAGGGCCACCAGACCATATGTAACAGTAATATTCGAATTATGAACGAATGGTCGACTTATAGATATGTAAGATATACTCTGATTGTCACACACGAAACAGTGAACCGATTTTCATTGCAGCTGACCTAGCAAGGGTTCAATGAAGTCTTTCCACTTCATATCAGCTGAGAACCTTAGTACGAGAGGGCACATCAATACACTTTTCAGGAGGTTAGCATCAGTCATGCTGATAGAAGTCAGGAATCTCTCGGATGTTTAATAGAGAGAATTTTAGTTTTAGAAGCAAGCCATCTTTTGCCCCAGTTAACGACGGACTGAAATTTTGACCTTGTCAGACTGATAAGTCTTACTATTGAGGCAGGTGTAAATGGTAGTGTCGTCAGCATAGATGCCAAGTTGAGAGCTGATGTCATCGGTAAGGTCATTAATCAATATTCAAAACACGGTAGAACCAAGGATGAAACGCTGGAGGAAACCAGCGTTAGTACGAAAGGATGTAGACGAGTGCCGTTTAGGACAAATTTTAATTCGCGATTTGATAGGAAAGACTGGGTCAGTTCAAACATGTCTCTGGAGACCACGTAACTTTTCGGCTTGTTGAGAAAACCGGTATGCCAAAACCCTGTCAAGTGCTTTCGATATATCTAAAGCTAGATCTCTGGCTTCAGCGTTTTTATAAACTCTTTCCGCAATTATTTATCAGTACAGCAACAGTTGACCTAGAGAAACGAAGGCCACACTGCTTGTTTGAGCATAGGCTCTGCGATGAAAGATGCTGAAACAATTCAATATTGATTAGGGTTTCTAGGACCCCCCCCCCAAATAGGTAAAAGTTTAAAAGACCGATAGTTAGAAAGATCGGACGATTCAGTAGAGCTATTAAAAACTGGAACAACAGACGATGACTTCCAGCAGGCGGGAAAGGGGGGTGGCGAGGAATTTATTATACATTTTAGAGAGGACAGGAGCCAGTTCGGGAGGACAATGACTATTAAAGAGATACCATCGGGTCCACTTGTTTTGTGGGAATCTAAGTTAGAGATGAGAGCAGAAACCATGGAAGGGGTTATATGCATATCACTCAACATAGATTCTAAGTGGGAAATCAGGCAGATTAGTCCAGTGTGGAGCTTGAGGAGAAATTACGGTCAAAGCATTAAGCTTTATCAGAAGAGGATGATAAAGCCTCAAATCGTTTGAAAAGAGGAGGAATAGAGAATTTGCACTTAATTAATACCCTCTTACCGAGTCACCAGTAATTACGAGACCAAAAGTTGTTAGGAGATATGCGGTGCCTCACTAAAACTGTTACGACTGAATAGTGAGTTCGATCCTCACTGGGTGCTCCATACTTTCGGCCTTTTGCCACATCTAAACTATGCTTGAAAAATCTTTATGTGGTGCCTCATTCTCTCGGAAATAGGGATTTCGATCCTTCGAGAACTCGCTCACATTTATTACGAGTAGTAACGAATAGGCACTTGCTGTAGCGAGAGCTGTCATGCTGGTATAGCCGAAAATAGTGGCTTCTGTGTGATATAGCGGCCATGCATGCTGACGTGGACAATGAAGAGTATTGAGGTTTCACCTGGTATTCCCGAGAAGGGGTAAAAGTGTCCATGTCGGCTTTGACCCAGAAAGTGACCACAATGGTGTAATTTTCAATTGGGAGATTAAATATGTCAGTCCGAGGGGTGTTACGAAGAAAATAATGAAGTGAGCCCCAATCAGCATGATGTAACTGAATGAGGTCTTATGGATAGGATGTTCCTATTTAATGGATGACTGAAACGAAATAGTAATGGATAGCATATAGCGGCCTGAGTTACCAAGAAGGCAGTGTTGCGAAACGCGAAAAGAGTAAGTAGTGGGTTTGAGAAATAAATAAAGTAGAGATGCTTGTCGCTCCGTTTTGCTAGGGAAATGATTTGAATGGGAAATAGAAAAATTTAATGTCACCAAAGAGAAAGTGTCTTTTATATACTGTCATCTATTGTACCTAATATATTCCAGTCTTGCGGCAAGGGGAGCCATAAAAGAAAAAAATAAGAGATAGCTGACAGAGTTTAATAACGAAAGACGAATGCACATGAATGAGTAGTCATGGGCATCAAAAGACAATTCCTAAGCCAGTGAAAGATTATCCCGGATGTAGACACCAAGACCATGCATGGGAATGCTGGAGCCTTTTCGGCATAGAGGTAGATAGCCTGGAACCAAGAATTTATTGGTAGCAATGGAAGAATTTAAGTTGGTTTCACGCAGGGCAAAGCCATCTGATTACCGTTCAGAGAGAAAAAGTTCAACGCTGCAGAATTTGGAACGGATACACCGAATACTGGAGAAAGAAAGGTGGGGGTGGAGAAGTTTGTTTTTTTTTACTAATTTTGATGTATTAGGTTGGTGCAAAAATAATGGAGTTTTTTTACGTATTTTTTTTTTGCACCAACCTAATATTTCTTTAAATGATTCCTTTTAAGGAGAGAGATCAAAGACCACTATAGTTCTCACTATTTGTCGTCACTGGCAGTACAAATCAGCCAGTGGGTGGCTGAGAGCAGAGATTAATGTGGTCACACGATTGCCCACAGGAAATTGTTGTGGCCTTGTTAGGGCCAGAAATAAAGTCACAAGAGAGGAACTGGATTAAACAAATATATTAACAGAAACATTAATACAAACATATACAAACGAGAGTGTTACAGCAAGAATGTTCAGTCCAACTGTCAGAGATAACTGCTAGAAACTTCACTCTTCAAAAGGCAGTACCTGCTCCTATTTATAGCTGGGGAGTGTTGTGGCCTGTTTAGGGGTCAGGTAAAGAACACGGAAGACGAAGTTAGGTTGAACAAGTTTATTGAAATAATAGAAAAGCAAGAGTGTTAGTAATAAGTAGATAGAGGTGTACGTCCGAACGATAGGTTAAAACTCCGTCTACGCTTCCAACCGACTCTAACAGTTAGTATTTGTGAGAGGAGGAAGAGTTCATTCTACTCTAGGAGGGTTTACCATAACAGAGAGTCCATGCGCGCGTGGATAAAGTACCATAAAAGAAATATATGCAGGGTTACCTTGCACAACAGGTAACCGATATTATGTGACTGTTGATTCAGGCTCCCAATGATCTCTTGGAAGCAACAGCCAGCAAGATACCAACCCGGTATCCTCAAATTAACCTGTAAAGAAAAATTAAAATGAAAAAAAAAAAAATAAATAAACTACCCCCCGCCCGCCAAAAAAAATTAATCATAATACGAAGGAATTCATATTAATTAATAATTTTGAGGTCTACTACGAAATAAAAAAATAATCGGGATGGTAAAATTTAATTCACCCTTAATTTTTCAACATTGTTAAGTAACCGTGGGTAAGCATATTCTAAATTAAACAATTTCAGGTGGGGTTCAGTTATGTGATAAACCCTTACGCGATTATGCATCTTTCGATACATGAGTGACGAGGCAATTTTTCCCCGCAGTAGGTTGCCATTTCTTTCTGTGGTAGAATGCCATAAAATTTATACAATCCGGTCTGTCCTGCTATTCAACCATTGCTGGTTGGGAGAAGAAGAGGATTCAGACCTTTCCCAACGGTAGTAGCGCGTAAGTGAATGTAATGGATTCGACTGGAATTCGAACTCGGATCTCCGAATTCTCAATCCGAGCTGCCCAGTCTATCCTGCTATTCAAACACTGCTGGGTGGAAGAGGAAGAGGATTCAGACGTTTCCCAAGGGTATTAGCATGTAAGTGAATGTAATGGATTCGACTGGAATTCGAACTCGGATCTCCGATTCCTCAATCCGAGCTGCACGGTCTGTCCTTCTATTTATCCATTGCTGGGCGGAAGAAGAAGAAGAGCAGTCATACCTTTCCCAATGGTATTAGCACATAAGTGAATGTAATGGATTCCACTGGAATTCAAACTCGGCTCTCCGATTCCTCAATCCAAGCCGCTATCCATTACTCCACTGTTGAATTAAAAAGCTTGATATTTAAATAGCAATAGAGAAAAGAAAAAAAAACGATAGAAAAGCAAGTGTGTTTTAAAACATCGGAAGCGAAAAAACAAAATAAAAAAATAAAAAAGAGTTAAACATTCACAAAAATCCATATTAATAAAAAAAAAAAGACAACATTCAATAATACCAACTATGAACATGGACATAATATCATGACCGTGTGTTGAAAATGAAAACATTATATAAATACATACATACAACAAAATATTTCTTGTTTACAGATAATATATTTAAATCTTGAAAATGGCTAAATGTATAGCCGAATGCATTCGGACAGTTTTTATATAATTTAACATCTGAAAAGAAAGAAAATATTAGATTAGATGAGAAATTGTATAAAAAAACTAAATGAAACCAACCTTGAAAATGGCAAAATGTATAGCCGAAAGCGCTCGGATAAAAAGAATATTCGGACAGTTTTTATATAATTTAAAATCTGAAAGGAAAAAAAAATATCAGATTATTTGAGAAATTGTATAAAAAAACTAAATCAAAGTAACTTGTCTGTCGTATTCAGTGAAATGTGCATGAAAGAACGATTGTTTCCTAAATACACGAATATATATATATATATATATATACATATATATATATATATATATACATATATATATATATAATTATTTTTAAAAAAATATGATTCCAACTCGCTACATAAGATGTCTCATGTTTCAATTAATTTAATTATATTTATGCTCTACTTTCGTATCGAGCACTATTTTTTAAAAATAATTACAAAAATACTAAGGAACTTTGGATTATTTACCAAACCAGTTTCTTTCCTATTTTCTACAATATTTTCACACACACACACACACACACACACACACACACACACATATATATATATATATATATATATATATATATATATATATATATATATATATATAGGAACAATGCTTTGACACCAGAGAATAGATAGCTTTGAATAAACAAAATTTTATGTTCATTTTTTTTTTTTTTTTTAGGAGCTAGGCAACCTTTCGACTAACGCTTCTTCAAGGACCGATCTTTGGCAAAACTGAAGCAATGAGAATGAATTAAATAAAAGCAATTAAGCAATCGGACAACACCTATTAGAGAATGGGATGTGCTCGTCGTGTTTCACGGTGAACTCAGTCTCTGTTCTGCATATAGGCCGTTCCAAAGACCATTTGTTAATTCTGGAGGCCATTTGCCTTGAATTGTATCAATTTTCTCTTTGCAGACAAAGTATAATTTTTTGCCGTCTTTAATTTTTTTGCGGGGTGTGTGGGGATTAGTGAGCGTTTCTTTACTTGTTTTATGCTCTGCTTGGTTCATGTACTTATTCTCTTGAGTTTACGCATTTATTTTAAACGTAAATTATTTTAGACGTGATCCAGACTTACCTCCACAAACTTTCCTGCATATTTGCAGTCTAATTACTACAGTTGTTCTGTGACACTATTTAGCTATTGGCTAACTAATTAAGCATGGAAATTAAAAGCGAGAAATACTTAAGACGAGAAGAAGCTATGACGAAAGACATACTGAGCGATGTTAATTTTTTAACAAAAGAAAAATGGGTAAAGATTTTATTTTCATTTGCGAATAAAAGTATTTTTTTCGCAGAAGATAGAAAATTCCTAAGATCTCGGATCTGTCAGAATTAATTTGTTCCATGACGCGTCGAGGAAGAGCAGAGTATGGATAAAAGAAAATTTCAATTTGGTCAAAAGTCTTACAAAGTAGAATGCTAGAAGATAATCGAAAATTGGGCCAAGCATGCGACCGAGAAAGAAGTAGGTGAAACCCCCCAAAAGAAAAGAGAAGGGAGAAGAGAAAAAGAAAAAGAATAAGCCATTAACTATCTTTCGGAGATATCATTTGGTTTTGAAAGGGGAGCAACCTGTGTTATGTCCAGAACTGGCCATGATAAAAGTTTCTTACCTGGACAGACTGTTGGCGACAGAATGCGATGATGTTGAGGAAGACAAAGAGATTCAGTTGACCACCCAGATAATAACTTGGCGAAAATCCCATTAATGAATTCCAGATGACATCAAGTTAAGATAAGATTTAATGTCCACGGTACGATTCGTGGGGGTTCTAGTCGATGGAAAAGAAAGAAAAGAAAAAAGGCAGATATTTTTTTTCTTTGAGTGATAATTGTAAACTGAGGCCAGTCTAGCCACACTGCCGAGCGTTGATTGGCTGAATGGTGGCGTGAGCGATGGTCAAAGGTAAACATATAAGAAAGAAGGGAAACCTGTTGACGCCCTCTGAGGGGATTGGTGTGAGATACCAATATGAGAAAAAAGGGAAACCTGTTGACGCCCTCTGAGGGGATTGGGGTGAGATACCAATATGAGAAAGGAAGAATTTAGGAAGACAATTCCCTTACGAACCCCTGTAAAACAGAAAGTAATTGACTTCAAAAATAGGAAGTGATAAATTTTCCTGTCCGAAAACAAAGAAAATCCTTATTGCGGATTTGGAGTTTTCGAGGAACCCAAACCACGACAGACCCACACCAGTTTTGGTCGACGTCCATATTAACGAACCAGAGTAAAGAAACAGTCGGGCAGTCACAGTTGGCAACAGTTGGCGACAATTGGAGTCACAGAGTTGAGTGGCAGTTGAGCTGTGAGCTCGGAGACCAGCCTCGCAGGAGCGGACTGAAAGATTTCCACGCATTCCGACTTAGACTTCTAACCAAAAACAATGTTTTTTGAAGAACGACTTAGACTCACATCACCAAAACAAGTTTTACGAATATCGACTGAAGATACCCAAAACCAGTTTATTGAAAAACAACTTAAGATATGAAGACTCGCTTAAGAAACGCAAAGTGTCACGAATCCATAAAAGAGGCGGGTTGGGAGAAAGACGCACTCCTGTATTCAGCAAACAGATATAAGGGTACTTGTTATTCTTTTTAACACATTTGAATCTTTTGAGTTGTTACTTTATTTTCTTTTGCATATACTTGTGCGGTATCACCTTTGCCCCGAATTCGGCTTGCACTACGGCCCGACGCCTGATTGATTTCGTCTAACTAAGATCAAATCACAACGTGGGTAGGTTACACTAGAAATCAAAGCAGTTACTTCGGTAACCAGACGTTGGAGGCGAGCTGAGAACGACAAAGCTGATGCCGAATTTAACCAGATTTCCATCCGAATCAGCCAAGGGTTAGCTCGTCACAGGATAGCACAGAAGCAAGACGAGGGTGACGTCACAGTGCGGACAATCGTTCCCTAAAGAAGCGTTAGTCGAAAGGTTGCTTCGGTCCTAACAAAAAAAAATTGAGCATAAAATTATGTTTATTCAAATCGATAGAAAGGGTGTCCCAAAAGTCATGCTACAATTGTCAGAAAATGTACCCTTTGGAAATAGCAACGAGAGGAAATTTGCATGATATCATCTTTCATAATTAGACTAATAAAATGACCTAATTATATATTTTCACATATAGAAACATTATTTAATTCGGTAAATATAAAATTTACAAGGCTTTCCAATAGTAGTGCAGCTTTTGGGACACCGTATATATATATATATATATATATATATATATATATATATATATATATATATGTGTGTGTGTGTGTGTGTGTGTGTCTGTTCGCGCCGCCAGAGAAATACAACAATTATGTTTTAAAATTAATTTAAACAAATTTAAATCTTTATTGAAATTATTCATTTAATTTCAGGCTAATAGATTAAATTCAATATTTTCAACAAACAAAATATTTTGCTGCATTTTAAGACTAACTTAATTTGACTGAAAATTTTGTTGTTTTTTTTACATCGATAAAAATCTCTGATTTTAGCCATTTTTAGCTATATCTCTCAACGCAATGTAATTCTTTTTATTAAAATATTTTCAAAAATAAAATATCATTTTCTGAAAATATTTGGGGAATATTAGCTCAGTTAGACTTTAATTAATCTAATTTGAGAGAAATATTACTTTTACTTTTAAATATCGCAAAAATGTATTTTTTGTCAGATGTAGGTGTTTATTGAAGGGGTTGACAGTTTGCCAACTTGACGTACAGCCCGAAGTTTCTCTATTTTTTTTTTCTCCGGGGATGGAAAAATTACTTGGGAATATAATGTGAACGCCATTTTTATATAATGTTTAACTTACCCTATAATCTTTAAAGTTTGGGAAAATGTTCTCCGTAATATAATATTTTATTGAATTTTAGTTCCCTTGGGCAGAGAGAATCCCCAGATGAGGCTATATCGAAGGACATACTCTCGTCTCGGGAAATAACTACATTAACCCGTTTTATACGGGGGCTGCGGGAAATTTTGGCCGAGTCTACGGGCTCGGATACCCACATTAAATTCGGCCTTGTGCCACATCTGATCGCGTGGGGCGGTTGGTAGATATCCTGCAGTTGGAGAGTCATTGTGGAATTCTCTTGACTCACTTATAATAGTTGACTTCTTCTTCTACGCGCCGCTGGCGAATCTTATATGTGCTGTTCTCGCCCTAAGTATTATCGGTCCTTACCAACCTTCGTTTGATTATTCTATTCATTAACCTTCCCTAGTTCACAACAAAATATCTGCACTGATGGTACTTCCAGGTTTCAACAGATCATAACAGGTTGACATCTTTCTTATTCGACCAGATGCAAGGCAAGGTTTTTTAGGGTTTTTTTTTTTTTGGATAGAGAACTGGATTCAGTCATGGCACCCGTTTCATATTTCATGATGACCAGTGTCCTTTTCGTTTACAGATAACATGCAAAACACATTTTTTATCACTTGTAATAATGGGACTCAAAAATTTTTCTGGGTAAACACCTGTCGCAGACGGGAGAATATTGTGTCCAGTTACGAAGCAAAAGCTCATGAAAGATCCATATCACTTCTCTGAAAGTTTTACCAACAAAGTTCTGCAATGTACTATGAACAAACACATGTAGAGAAGGTTAATTTAGTCTTGACATAGTTTCTTACATTTCACAACTGGTTCTGACGTAGTTTGTTGATTCATAATCCATAGCGGTGAAATACAGAATTACTTTTCAAACACCCTACACATTTTTCTTTCTGAATAACAAAACAATTTTAATTAATTTTAATTCAAAATGGAATTGGACAAGATTACGTTTAACCTTGTCAGTCCTGCGTTAAATGTATATTTTCATACACTTTACATAGATTAAATTAATACCGTACGTTCTGCATAACAGAAAACAGAATTAATCTTACTCGATAATTAGGAATGAAAATTGGACTTTTTACAGTGTAAAATGTTAAATATTAGATTTAAATCTTTTCCATATAACGAAATGATTTTGTAATTCATTTTTAATTCGTTTAAATTCATGAGCCGATAACCCTTCTCCATTTAACTACTGATCACATGCAACAGCGTTTTATATATATATATATATATATATATATATATATATATATATATATATATATATATATATATATATATATATATATATATATATATATATATATATATATATATATTTATTTATTTGTAAGGGATGTATGGGTAGCGTTTTAGGACGTACAGTGAAATCGGCGTGTCGAGTTCAATTTCCAGCCTTTCTGTTTCCTTTATTTAACGTCAATATCCCCTATCTATGTTTCTCCCAGTTTGGGGTAAAATAGCAGAATAAATTGCGTTCTCTTGCTCTTGTTGCCAACAAACCTAAGAGAAAGAATATTCTGAATTCTAAACGAGCCTAATCACACCACTGCTGCAATGATCATAATATCTATAATGTACATTTACGACCCGAATGGCGTAAGGGGTTCATGACTGACGTGAATAGGTATATATATTTTGTTATTATTGTGAAGACTAGTTTTTAAATTGATAGCGCTCGTAGTATAATGCTGCTTGTGATTATGAGTTGAAAATATTTTTTTTTGCACATTTCACATTCTTGATACACATATATACACATCAGCACTATTCATGCAACTCTAGCAGCTCAAATTCATGCAACAAATCTTGTAGTATATTGCTGCTGGGCTCAAATAAGGCGATGAAAACTTATATATTAAACTATATAAATATCTTTATTGTTTTAAGTTGCGGTGAGTGGATACAGTGAGGGAGAATCGAAGAGGTTAGGATTGTACACATAGAAACTGACAGAAACATTTTTGGTGAACCTCTAGTATAGCCACAGATCATACACATGACAACTTTTGTGGAAGTCTTAAGGGACATTAATATCAAATGTTCCTTTCATACTGTTGAGGGTTTCACCCCTTTTTATACAAATGGACTCACCCAGTGTATACTTATACTACGGCTACGTGAAGACCCGAGAGAGAGCAAGACCAAAGAGTCGAGTCGAGAGTGACAGAGTAAAAGGTTGTAGGTAACCGGAAGAGTGAGGGTGAGATAACAGCGTTGTAGGTGTCACAGTGAGCGAGCACGCAGACTCAGTAAGAAATCATACAGCGATACTTCAATACCAAAAACTGTATATATATTTTGCTACTAACCCGTATTCCTGGAACTACTAACCTGCTTTACCAGTTTGTATCATTACGTTAATACATTATTTTCATATATTCATTCCTGGCGTTTGTTATTTATTGGTACCGGATTTCAATCCGGAATCAACAACACATACCACCTGTAATGTAAATAATGTTTATATCCATACATTATATATATTGCAAAGGTTGTCAAAGCCTGTGGTGATAGTGGGGACAAGCCCCTATTGTCTGTAAAATGCTTCCATTGAATGCATCACAAATAGCCTCTGACAACTAACTCAAGGTGTAAGCCAGAGAATTGTCAAAGACGAACAAATGGTGCCTCATAATCAGCTGCTTCAGATAGAAGGAGCTTGAGAGCCCAGGAAAGCAGCCAATCTAGAGGAAGGGACAGCCTAATTTTAAATCTTCACTACCTTATTGCTATATCCAAACATGGAAAAGACTATAGAAGTAAAATCCAGACAGAAAACCCAAAGTGGAACCCCAAAGGTGGTTGGCTGTCAACACTGACAACTTTCTGTTTCAATTCTATATATACCAATTTTAGTCCTTAAAAAATAAAACAATAAACTTCTGTTTGCTTAATATATTGTGATTATGATTATAAGTTGAAAAGATTTTTTTACACCTTTCACATTCTTCGTACTCATATATACACATCAGCATTATTCATGAAACTCTGAATACATATCTAGCAATTCAATTATTCATGCAACAAATCTTGTAGTATATTGCTGCTGGGCTCAAATAAGGTGATGAACACTTATATATTAAAATATATAAATATCTTTATTGTTCGAGTTGTGACAAATAGGTAGAGTGAGAGAGAATCACAAAGGTTAGTATTGCACACACAGGAATTGACGGAGACAAATCTTTGGTGAACCGCTAGCTACAAATATATAGCCACAGATCATACTGAGACAACTGTGGAAATCATAAGGGACATTAATATCACAGGTTTTTTTTAATACCATATGCTGCCTATCTGACCATGCTCTCTTTCTTTCAGCTTTCTCACAGGAGACTTCATTAATATCTGTCAATCTATTTGCCACAATTTCTATCTATCTATCTATCTATCTATCTATCTATCTATCTAGTCGCTCTGTCTGTCTGTCTGACTATCTATCTATCTAACTTATCTTTCTATCTATCAGACTGTAGTGTCTCTTTGTCTATATTGTCTGTTCATCTACCTATATTGCCTTTATGGCTATCTATCTATCTATCTATCTATCTATCTATCTATCTATCTATCTATCTATCTATCTGTCTGTCTCAGTCTCTTCATTATCTATCTATCTATCTATCTATCTATCTATCTAAGTCTCTTCATTATCTATCTATCTATCTATCTATCTATCTATCTATCTATCTATCTATCTATCTATCTCCTCTAGTCTCTTCATATCTATCTATCTCCCCCAGTCTCTTCATATCTATCTATCTATCTATCTATCTAAGTCTCTTCATTATCTATCTATCTATCTATCTATCTATCTATCTATCTATCTATCTATCTATCTATCTATCTCCTCTAGTCTCTTCATATCTATCTATCTCCCCCAGTCTCTTCATATCTATATATCTATCTATCTATCTATCTATCTATCTATCTATCTGTCTGTCTCAGTCTCTTCATTATCTATCTATCTATCTATCTATCTATCTATCTATCTATCTATCTATCTAAGTCTCTTCATTATCTATCTATCTATCTATCTATCTATCTATCTATCTATCTATCTATCTATCTCCTCTAGTCTCTTCATATCTATCTATCTCCCCCAGTCTCTTCATATCTATCTATCTATCTATCTATCTATCTATCTATCTCCTCTAGTCTCTTCATATCTATCTATCTCCCCCAGTCTCTTCATATCTATCTATCTATCTATCTATCTATCTATCTATCTATCTATCTATCTATCTATCTATCTATCTATCTATCTATCTGTCTGTCTCAGTCTCTTCATTATCTATCTATCTATCTATCTATCTATCTATCTAAGTCTCTTCATTATCTATCTATCTATCTATCTATCTATCTATCTATCTATCTCCTCTAGTCTCTTCATATCTATCTATCTCCCCCAGTCTCTTCATATCTATCTATCTATCTATCTATCTATCTATCTATCTATCTTCTCCAGTCTCTTCATTATCTATCTATCTATTTATCTATCTATCTATCTATCTATACCAGTCCTTTTTCTATCTATCTATCTATCTATCTATCTATCTATCTATCATTTTCTGTTTATTCATATCTATCTATCTATCTATCTATTTATCTATCTATCTATCTATCTATCTATCTATCTATCTATCTATCTATCTATCTATCTCCTCTAGTCTCTTCATATCTATCTATCTCCCCCAGTCTCTTCATATCTATCTATCTATCTATCTATCTATCTATCTATCTATCTATCTATCTATCTATCTATCTCCTCTAGTCTCTTCATATCTATCTATCTCCCCCAGTCTCTTCATATCTATCTATCTATCTATCTATCTATCTATCTATCTATCTATCTATCTATCTATCTATCTCCTCTAGTCTCTTCATATCTATCTATCTCCCCCAGTCTCTTCATATCTATCTATCTATCTATCTATCTATCTATCTATCTATCTATCTCCTCTAGTCTCTTCATATCTATCTATCTCCCCCAGTCTCTTCATATCTATCTATCTATCTATCTATCTATCTCCTCTAGTCTCTTCATATCTATCTATCTCCCCCAGTCTCTTCATATCTATCTATCTATCTATCTATCTATCTATCTATCTATCTATCTATCTATCTATCTATCTATCTCCTCTAGTCTCTTCATATCTATCTATCTCCCCCAGTCTCTTCATATCTATCTATCTATCTATCTATCTATCTATCTATCTATCTATCTATCTATCTATCTATCTATCTCCTCTAGTCTCTTCATATCTATCTATCTCCCCCAGTCTCTTCATATCTATCTATCTATCTATCTATCTATCTATCTATCTCCTCTAGTCTCTTCATATCTATCTATCTCCCCCAGTCTCTTCATATCTATCTATCTATCTATCTATCTATCTATCTATCTATCTATCTATCTATCTATCTATCTATCTCCTCTAGTCTCTTCATATCTATCTATCTCCCCCAGTCTCTTCATATCTATCTATCTATCTATCTATCTATCTATCTATCTATCTATCTATCTCCTCTAGTCTCTTCATATCTATCTATCTCCCCCAGTCTCTTCATATCTATCTATCTATCTATCTATCTATCTCCTCTAGTCTCTTCATATCTATCTATCTCCCCCAGTCTCTTCATATCTATCTATCTATCTATCTATCTATCTATCTATCTATCTATCTATCTATCTATCTATCTCCTCTAGTCTCTTCATATCTATCTATCTCCCCCAGTCTCTTCATATCTATCTATCTATCTATCTATCTATCTATCTATCTATCTATCTATCTATCTCCTCTAGTCTCTTCATATCTATCTATCTCCCCGAGTC
The DNA here is from genome assembly GCA_963932145.1 of Acanthosepion lycidas. Taxonomy (NCBI): domain Eukaryota; kingdom Metazoa; phylum Mollusca; class Cephalopoda; order Sepiida; family Sepiidae; genus Acanthosepion; species Acanthosepion lycidas. The sequence goes on from OZ010608.1 coordinate 45,507,820, forward strand.
TCTTCATATCTATCTATCTATCTATCTATCTATCTATCTATCTATCTATCTATCTATCTATCTATCTCCTCTAGTCTCTTCATATCTATCTATCTCCCCCAGTCTCTTCATATCTATCTATCTATCTATCTATCTATCTATCTATCTATCTATCTATCTATCTATCTCCTCTAGTCTCTTCATATCTATCTATCTCCCCCAGTCTCTTCATATCTATCTATCTATCTATCTATCTATC
>OZ010608.1:45513057-45618057 GCA_963932145.1 Acanthosepion lycidas
TCGCACACTGATACAGTAGGATTAAGACCAAATGTCCTTCCTCAACCGATATCCACTACGCATTTCTAAAACCAAATCAGGCCTCAATTTCAAATAAGAGTGTATACTATAATGACGTACGACATAATACAAATGTCGTATTAAACAATGTGTATCATGTTTATCGGTCGGTATATTCGAGAAATCTTAACCAATATGTGCTCTCTTGTAGCAATCGAACCTGCGTCTCCTTTATAGAACAACAACCTTCCCCCATATGTTGCGTACAAACTCAGACAAGCTCAGACAATTTCTCACCTTCAGTTCTCCTGAGATGAGCTACACAGCATAGTCGATTTTGAATGAGCAGTTTCTCTCTGGTAGATGTTTGGCCGGTTATAAAATAACTGTTTCTGGTGTGAAAGACTGTCACATGATCTCTAAGATATTTTGATTAAACCTATACCAAGTTTTGATATGTTGGTGAAATATAGTTCATGCCTCCGAAAAGTATAGGACAAGAGTCAGGAAACACGATTGGTAAACAGTGATCTTAATGCTGGGTGAGATATCTGTTTGATCAGACCCATTTTTTTTATTTCTAATTTATCGCAGGTTTTGATCGCATTTTCGATTCAACAACTGATAATTGATTTCGGGATCGAAAAAAATCGTCTCTAGCGAGTGTACTTCCAAGTAGAGGAAAGGATCAACAACCACGAGCCTGTCACCCTAAAAGAAACGTAAGGTTTAACATAGCGTTGCCCTGGATGGTTTGTCTTCTTAACCTTATTCTTTTTACGCATACTCTCGAAAAATGGTATATTATGGGTTACATGTTCTTTTATCAGCAAGGAAGTCCGGATTGTCAGTATAGAATAACTCTTGAACAACTGCCTGGAAAGTCTTTGATTTAGCATTGAAACGAATAGAGTCAAATACATTAATTGTGGGCCTAAAACGCAGGAACACACGAAGAGTCACATTAAAGAATCTAGCGAATAATATGGCAGCAGGAATGTCCCCTAGGTTAACTCCATTGTAGATCACTGCATGGGATTCAATAGACCCACTAAAATTTCACCCTTTAATCTCCCTATGAAGTTGAGTGAACATTACAAATTATGGTGGATGCAACTTATATTACTGAAAATAGTCCAGAGAGACAACCCATTTGTGGAGTCAAAGATCTAGGTCAGATTGGCATAAACCTGATACAATGCAACACGATGTTCTAAGCATTTCTCATGGATTCGAGGTGCTGAGATCAAATTCGATGTGCCTCTCCCCGTTCTAAACAACATTTTCGCGCAGGGATGACCCCACTGAAAATCCCTATTCTACAATTATTACGTAGATATTTGCAAAATCTTTACCCACTGGCTTACGCAGGCACATGCCGTGATAATGCCCACACAATGGTTTAGAACCGTTTCATTTCAATAGGGAGATAATTATCGCATCTTGCCAGTCCTGCGTTACAGCTGACTTTGGTCAAACACTCGAAATGATATTATCTCTACAGAAAGCTTGTCGCCACCATGTATTAGAATTTCGCGTCAAACGCCATCAAAATTTGGTGCCTTCCCAGTATTACCCTTTTTATTGTTTTCTTGATCCCTTCCAAAGAAGGATGACCCAACGTCTCATCAATCCAACATCGTATCTCATTGATGTTATCTTCATTAAATACTGAGGTGTTATAAAAGAAAGATAGGTAAAATGTTCAGTTCAGCGTTTCATTCTACCCTGCAGGTCACTCAAAAAACAAACCCGTCCGTAGACATGAGTGATAGCACAGAGGAGATTTGGCAGCTTCAAAAGATCTACTAAATCAGGTGATATAGCGTTTTGGAGTCATTCCGATCGCATGCACCCTGAGGAATATATATATATATATATATATATATATATATATATATATATATATATAATTAAATACCAGAAAGAATTGCTGGATCTTTTTCTTGGCAGAAAAGCCTTTGGGGCAGGCAGGTTTTTATTCTCGATATCAAAACTTCGGATAGAGAGTAGATAAAATTAATTTGTAGAAGTTTATCACTTAGCTGAGTGGTGTACATTCGGTCATGCCTACTACAAAATAATGGGCAAATGCAAACACTGAAACAAATATCTACTTTGTTATTTAAATAGTAATATAAACAGAGACCTACAACATATACCGAATCACACCGATTTTTTTTTCTTTGTATGTGCTATGTACTTTCAGGTCGTAGGCGGTCATGGCTAACGACCTCTCTCTATCCCTTGGAGCACTCAGCAAGCTCCTTTAATCTGCTTCCTCCCCTAGATCACGTTCTGTCATCCACCTGCTCAAGCTCGTCAGCACGCGCTGCCTTCCCTTGCCTCTTCTTCCTTCTATTCGAACCTTGGGTATCAGGTTCTACAGGCCCTCCTTTCTCCTTACGTGTCCCAGAAACTTCAGCTGACTCTTTCTGATGTTAAGTATAAGCCTTCTGCTTCTTTGTAACCTCTCTAAACCATCCTTGTTTGTAACCTCATCGTTGCTCACATGCTCGGTTCATGATATCCTTAGCATCCTTCTGTACAACCACATCTCCGTCGCCTCATGTTACTTCTTCACCTTTGAGGAAATCGTCCAACATTCGCTGCCGTAAAGAAGGACAGATATCACGTAACAGCTAAGTATTCTTTCCTTTGTTACCAAAGAAAATCCTCCTGTCTCGCAATACTCTGTGCAGCTTTTGGAATGTGTCCGTGGCCATCTCAATACGTCTACGGATCTCAGTGTCGCATTTATCATCCCCTGTTAAGACGTTTCCCAGATATTTAAACTTCTGCGTCTTCTTGATTCTAGTGCTCCCGACCTGCAAATCACATTTCGGGCTATTCCTCTTGCTGAAGACCAAGCATTCTGTCTTCTTGTAGTTAATGCTTAGTCCTTTCTTCTCGCTCTCCGCCAGTACCTTCAGTCGGTGATTTTGTAGTTTCTCTTCCTTGTCTGCTATCAGTACTCCGTCATCTGCGTATCTTATGCTGTTAGGATTGTGACCACCAATGCTAAATCCTGGTAGGGTTTCCAATTCTCTCAGAATTGCCTCGTTGTATAGGTTGAACAGGTCGGGTGAGAAGACCAATCCATACCTAACGCCCCTTTCTATTTTTGTATATACACTGAACTCGTTCTCTATGCATGTGCATTCTGTTGGCTGCCAGTATAGGTTCTTGATTACTGTGATAACTTTCACGAATATATCAAGATTGTTGAGCAATTCCATCGGCGAAGGCCTTTGTGTAATCTATGAAACATAGATACACGTCCTTCTGCATCTGTATAGTTCTTTCTGATAACATCCTGAGCATGAATAATGCGCCCTTTGTTCCGGTGTCTTTAACGAAACCCCACTGTTCTTGTCCTAGCTCTGGCCCTGATTCAACAGAATACAGATGATAAGTTTTGTCATGTGGCTCATCAGGCTTACTTTTCGGTGGAGTTCGCATCCGTTTGCGCCAGGTTTCTTAGGCATAGCTACCAAGATAGGGCTGATAAGGTCTCCCGGTATATCCTCGCTGTTGTAGATTTAATTTGTTATTTCGGTGGTCTTGTCTGTGCCAAAGTCATCTAAGGCTATCAGCATTTCTGTTACAATATTCCGTCTGGCCCAGCTGCCTTGTTTCTGTTTAATTTGGCCACTGCAGCTTTTACTACGGTTTTCAGAATTCCAGGTCTCTCTGTAGTTCTCTGTATTAATGGCTGTTTTCTTTCGTCGTGGAAATATTCTTCAATATACTCGCTCGAGCGTTGAAGAAGTTTTTCCTTCTTTGTTGTTTCCATCCTTTGATTTTAAGCACCCTGTTGACGAGCATGTCTTCTTTCCTGCTAGTTGTCACATTTGTTTGTGCATGTCTCTTTTGTTGGTAATACGCAATCTTTCTATTTCTGCACATTTTTCGTTTAGCCATTCTTCTTTAGCTTGCCTGCATTTAGTCCTTATTTCATTGTGTAATTTTCTGTACTCCGTCCCGTATATTGACAGGATTTTCTATCTCATCAGTCATCCAATCGTTTTTGCTTTTTAGTCCTCTCTTCTTTGGCGTGATATCGTTTGCTGATCTCACTAAAACGTCTCTTAGTTTATCCCATTTTGTGTTTCCATTGTGTACCTCGTATCTTCTCTTCGCATTGTCCATATATTTTTTTCTTTTAGGTTAGGATCGCTCAAGAGTATGCTGTATTGCACTTTGGGTGCTGCATTAGACTTTTCAACTTTCTAAAACGAATAAAACTTTAAACATTGGTCTAAAACATATTTTCGCCAGTCTATCTATCTATCTATCTATCTATCTATCTATCTATCTATCTATCTCAATCTCTTCATTATCTATCTATCTATCTATCTATCTATCTATCTATCTATATTACATCATTATCTGTCTATCTATCTATTTTGCCTCGTTATATATCTATTTATACATTATTAAATGGACAAAGTCCGACAATTATTTTAAGACATTTTTATGTTTATACATTCTTTTTTATAGATAGAAATATTTAAGTAAATGCTCTGTTTATGATAACGCTCCTCTGTGGCCCAATCGGTTAAAGGCACGTCAGGCTATATGACGGTTCCGTAAAGGATACAGGTTCGATTCCTGTCGTAGGCCGAATATTTTCTAGGAAAATTTCTCGGCCATTCAGGCCGGTAAATGTTGTTATAACTGTTAACAGAGAACTGTCTCAAATATTTGTATCTATAAAAAGAATGTATAAACATAAAAATGTCTTAAAATATCTATTTATCTCTGTCTCCGTACACACACACACACACACACACACACACACATATATATATATATATATATATATATATATATATATATATATATATATATATATATATATATATATATTGTCTTGAAAGGCACGAGAAACACTCCAAAGGTTATAATTTAGCCTGACTAAAATATCCCATCTGCCTAGTTTTCAACCAGGCGGCCCGATCACGCGAGCAACATTAGAAAAAAAAAAAGATAAGATAAAGATTTGCGTCTCTTGGCCGAGGTGGATTGCTGAAATTGTGGAAATAAACGGATTGCTTGTGGCACGTCCGTGACCGCACTTCAGTTAAACAAATTTGATTTTTTTCTTCCCATAAAGACAGGACAGGGAATTAATCTAACCACCATCCGGCCAAGAATATTGGAGGCATCTTGAAGGACCGAATTTTTAAAATGACCTCTGGAATTTGGTCAAATCACAGCAGCATTATCGACTGTTGTGACACGAAGGATTTGGGGCAATATGAATGGATAAAAATCGTGAAGACATGTCCAGGAATCTCAATTGCTTCCCTAGAATGAGTTTAGTCTATTGATGTTCCCTGTTTTTTTTTTTTTTGTTTTTTTAAGCATTTCACCCCAAGCAAGGCGGGAAGCCACTAGGACGCAAGGGGTTACAGAAAATTTAGAGCAAGATCAGATAGGAGTGATAGAAGAAAAGATGAGGGTAGTGGATAGATCAAGGCAACTGGAGATGTCGATTGACATTACACTTGAATAGATGGAGATTATAGATCACAGGGAAACAGGAATAGGGAAGAGAGTTCCACAGGTGAGAGGTGCGAGACATGAAGCTATTGGAGTAGAAGAGCCAACTACATTTAGGAGTTTCGACAGTGAAGGGGTGAGAGCGTGATGCCAGCCTCGTATGGCGCTTGAACTCATGACGTCTGGGAACCAGCGAATGCAGCTCCTCGGAGCAATTACCATGGAAGTATTTGTAGAACAGACAGAGGGAGGCGACGGCGCGTCTGTGAGAAAGTGACTGTAGACGAGACGACAGAGCAGGGCCAACTACATTGCATATCCGCCTCTGGAGCCTATCAAGAACACCGAGGCAAACAGAAGGGGCACCAGACCATATATGGCAGCAATACTCCATACAAGGGCGAATTGTTGATTTGTAGATCTGGAGGATCGACTCCGGGGAAAAAAATTCTTGGCGCGGCTCAGGGAGCCAACTTTCCTTGCGGTGGACGAAGCAATTGACTCAATGTATTTATTCCATCTCAGGTCAGCATTCAACGTGAGACCGAGAAGCTGCAGAGAGTTGCTCTCGAGAAGTTGAGCGTCAGACATTCTAATGGAGGGAAGGGAAGAATCTCTGTGGTGATTAATAGAGAGCAGTTTTGGCTTGGAAGCGTTGAAGTTGACCAGCCAATTCTTGCCCCAGTTCACAATCGATTGGAGGTCCTTTTCGAGACGCACGGCCAGGTGAGTTTTGTCAGTGAGACTAGATTTGTTTTTGAGGCAGGAATAAATTGTGGTGTCATCCGCGTAGATGCCAACTTAGGAAGTTATGGCGTCAGGAAGGTCATTTATGTAGATAACGAATAGAGTGGGGCCTAGAATGGAGCCTTGAGGAACACCTACGTTCGTAGGATAAAAACTGTATGAGAATCCGTTGAGAACGACCTTCAATTCGCGGTTTGACAGGAATGATTGTATTAGGTTATATAATCGATCCGTAATGCCATAACCCTGGAGCTGGCGAAGAAAGGCAAGCATGCCAAACCCTATCAAATGCCTTGGAGATGTCTAGTGCCATGGCACGGGCTTCCCCGGTATTTTGAAGAGCTCGGTAGACAGTTTCAGTGATGGCCGTAAGCACATCAGCTATAGATCGAGCAAAGGGGAAACCGTGCAGCTTGTCTGAGAGCAGATTATGGGATGTGAGGTGGCTTATCACCTCGATATTGATTAGGGCTTCAAAGACTTTGCCGAAGATGGGAAGGATACTGATAGGACGGTAGTTGGAAGGGTCAGAGGGGTCGCCGGAGTTCTTGAAGACAGGAACGATCGAAGAGGACTTCCAGCAGTCAGGAAAACAAGATTCCTTGAGGCAGTAGTTGTATAGTTTAGAAAGGGCGGGCGCCAGTTCAGGCGCGCATTTCTTCAAGACAATGGCTGGTATCCCGTCTCTACCACTAGCCTTGTTGGGGTCTAAATTGGAGATAACGCCAAGTACCAAAGATGGGGTTATGTTTAGTCCACTCAATATGGCTTCAGTTCTAAGAGGGAAGTCGGGTATGGGTACACCGGAAGAATCGAGCGTAGAGTTGAATGAAAATTTCCGAGCAAAGCATTCAGCCAGGTAGAGGAGGTCATGACTTCGAACTGGTTGAATAAAAGAGGGATAGATGGTTTGCAATTATTCGATACGCTCTTGCAGAGACGCCAATAATCTTTGGAGCCAAATTTGCGAGATGCAATACGTTCCTTCATCCAAGCCGCAAATAGTGACTTGGCATCATTGAGGACACACTTACACTCGTTACGGGCGGAGGTAAAGAGAGGTCTATTGCAGTCAGACATGTCTCTACAGAATAGGTGGACGTAGAGGTTCCTATGGGCGATGGCGGCTGAGCAAGCAGCGGAGAACCAAGGGGAGGAGCACGACTTGACCCTATATTTTCTAGATCGGATGAAAGCGTCGATTCCAGCTTTAACCCAGGAAGAGAGCTCAGAAGCACATTCTTGGACGGGGAGCTTGAAGATTCCATCCCAGGGGACATCGCGGAGGAAATGACGGAACGCGTCCCAGTCAGCTCGTTGATAGTAGAACGAAGTTCTAGTGATAGGAGGTTCTTTATGGGGAGTGGAGTTGAAGGAGATGTTAACAGATACTACCCCATGATCAGAGTTACCAAGAGGGCAGAGTTGCGAGGCGCTGCAGGATTCGGGGATGGAGGTAAAGCACAGGCCAAGATGAGAGGCTTTACCTTCCCGGTTGAAGGCAAAACGAGTGGGGAAGTTAACTATCTGTGTGAGGGAATGAGAGATTGAAAAATTGAGAGTTTGAATGCCTGCGTGGTCAGTAGTAGCATTCTTAAGCCACAAGGTGTGATGGGCGTTCAATTCACCAAACAAAAATGTGAGCAAACGGGTGGAGGGAGAGAGCCTTGTCTATGCTGTCCGAAATGCTACCGAGTATCTCACAGTCTTGAGAGGATGGAGAGCGGTAAAGGAAGAAGAGATAGCTTACTGCATTGAGGAGAGAGAGTCGGAGACACATGTATGACTGGTCTGGCGATTCGAGAGAAAACTCTCTGGCCAGAGGGTGATGTTCCTTGACGTAGACACCAAGACCGTGCATATAGGTTAGAGAGTCTTTTCTGAGGAGAGGAAAGTAGCCGGGGATCGAGAGATCAGAAGAGGCGATAGACGAGACAAGGTTTGTCTCACAGAGAGCCAGTATATCCGGGCCGTTTGCAGTGAGGAAAGATTCAAGACTGTGCAGAAGTTTGTCCTAATACCACGGATGTTGGAGAACGAAATGTTGAGGGGTTTAGGTGATTTTTGAGAGGCTGGTTTAGGGTTAATCTTTCGGTTTTTGTAACTCATGTTGAATTTTGTTTGTAAGATGAGAAGGCACGAAGTAAAAGAAACAGACAGTTTCGACCATGACGCTGGTAGAGAGGAGTTGGCACAACCTGCATCATTATGTGGCCTCAGGGCTGCCCACCGGAAGTGACTGCAGGGACACCTTTCCATGCGCGACATGGCACTACAAACACCCCGGTATTATACAACTGTTGATCAGAGCGGCCGCTCAAGACGCTACGCAAGAGTTAGGGCTCCTAACTAGCAGTCGGAAACAGCAACCAGAGAACTGTCAACCGTGTAGCCTCAGAATGAAGAGGTGATGCCACAGACTGCACACATCACGGGAGAAACAGAGCTGCACTAATACCGAGGCCGGAGAGAGATAGAGTACCGGGAACCCCTTCCTAGACAAGAAACAAGGCGTAAGCCTCTACTCACGTCCAATAGAAGCGGGAGGAGCGTTGAGCGGGCGGTAGAAGAGACTACCTACTCCTATTACAGATAACACAAAGAAGGACGACAAAAACAGAGGGAAGGATGGGGAGGGGAGATAACAAGCAAGGAGTCCTGGTTCACACTTGGCTATACCCTATCATATTAAGTTTTAACTTAGTATAAGTCCCATTGTCTATTCTAAAAAGAAATTGAAAATAAGGTTATCCGGATTTATTATCGTATGTAGCCAAAGACATTCAATTTACCATTTTTTCCTGATTTTTCTTACGAACCGGGATTTGTTACTAAACTATCGAATAATGGAGAATCATTGCGACAAAATGTCTTACTATGGTAGAGCAAGTTTGACAAGTGGAGGGGGGGGGAGAAAAATAAAGAAAAAATTAAAGAAAAATAAAAAGAAAAAATAGATGGGAAAAAAAGAAAAAAGAAAAATGTAAATGGGTTTCTGCTAGAGCGAAACTATACTCACACGAGGCAGCAAGTGCCTGCTTTCTTCCTCATGATGGTAACTGAATGTACGGCTTACCTTATGCCCAAGCGTCGACCTGGTGGCGGTGGGGAATCAACGGCCAATCCTCCTCACTTACCAAACAGTGGGTTTGGGAGATATGTTTTCAATAAAATTTAGAACAACATATATATATATATATATATATATATATATATATTATAAATATATATATATATAAAGTACATAGTACAATTTTACGACCAGATCAAGTTGAAACCCCGGGTCGGTGCAGTATCTAGATGTATACTTAGATGAGCGGGTGGATTAAAGGATAATGGAACGGGATTTTTAATCTCTTGCGCCAATAACCTTCTGACTTTTCTCTTTAATTATTAAAACTTGTATCACTAAACTATCATCTCAAATGTCTTACAAACTAAAAATAATGCAACACGTAATTCATATATATATATATATATATATATATATATATATATATATATGGTCAATTTTGCTGACTCGAAAAGAAAACAAGATTTCTAATGAAAATTTCGGACGTGATAAGAACGTCTTTTTCATCATGCTATGCTCTTGTTCACGATCACGTGGAGGTACCTATATTTATGTTATATTTTTCGAATAAATACATCTATATATAGATTATTTTCTAACAATAAGATAAGTCATGTCAAATAATGAAATATTATGTGCTAGAAACATGATTTACATTTATTTTATAATTACGGGTATGTTACCATTATATATATATATATATATAGAGAGAGAGAGAGAGACGTATTTAATATATTTTCTGTGTATATGTAATAATTTATGCTAACGCTTGTTTGTGTAAATTCTCTGTTCTTTTAATTAAACTGCATTAATTACATTTAGTGACCTGAATGTTCGATTAATTTCGTAGAAAATAGTCGTTCTCCGACAGGAATCGAACCGGCATCCTATAGGAAGCCACCATTAAGCCTGACGCTCAAGAACCGTCCAAATGCAGAAAACCACGAAATTCCTCGTATATTCAGGCCGGAAAATGTTATGGAGACTGATTAATTAAAAGAACAGATTATTTACTCAAATAAATGTATCGATAAAAATTGACTTATAAACAGAAAATATATTACATACTTGTCGGATTTATTTCATCTCCTTCGATATATATATATATATATATATATATATATATATATATATATATATATATATATATATATATATATATATATATATATATATATATATATATATATATATAATTGGAAAACCGAAAAAGAATATTATAATAGACAATAATCGTCATCATGGCTTCTCAATTTGAATAAAAAAATGGCGGTTATTTTATCAAAGAATATTTGCACGAGAAAACTCTCATTGATCCGTAACATATTGTTTTAAATATTTTTTTCTTTTTTAAATTGAAAGGAAAAATATTAAAACCCCACTATGACCCAATACTGATTTGAGCTACACAGTGAACGTGTTAAGTACCAAAAAACCCAGATATAAATGACCAGGATATAAGAGAAACCCGGATATAAGAGACTTCGTCTCTGGTCCCGACATCTCTCTTACATCCGGGTTACACTGTACAAATAGATTTTGCATTTCTTTGATATTTCTTTAAAAAGAGAGAAAATTAGATTTTTATTGTTCTTTTAAAAGCTAAGTACAGTGTAACCTGGATATAGGAGACCCGGATAGAAGAGAAACCCGGATAGAAGAGAGATTTTTCTCTGGTCCCAAATTAGAGCCATACTTACCTAAACAAAATAGACCAAACCCGGATATAAGAGAGATTTTCTCTGGTCCCAAATTAGAGCCATACTTACCTAAACAAAATAGACCAAACCCGGATATAAGCGAAACTCGGATATAAGATACTTCTTCTCTGTTCCCGACAACTCTCTTATATCCGGGTTACACTGTACAATTTGAACAAAATAGTTTTGATATATCTATACTCCCTCATTGATATGTAAACTATTCGGTAACAAAAGAAAAATGGTTATTTGCAGTAATAAACTTTCCCACAAAAAGCTGACTAATTTTTACCTTGCTCCAAACGGTTTCGTTTGGTACTTAATTAAAATAAAGTGTCATCCATTTTGTGTCGAACTTCTGTCATATCTTTGATGTCTTTTAATCGTATTTCTTTTTAGCTGCTCAACACCTGCGTTGTTATACCGGGGGCGTTTAGCTACCCCATCGACTCAGGGAATTAAGTGAACGCCACGTTTAAAAATATAATGAACGTTTCTCTCAGAAATTACCCAAGATAGCAAAAGCCTGTGGTTGTTAATTTGAATATTTTATCCAGAGAAGGCGTATTTAACGTAAGTCGCAATTTGTTTTTGACAGGTTTGCTTCATGAAGAATAGAATCAATTTTAATTAGTATGCATTAAACGCCAACCATTTCAATAGATCTTCTAATTTAATAAAGAAAATTTATTCAAATTATTTGTGCATAAATATATTGCTGTGATATAAGTGCTCAACGGATTTCCTAAGAAATTTCTCTTTATTCTCTCATGCATATAAAAAGAAGTTGATTAAAAATAAACAAATATAGCTATATACCAACAGACTACTCTATCTATCTATCTATCTATCTATCTATCTATCTATCTGTCTATCTATATAAGATATACATACATACACACACACACACACACATATACATATATATATATATATTTATATATATATATATATATATATATATATATATATATATATATATATATGTATGTATGTATGTATGTATGTATATATTTTCCCGTATAAGTTATATTCTAATAAGATGTTAGAATTCGTTTAATAACGCTTTCAAACTTGAATATTTCTTGGTGGCGTGTCTTTTACAATGTATATGTATGCATGTGCGTGTCTTTGTCGGTGGCTGTGTGTATGGTTACTTGTGTGTACTTTTCATTGTGTGTGTATGTTTTTTTTTTTTTGGTAAGGGTCGTGAAGATATTTCCTGTCTCGTCGCATTTTGCGTGTTTATATATCAGAATATGTATTCGTGTTTATGTATTATAACCTGATTGTGTATGGATTGTCTTTTGCATGATTTCGCCCTTCCTTGCCCATATTTTTGCTTCAAATCTATCTAAGTTGCCACGGAGTTCAGAGCAGCATTAGATCTTAACGTTTATTCCAACTTAATTTCAATAAAAATAAAATAAATAGAAAAAAAAAATATTTTTATATTAATCTCAGTTATGGCCTTTTTACATAAATATAATATCAAAATTAATAATAAAATGAATGGAAATACAAATAACACACTAAAATGTAATAAATGTATACAAAATTATAGTATTTTATGTCCACTTCTGATAAAATCTCATAAGAAACGTACCTATAAATTTATTAGATAACTTTCTTATGAAATATGAAATTTAATCTGTCTTATTTTAATTTGTTTATAATATATTTTCCATAAATCATCGTAAACGTAAAGGTGAATGCTAAGTACAAAAAAAATTAGAGCACTGAAATTTTCTTTAAAAATAACGAGGTGAATAATTTGTTCCCATAAATGTAAATTATTTCACTTTTCTCCTTCCGTAGAACAAATTAGCCTCACGGAATACATCAATGTTTCATTCTTCACCTGTCAAGCTACGCGAAAGTTTATGACACGCTTTGTTTTATTTTCAAATTACATCTCTTTTCGGCGCAGAAGCTAAGTTAAGCTTGGTTCAAAATATTTTAAATAAACATTATATTTTCTGATTTTCTTAAAATAAGTTTTGAAAAAATGATAATTGATATTTAAAAGAATTTCAAAGTGAGATTTCCAGTTTTTCTTTATATAAAATGGAAAATAATGGTCTTTTTTGCTGTCTCAGAAAAAACAAGATTTTTAACGAAAATTTCGGACGTGCTATGAACATTTAAAAAATGTAAAAAAAAAATACCCCCAACATATTTTAATCTTTCCTCTTAATAATAACATAAACATTTAGACGATAAAATTTCGTTTTCGTCAAGTTTGGCGTCTTTTTCATCATGCTATGCTCTTATATATATATATATATATATATATATATATAATTATTTATTTAAAAATATGATTCCAAATATGATTGCGAGTTGGAATCATATTTTTAAATAAATAATTATATGTATGATCTACTTTCGTATCGAGCACTATTTTTTAAAAATAATTACAAAAATACTAAGGAACTTTGGATTATTTACCAAACCAGTTTCTTTCCTATTTTCTACAATATTTTCACACACACACACACACATATATATATATATATATATATATATATATATATATATATATATATATATATATATATATATATATCGAGTTTATTCAGTTTATTCTTCTTCATCGAAGCCCGTCTAGTGCTTTCTGCATTCTGTTGAGGATTCTTTAAGACTCTATGAATTACTATAATTATTTGCCTAAATCCCCAAAATCATATTACTGGTATATCCTTGCTTGACCCAGCAAATTCTCTGCGAAGTAGTGGTTCCGGAGAAAGGAAAGACGTGGGATACAGTCCGTTGGGTTATGAATACTTGGATGAATATCACCACGAAACTAGTGAGTAGCGATGATATATGAAGTTTATTCAGTTGCTTCTACGTTACCAAGACTCTTTGGTGCAGTTTGTATGACACTTGCGTTGTATCGAAACGGTAGGGGTTCGTACCTCAGTGGTGAAAGTACAGTGCTGATGTGTCCCAAAATAGGGCGAAACGGCCGTCCAGAGCTTTCTTCTAGCATCGATGCATATATATATTGAAAAGTACACTTGCAGGCGACCGGCTGTTTCATTCTAGACGCAATCGTCAGGCTACGATTACGTCTAGCATGAAACCGCCTGTCGCCTCTAAGCGTTGACTTCAATGTTCACTTTTATATTTATACACGCGCTATCTCTGATATTGAGCACTTTATATCATAAATATAGCACAGCTTAAGAGTATATTTCTTTATATATATATATATATATATATATATATATAATTCTTTACAGTAATTGATTTGCAAATAAACAAGTTAACACCAAAGGGGAAAAATGTATAAAAAAGAAAGAACTAAGAACATGTACGTTAACCGAAAATAATCGTCCAGCATACGAGTTCAAGACCCAAAGAAAAAAAACCCGATGCGAGTACCCAACAATACAATGAGTAGAGCAGACCTAGTTAAACCTAAAGAGCCAGACTAACTTACCAAGGTTTCATCTAAGCGGATCGTCAGGGAAGCCACCCTTGGTAGGTTTGTCTGGGTCTCTCGGTTTAACTCTCTCTCTCTCTCTCTATATATATATATATGTATATATATATATATATAAACATAAGGCGATGGGTAAATTGTCGCTATTTTTAATTTCATTATTTGTTTTGTATTTTTGTCGACTGCAGAGTATAGTAAGGTCAGATGGGTACCGTCTGTGAAAAAAAGAGTACAATGGCACAATTCACTTCGCCAGAAATTTGGAAACGGCATGTTGTACTGCTTGACATTCGCGCCGGAAGCTCCAATACAAATATTTCAGTGTTTGGGTGTCAATCTGAAGACATTGCATATGATTCGGACAGAGTTCTTTGAATTTAATTGTGATTACGAAGGTACGGCAGCTCGTAAAAATCACTCTCATCGTTCTAATAAGAAAAAAAAAACTCCAAAATTGGTTGGTTACCATGTGGGGAACGCATTTGAACGAGAAACCAAAAAAACTCCTGGTATCACAAAAGATGAGCTGAAGGCATGGATTCAGCAACTAAAACAAGAAGACCTTCCAGAAGACTTGCAGGAGATTCCGAAGTCCCTTGAAGGCTGTGATTGAAGTTAATGGCGATTATATTGCATGGATATACTATTAAGTATTTTAAGATATTCGTGTGTATATATATGTACATATAGGAAGATTTGGTTTGACTCAAAAATAAAATAAATGTAAATAAATAATAAACATTACATAGATATAGTTAGATGAATAAAAATAGATAGATAGAGAGATAGATATATAGATAGGAACAGACTGCCATAGAGAGATAGATAGATAGATAGATAGATAGATAGATAGATAGATAGATAGATAGATAGATATGAACTGACTGTCATAGATAGATAGATAGATAGATAGATAGATATGAACTGTCATAGATAGATAGGTTGGTGCAAAAATAATATCGTTTTCTCACATATGTTACTATGTGAGAAAACGACATTATTTTTGCACCAACCTGATAGATAGATAGATAGATATGAAAAGACTGCCATAGATAGATTGATAGATAGATAGATAGATATGAACTGACTGCCCTAGATAGATAGATATGAACTGAGTGCCCTAGATAGATAGATAGATAGATATTGAATAAGAATAGATAGATAGATAGATAGATAGATAGATATGAAAAGACTGCCATAGATAGATAGATAGATACCCAAAATGACTGAAAAATTTCTCTTTTAATCATTAAATCAGGCAGTGAAACGTTTGTGAGATAATTGTCGCGAAATTCATTAACTCGGCAAAACGAAATAGAATCGATATCATGGAATAACAGAGAAAAGAAAAAAGGAAAAAAAAAAACGTCAATATCCTCCCCATTCAACAAAATGGTTCTTGGTTTGAAAGCGTCGATATTCTCTTGCTTTCTTCGTTCTTTATATGACAGGCCTCTAAATTCAGTTTAGATTCGTTTACTAATAGACGCAGTTTATCATATAAACCAAGTTTGTTATCCAGGTCACGTGTCTGTCCCTTGCAGCCTCTGTCCGATTTGAGTGTGGCCGGTTGGAGAAACACTGGAGACAAACTGGGCGTAGACATTCCTATGATCGGCCGTTTACGACGCAGCGCCCTGTGACGTCATGTTGTCGTGCACTTGCGAAATCGCTGCTCGTTCTAACGATGGCAGTTTAGCGAACTATAACATAATGGCCGTAAGTGATTGGAATGGTAAACAGTGCCCCACGGGAAGGACATATTTTGCTGCTAACAATTTTGTCCTGGAGCAGCTAGAACACGACTTAACAAGAACGACTTTTCCTCAATTACTCATAGAGCATATATTATTAGATAAATCCCATATTCACGCAAACCCACTTGCTTAGATACACATTAATCTTGCTATAGATATTAAGAAAGCATAGACTGGTTAGGGGCAAAAGAATGGAGCGCTCAGAAGAAATTTAGTCGAAGTACGTAGATGATACGGGCTGAAGCACAGAAGGTGCTCTAAAAAAATCAAAATGGCTTTCGAAAAATAGATCAACCACTGAACCATTCTGCGGATTATTGAGGGCGTCATGGCGAAGAATCTAGAGACCGTCTTATCTTTTATAGATTTCTTTAAAGCCTTCGATGCTATACATAGGGAAAATATAGAAGATCCATTTGGTAAATGGCATCCCCGCTCCAGAGATAGCAGGTACCATAATGATATTAGGCAAAAATACGACATCTTTGGCTAGATCCCCAGACTGAGACACTAGCTTCTTGAACAGTAAAGTAGGGCTCCTTCAGGTTGGCCCTTGTGCGCCTTTTTTCTCTTTTATTATCACCCTTGACTATGTGTTGTAGCATACCTACGGACGATAATGACTATGTCCGCATTCACACAAATAGAGTAGTAAATACTGTATGTTGGTCTGCAGTTGGAGAGTCGTCTCCAGTTGTGCTTGTCAAACTTTCTGTCTCCCGGCAGAGAGGATCCCCAGACGACTCTACTTCGAAGGGCAAAGTCCCTTCTCGGCAAACAGTTACCTCACATTAATTTCGGCCATTACTCGACAAGCACGTTCATCTTTGATTTACTTTATCACGAATATATTCATTTCGATATGCTGCTAATAAAGATGACAGATATTAACTATGCAGATGACCTACCTATCACTGAAAACAGTCCCGCAGTTCTCCTACATGATCTAGATAGAAAATGCTGCTGAAACTGAATTCATAAGCTTCAACCAGCAAGGCTCAATATAAAGTGACTAGGGTGAATCAATACGATCAGTCACTTCATTTACCGATTAAATTCGCTGGCGAATCTTATATGTGTTGTTCTTGTCCTAAGTATCATCGTTCATTACCAACCTTCGTGTGATTATTCTGTTCAGTAACCTTCCCTAGGTAAATAGCAAGTACTGTAAAAATGCAAAAGATTTCATTTATATTACTAAAACATTAACTCATTTTCGAGCATTTTGAAGGTTCTAGACTTGAATTTCCATATTCGTATATATTAACCAATCAGCGACGCCATATGATATGTTTAGTAGTCTTTGAATTTTCAAAAAAAAAACCCAAAAAAAACGGTGTTTTTCGTCTGCTACGATCATTTAAATAAAGTAAATTGTAAAGAGATTTATTTTTTAATAAAGTAAAAATATTCACTAATTAAGGTTTTAAAAATTACATTTATTTGGTTATGAAGAAGTTGCGTTTATCTGGTGTTGAATTGTCTCGGTTCTGAGTTGTCCCGGCGCGCAGTCGGCGATGTTCTGTCGGCGGGGTTGAGTTGTCATGCAACCCACGCTTGTAGGTCTCTTATACCGCATGTTCCCTCGCAATCAGCGCAAATTTATAAATCGGGCATTAAACCATATATATATATATATATATATATATATATATATATATATATATATATATATATATATATATATAATAAACACTACTACACTTGTCCGGAGTCAAGCAAAATGGCGGATGCGGCCCTAGTTGAAAACCTTTTCAGTGCATATTTATTGTTTTTCTACTGGACTTCGAATAAAGATAGTTACAATCTCGTTTCGTTTCTGATAGATTCTTTTGAATGTTGTTTTCCAAGTTCATCTTTCTTTCGTTCATATCTCATTCTTTTTCTTTTTCATTTTGGTGGAGTGTGGTAGTTACTTTAATTTCTTTCTTCTTGTTTTTATCACTCTTAAACATTTCAGGTCATTGTTGGTTCTAGCGTGAACTCTGAAAAAAGCCATGGCGGCGTTTGAGATACGAAATGGTCAATGGCGACCCCGAAGCGGCAATGATGACAACTGAAGATTGAAAAACCGATACTATGGTAACGCCGATGCGGACACATTTGTCGTCTAGGAGAGGGTCAGTCTTCGATAACCGTAAAGCATTCAACCATTTCCAATATATAGCTGAGATGAGGTGCGTAGATAGGGCAGAAAATGTCGGTCAAGTGAGAAAACTACTTTTGCATCTGATGTCGTTCCTTTTTGTGTTGCTTGGTTTGGGTGTCAATGAGTCTGTTGCGGGAAGGCTGAAAATGAACTCAAGAAATCGTGTTCGCTTTAATAATTTTGATTCCCTGTGATGTAGAATTTGTAACAGAGAAAATTATGACAGACAAAAAACTCTCTCTCTCTGTCTCTCTCTGTCTCTCTGTCTCTGTCTCTGTCTCTGTCTCTCTCTCTCTCTCTCTCTCTATATATATATATATATATATATGCACACACGTGTACACACACGCGTGCGCACCCCCCCCACACACATATATATATATATATATATATATATATATATATATATATATATATATACCAACGGCTTCCCATATTTAATACTTCTCGTTTCCACTCTCGTGTGTAACGTCATGAGCTGCGGTGCGAATTTGGCTCCCAGTGTCTCGTATGCACGAGTTTGTGGTTCCTTGGAAATCTTCCATGCAAACAAAAACAGACTATCATTATTGTTTTGTCCGTGTATTGCTTAATATACTTAAAGAACAAACAACTTAAGATGTTAAGACTCGCCTAACAAAAACAAAGTGTCACGAATCCATATAGCGGGGTGGGAAGAAGACGCAGCCTTATATCCAGCAACCAAATATAAAATATTGTTATCCCTTTTTTTAACACATTTGAACTTTTCGAGTTATTATTTTCTTTTCTTTTACATATACTTGTGCGGTGTTACCCTTGATCGAACTCGGCTTGCATTACGGCCCGGCGACTGATTGATTTCGTCTGCCTAAGATCAATTCACAACGTGGGTAGGTTAGACTGGAAATCAAAACAGTTACTTCGGTAACCAGACGTTGCAGGCTAGCTGGGAACGACAAGGCTGATACCGAATCTAACCAGATTCCCATCCGAATCACCAAAAGGTTAGAACGTCACATTTGGTGCCGCGACTAATACCAAGCCAGTTGGTCGTCACATGACAGGATAGCAGGACGGACGCGGTTAGGCAGACGTCACTTTCGGCGCAGCGACACCGCGGGGACGTCACATCTACAACTCCAGTCCCCCATTATTATTCAAGTCTCGATATATATATATATATATATATATATATATATATATATATATATATATATATATATATAAATATATATATATATATAAATATATATATATATATATATGTATGTACGTATGTATGTATATATATATATATATATATATATATATATATACATATATGTATCTATGTATGTTTATATATATATGTATATGTATGTATGTATATATATATATGTATATATATATATATATATATATATATATGTATGTTATTATATATATATGTATATATGTATGTATGTATATATATATAAGTATATATGTCTATGTATCTGTGTGTCTTAAGTGACTGGCTTATAATGGAGTTATGTAAGGCGCCAAAATATCAAAGCGGTATTCAGGACGGAAATGAAAACACAATTCATGTGTAGAGACATTTGCTTAGACTTAGCATAATTTGTAATTGTGCAAGCTTAAACAATATACTTAGGAAACTTCGACGTATGCCAGCGTTCCAGTGTTAAGAAATGTACTTAAAAAGCACTGGGTCAAAAGGTAAATTCATAATTATCGTTTGTTATAATTTCTTTTTTTTTTAACATTATGATCGATATATCAGAGTTTGTCGCTGGCACATAATAAATATATAACTAGTTGACCTCTAGACGACGTCACTCCCTGGCATTCCTTCTTCAACGTACGTCGTTCTGTTTTTGTTTTTTGTTTTATTGTTTTTTTTAACAAAAAGCAAGATCTTGAAGACTTGTGTAAAATATGAACAGAACAAAATAAACTAAACGAAGCGTCAAGAAAGTGCGTATATTTTATTTTTGAAACTTAGGTTTGTGCGAATACATTATGATGTATGTAATAACATCCAACATATTTTGGAAATAAAAATTAAAATAATAAAAATAAACATTTTTGTCATTTTTCTATCTGCCTTTATTTTATTGATTTTAAAATTGAAAATTAACGTACAACTTTCAAGTGTTACAGGCGTTAATTATGGTTGTTTATTGAAAAGGTTGATTTCGCGGGGAAAAGGCACGAAGGGGTAAATTTTTAGTTTACTTTGTTGGTATACGGTCCTCTAGTGACTCATCAGGTCTTAGTAACACTTTAGAGTTACAGACAAGGACGAATTCGCGGGTTTTCGTGAGTAACGCAAGGTTCCGACAGCGATCGGCAGAAAGTTTGGACGTTTTCAGCAGTAGGCTTGTGAAGTTTACCTAATCACCAGAATCGGAGTGACGTCATCATCCCTTCCTCCTTCAACTCACTGATACGTCTAACAGGAATAGGGCGAACGCCGTCAAGACAAATGAATCACATTAAAAGGCAAAGCGGCCTTCCGTACAAAAATAGGAAATTATTTTGTTGTTAGCATAAAATATTTTTTCATAATCCCGGCAGAGAGTGAGGGATATTTTAAAAGATTAAATCCTATTTATTAAGAGTTTTTAAGACACCTAAAGATAGTTTGATGCTGTGTTATTAATTAAAATTATAAGTTATGATTATGAAAATATCTCAGTCATCCATTTCTTTTCTTTCCCGCTGCTTGTAATTGTTCGTAATATAAGAGTAAAAACATCGTTTTTAAAATATTCATGTTAAATGACTGGTAAAATTCGTATAACATCATAAAAATAATTTTTATTGCAAATTTTTCAGGTATTATTCTAGTTCGTGATATTTTTTATTGGAAAATAAAGTTTGTCTTTCTGATTTCCATGAACGTCGGGCATTATTATCGCTTTCCTTCCGAGTATCGTTTATCCTTCACTTGCGGGAAAATATTTTTAACAATCGCTCTGAGAAGGTATTTTAATACAGCTGACAGTTATATCTGAACTAGTTTGGAGCTACTTATGATATCTATATGAAAGTCACTAATCCATAATTATATATATATATATATATATATATATATATATATATATATATATATATATATATGTGTGTGTGTTTTAAAGAAAAACAGACCACTTTAAGGTTCCATTATAATAATTTATTTCACCAGAGCCCTTTTAAAGGACGCCGGATCATCAGATAGCACTTCCAAAAATGAAATGAAACAAAAAATGAAATGAAAATTGAGGGGTAGTGTAAGTTTTTGTAATTTAACAGAGAGTGTAATACAGAGTAGTTAGAGAGACATGATAGAGTATAGGGAGGGATTAACTTAATATCTCTCTCAATCATACTTAGTATTGGAGGAGGAGGAGTGACCAGACCTTGACCTATTTAAACGGTTAACTTAACGGAAGTGATATATTGAAATGGAAGGGGAGAAGAGAGAAAAAAAAAGGAGAAAGAAAGAAAAGGGAAGTAAAGAGAAAGTGGCTGGAAATGGCTTTTACATATGGAGGACGTGGGTGGTAAGTTTTAGCAATTTATGTAAAAAATAGATGTTAATGTTTGATAGTAATTTAGATGTCTAAAAAAAAGACCGAAGAAATTAATTTGATTCTTGCTAGCAATTTAAATATTTAACTTTTTACAACTAATTTAGGGATTTAATATAATTTATATACTGTATATATTAACACATTCATAGAGAACATATTAAATAAATAATATATATATATATATATATATATATATATATATATATATATATATATATATATATATATATAAGGAGATTGTAAAGTAACATCACATTTTAAAATACTTATAATTTATTTAACAACTATAATTTTTTTTATAAGAAATGGGTATGAGTGGAAAACGCTTATCCTCAGGTTTTATTTGAAATTCGACATGCGCACCTGATTTCGCTACCATCTTTTCGAATGCAACGAGCGTTTACCGCTCATGGTCTGCTGTCGGACCGCCGGCGTGTTCGGCTCGGAAAATGTTAACACTGGCGGACCGCTAGAGGTCCAATGGTGGCGGCCACCAGAGGACCGCTGGCGTTGCCATCGGCGGTCCACCAACCAGTCGCTAGCGGCTTGCGTGTAGGCAACTCATTTCACCAGGAAATCTTGTGTTATGGAAGACATAACTTCTTGAATTCGCCCTTCAAGTTCTTCCAAAGGCTTGGTTTGGTATAGTAGACTTTCTCCCGTCACGAATCCCAAAGAAAAAATTCACAGAGTGTTAAGTCAGGTGTCCTGGTTGACTTCTCGTCGATAAAATAGGTAGTTACTTTTCAATCACCCTGTATTTCTTCAATTTGTTTTATCGTTGGTAAGGATATCTATATATACAACCTTTTTCTCATATCATTGATTGAAATGGATCTTTTATCATTTCACCCCAAGCTTGAGAGCTGGAGAATAGGGACAAGGTAGCTCTTGTCGGTTCATCTCCTTTATGGCATGAAACTTAGCACCTGACGCAATTTTGCTTCTCATGCAAACAAAACAGTCAGGTAGGTTACTCTCCCTTTTCTTATTGTTCCTTTTGCTTTCAACATGTCTTTTGTTACCCATTATGGCCCCCACCCCGTGATTACACGGTATCTTCTAACTACTAGTTTCCGTGCAGATCCAATTTTTCATCAAAGCTTGCACATAGCTTACATATTCTAAGAATGGCATTCTCAGCATTCGTTGGTAGAACCAAATTTCTTTCGTTTGAAGACTCTTTGAAGAAATTGTACAGTGTTTTCTTTGCAGGTCAATTTTTCATCAGAACACTCGACAAAGCTTACATTTTATAAGGATGGTATTTTCAACATTTGTCAGTAGAACAAAATTTCTTTTGTTTCAACTCTTGAAGATATTGCACAGTGTTCACTGCCATAGTAGAATATAATTAATTGCATACCATTTCAGCACTCTTTATTCCTATTTCTAACGATATTTTCCCATGACTTAATGCTTTGCTTGGCTTCTCGCAGATATTTTTATTCCTATGCACTTTTCAATTTTCGTGTGGTCTTTTCTATTTTCTGTAACTACACTGCTCATGAATTTTTCTTATTTTGTTGGCAATTATCCACTTTGTTTTACAATATTGCTTTTCATTATGAGCTAGCCTGAGGGTTTTAAAGTATTAACAATAAACCAGACATTAGATTGACGTTTTGACTCCGAAAATATTGTACAATATCTAGACAATGACATTTAAAGCATAACAGGGTTTTGTTGATTTTGAATGTAGATAAAACAACTTATCCAAACGATTTCCATAACGCGGTTTACTTTACCTCTGTTATCCGCGGCGTGGCATTCCGTGGGTTATGTTAACACCCTTAAGTGTTTTTTATGAGTCTACGTTTGTGTGGCCTTTTAAGAACACCTACGTGTGAATCTATGAACTGAAGTGGCAAAAAGATTATCGCTTAAGCTATTTCCTCTGGCACCATTTTGCGCTTTGGGCACCGTGCTTTTTACTCTGTCACCTGGTTAACATCGGTCGAACAGGCGTCCTCGGTATAACGATAAATTACATCCTGCAGCATGGCCTCTGATAGGGAGTTTTTGAGCAGTGTGGAACCAACTCTTAAGTGCTGTTGTTCCCAGGTACACCCTAACCAGTTCGGGTCCTAGGTATGGACAAATAGCTACACCCTGAAAAAAAACTGGATAGAAAAAAACTATGAATGAATAAAGATAGATTTTAGAATAAAAATACCAGCAATACATTTCTGAAAAAAAAAAATGAACCAGCAATTAAAAAAAAGAATATTAACATAATTCCTCATCTGTGCAGTAGGCACAATATAAGTATTTCCGTTTCCTTTAAGAATTGTCATGATCGGAAATTATGATAAATATCTTCAATTATAGTTTGAATAAGAGTAGGAAACTCTGGCCGTAAATAAATTGGAGAGGAACAATTTATAAGGTTTGATTACTAAACAAGGGGTGCGTATTATGCATGAGCAGAAGCATTTTCCCAACTCTTTCAACACAATTTTAGGATTGCGTATTATAGGCGTATTATACATGGGGAATTGATGTACCAGCAATATATTCTTGAAAAAAAAAATATTAGTTTGGCGCAAAAATAATGACGTAATAATGTCGTTTTTGACGTTAAAAAATACGTCAAAAAACGACATTATTACGTCATTATTTTTGCACCAACCTAATATATATTTGTAAGAAATCGGTTTTTGCACCATCCTAATAACAGCAATATATTTGACTCTTGACAAAAACCGTTTTTACAGAAATTAATGAAACCTGATTTAAAAACCGATTTCTTACAAATATATATTAGGTTGGTGCAAAAATAATGCCTTAATAATGTCGTTTTTTGACGTTAAAAAATACGTCAAAAAACGAGATTATTACGTCATTATTTTTGCACCAACCTAATATTATATCCATACGAACCTATCCTAAAAACCTTGTCATTATTAAATAACTCATTGAGGTGTCGATATGCCGTAAAACAAAATAAACCAAACTAAACCAAAACAAATCGGTCAAACTGCCATTCTTCGTCGGTATTTTTGTTTGTTTCCGTCTGTAATCCATATACGCTCTTCGTTGAAGGATATTCTGTGTATTAGATTGAGTCATGAAGAATTTCCATTTTTTGGGAAAGAGTTGTGATGATGATGGTATCATCGTAAGTATCAATTAGTCAGTTACAGATATCTTTGTAGTATAATAACATACAACAATGTTGTAGTATAATAACATACAACAATGTTGTAGTATAATAACATACAACAATGTTGTAGGCAAATGTTATTGACAAGGATGAATGCCAACAGCCGAACGGGAAAGATGAGTAACTTCGAAGAAAGATAATATTGTTTGTATGGTAGAATCTTCGTAGTAACTTTCATTAACGAAACACGAATGCACATTTCGTCGTCCAGCAGAAGCAACGTTTTGTCAAAAAGCGTCATGCGTTAGTCAATTCAAAAATGTTTTAGCCCCTACAACCAGTGACAACTTAAATTTGCAGACAAGAATAATACAGTAAAAAAAAAAAAATATTTGTTTTGAATCGATATGCTATTTATTACTTAACAGCCTTTAGAAGGTTATTTAAAGTTTGAAAATATGTTTACATGGTAGGAATTATTTGGGTAGATAATGATTTTTACTGATACTAGTAATACATACCCATAGCTTGACGGTGGGGAGGACAGACAGATTTATATCTTTGCCAAGGGTATTTGAGCGTAAGTGCCTATAACGAACCCAACTGGAATTAGAACTCAACTTGAAAAATGCTTTAAAATAACAACGCAAGACTCCATAGAGCAAGAATAACAGAGAAAAAAATTGAAAATTCGTTGGTCTGTTTTACCCCACCTAGCATATTCGGCTCACTTTACACTAGCCGATTAATTGTTTTTGTCTATCGTTGTAGTATTATTCAATGTGTAATTGATTCATTTGACATTTATGACTTATTGATCTTTTTTCCTGGTAAAATAAAAAAGCTTTGAAAGCCAGCAATATTTTTAGTTTGTAAAATTTTTCAATGATACAAGTCATACTAATTAACCCATAGACTGGGGATGAGAAGAGATGGATCCATAACTTTCCAAATTGTATTTGAGAGTAAGTGTCTATAACGGACCCGGTTGGAATTGGTACTCGGCTGGGAAAATGTTTTAAAATGACAACGCAAGACTTCAAAGAACTACATATCTTACTAATGAACCCAAAGCTTGGAGACGAGAAAGGTTGGATTCTTACCTTTCGCAATAATATTTGCGCGTGTGTGCCTATAACGAACCCGGCTAGATTTGGAACTTGGCTCTCCGATTTCCAATTCGGAGCCGTTATCTTTACACCATCCGCACATCGAAGTTTACAGTAACTGGCATTCCCATCTAGAATCTGAGTAGACTCGGCATTGCTTAACTTCGGCGATCGTACGGTGTTTGATATAGAAAACCTTCTTTCATCGAAACAAGGTTCAAGAGATCGTCGTATATTTTTCACATCAGTTCTTTCAGAATTTTACCTCAAATGTTTCCAAAAATTGTCAAAATCATTGAAAATAACGGAGAATATATGATTGAATAAAATGTAATTGTACTTTTTTTTTTCTTTTAGGATTAAAGTTGATGTACAGAAACGGATGTCATTCATGACTCAAGCTAATAAATGATTAGGCAGACGAAGGTTTCGCTTAGCAATGGTCTTATGTAAGTTTCGCACTGCTCCTTCGATATACGTCTTCGTTCGAAGTCTTGTCTCGATAAATGGTAATTAATAACTTCTGCAGGGACCGTTTTTGAAATGGTTATTTAATGCTAAAATCTAATTCATTTTTAAGCAATTCTAGTTTATTTCTTTTTTTAAATAATAACGGTTTACTGATATATGTTTTACTAATTAACCCATAGCCGTAGCTAGTAGAATTGGATTTATACCTTACACAAGGGTATTTGCTTATAAGTGAATATAAAGAACCCAACTAGAATTGGAACTCTCCGAATCATGAACCAGTGTGGATTATTTTCTAACTAATGTATTCAGAAAGTTCACACCTCTATATGAAATTAGATTTTGGATCTCCCTTATGGATATAAAAATAGAAGCATGCTGCTTCTCGGTGTTCAAAACAATTTCGAAGATATGTTCGGATGCACACAATGAAAAAGATGAGCTAGCAGCTGCTGACTAAGGTCTTGTCCACGCACTGACTGAAAAATTTGGCTGACCGTCATAAAGTCTGTCCGCATATTTCACACGGATTTTTTCTAAACCAAACTTCACTGCAAAAAAAAATTGAATATTTTATTGTCAGTGCATATTTCTAAAAATTATATATAAATATTATTTCAACGCATGTTGTGCAATGTTTTGCATGTAATGGATCCTAACCTGTCATCTCGAATTCAGTAACTTTCTATCCAACGTGACGTGGCTTCACTCAGTCTTATTTTTATACAAATATTTTAATAGCAATTGTTCTGATTAGTTTTTCATCCATGATGCGCCGAATGCATGAATTTAAGCGTACTTCTAGATTGGAAATCAGGTTTTACCGTTTTGCTCTTGATTTAGCTAGATGGAACCGTATGTTCTATTCTAAGAGTTACCTTTTCTCGCCTCTGGAACTCGCTTCCAATTTCCTTGCTTCCCTGCCAGCTACAGTTGTCAAAAAAATTTAAATGAGAGTCCAGTTGTCGTCTTCTGTCTTTTGACCACTATTTTTTATAGTCATTTCACCTCCTCGCTAAATTCTGCTCATTTCCTTTCGTCTCAGTAACCTCATGGTACTATCGACGTACCTGTGGCGAAATGATTTAAAAAGAAATTCTGATCTAATTTTTTCTTGTACTCTATTCATAAGAATTCAGATTATTAGCTTCCTTATGCGGCTACGCCTGCCTCAACACCTCCGTCCACTGATCTCTTACTACCAAAATAGATGTCGTTCGAGAGTTATCGATAGGCAGTTTCAACAAATTTGTCCTACCATACTGTACGTGTAATTACGTGTATCTTCTGTCATCACAAAAGAAAAAAAATGAAAAAAAATGAAAAAACGGCAGCTGCTTGACGTGGAGTTGAGTCTATGTGATTCTGAAGTTGTTCTCTAGCTATATGTCCGTATATGTGTTATATATATTCCCCAGAGAATTTTAGGGTGATTTGTAATGTTTCCTATGTTTTCATAATGAGGTTAAATTCCGTAGTGTGCCTCGAAGGCGGCTTAATGTTACTGTAACCGATTTGATGTTACTCACGTTATCTAACGGGAAACAAACCTTCTTTAATGATAAACAAGGTTATATTGATTTGACTCGTTGCTGTAGTATACCTACGGACGATAATGTCCCCATTCACATAAATACAGTAGTAAATACTGTATGTTGGTCTGCAGTTGGTGATTGTGCAGGTAAAACTCCCTGCATCAGGGCAGTGTGGATTCCCAGACGAGGATATGTCAAAGGGCGGAATCTCGTCTCGGGAGAAACCTATCCGATCTCGTTTTTTTACGGGGAATTTTTAGACGAAACTATGGGCTCAGATACCCCACATTAAACTCAGCCTTGTGCTATATCTGGCCGCGTGGGGCGGCTGATAGATATCCTGCAGATAGAGATTAGTCTCCAGCTGTGCTGGTCTAACTCTTTGCTTCCGGACAGAGAGGATCCCTAGACGGGCCTATGTAGAAGGGCAAAGACCGTCTCGGGAAACAGCTACCCGACCGCGTTTGGGGCCGAGCTTTAGGGATCGGATAACCTACATTAAATTCGGCCTTGTGCTGCATCTAACCGCGTGGGGCGCTTGGTAGATATTCTGCATTTGGAGATTCATTGTGGAATTCACTTGACTTACTTCTAGCAGTTAACTACTTCTACGTGAGGCTGGCGGATCTTATATGTGTTGTTCGTGTCCTAAGTATTATCGTTCATTACCAACCTTTGTTTGATTATTCTATTCAGTAAACTTCCTCAGGTTACAACACTCATAAATCACATCCATTTTTTATCATTCTTCGGAAAATGAATTACCAATTATATTTTATTCAATTACTATATTACATTATATATTCCATTATTACATATTCCTCTTAAATTTACCTTTATTACTTGCTGCACTTATCCCGCATTTCTTCAATAACTTTTCTGTAAAATTCTAAATATGAAAATAACTAACTCTTGAATCTCGAAAAAAAGCCTTCTACGTCAAAAGTGATAAATGGTGGATGCAAAGGTCATTTGGATATGATGGGTGAATTTCAAAATATGCGGCCCTGTTTTTATAGTGGGAATTTTTTTTTTCTAATAAATAGCGCGATCAAACTTTTGTTAACACATTGCCTCTGCTGGAAATAGAAGTGTGCATTTAAGAACTCTTAACGAATATTACTCGGATGTTCCTTCCACACATACAACATTATTGTTCTGTAATTAAAGTTCATATTTTTGGTGTCACTTGTAGAGAGTTATCTTTCTTAATTTACCTTCGTTTTCGCTAAACATTGTTGTATATAACATGTTTTTCATCGCCCGTTATGACTTATGTAAGTAACGGTTTCTTAATATAACTCATTAAACATTTAAATTTGATTCCAAAACTGAATCAACTGCCTAATATTTATTTCATGTATATAAACTACCAGATTCCTTGCAGATAAATACCATATTATACGTATTTTTTTTTTTTTTTTAGGTAGAGCACTTTTTCGCTAATCTTTATGGACACGTTTAAACTGCTGTATATATGAATATGCATTTAGTGTCTTATTTCGTTTTAAAAATTTTTAATGAATAATACCCCGTGTTCCCAACACACGCACAATATTATTTTTCTTATATGGAACGTAACTTTAGGGTCGGTTGTAGTAATTTCTCCTTGTTAATGAACTACAATTTGCGCTGATTATTGTCGCATATAACCATCACCTGTATTACTATGATACATTCGTCATTATATTTGTTTTTTAAAAAAGGAAATTGTTTATGACTCAAAATATTGTTGAACATACTTAAAACTAGCAGTTTCCTGGTAAATAATCATTGTATTTAATGTGTTTTATTTTTATGGTTATTGCTACATTATGTGGATGGTTTTGATGACAAGAAAAGGACACAATACCAAATGAAGTAGAACAATAGACTACAAACGAAAAGAGAAAGAGATCATTTTTTCTGAATAATTTGCGTTTTCTTTTCTTTCTTTTTTTCTTTTGGTTTCGTGTATGTTCAGGCATCTGTGAATCTGGATACGTTGCTTAATTTCGCTGAGGGATTCGGTTGAGTACCAATTGAGAAAGATGTTGAGATTCCGCTTATGGATGGGCTATTCGTGTAAACAGACAATTAGCGCCTGAACAATCTCAGTGGATGAAACGCACAATGGCCGATTACATTTCTTGAGCGTTATTCAACCGTAATCCCCAAACACCAGGAATGAATAAATTCTATCATTTAATAGAACAATCTGCTCTAATATTTTAAACGGGAGACAACACAGATTTTAACAGATTTCCTCGATATTTTAAAAATCAGTAAAAAAAAAAAAAAAAAAAAAAATATCGTCTTCATATTTGATGTTGAAAATTGTTCAACGAACTTTTGAATCTGATTTTTATGAAATAATTTATTTTTCTTTTTTTCCATCAAGGCAATTTTCAGCAATCTAAATATGTAATCGATTGGTGTAAAGACAGGTGAATATGGCGGGGAAGGATAAAAGAAATGAAACGAATTCCGAAACTTTACTGTTTATTTATATGGCATTCGTTGCCAGGGAGGAGAACAACATTATTCATTTTAACCAGCGTAAGGTGCTTTTAAGCCAAACATTTATAGACACGTTGCAACTGCTGGTGGAATAAATGTGCCTTTAGTGTTTTATTGATTTTTAAAAATTCTATATGAATTATAGCCCGATATTCCCAACATTTTTTTTCTTCCTTAAAGCTCAGCTATACGATTAGGTTGTGAAAATTGCTCCTTGTTTGTCCACCGAATTTTGAGTGGAACATTATCTTATGTAAGCATCACATGTTTTGTTATATTGAAGGAAAAGATAGTTATTGTGATAAATTCGTCATTACAATTGGTTTTACAAAAAGAAAATTTCCTATGATTTAAAACAATATTAGTTGAATATATTTAAACTATCAGTTTTGCAAGTAGATAAACATTAAATGTAATGTGTTATATTTTCATGATTATGGCCAGATTATTTGGAAGATTTTTACTGAGAAGAAAACGATATAATGTTAAATAAACGAGAAAAAGTTATAATGGCGAATAAAGGAGAAAAAAAGTTACAATGCCGAATAAATGGGAAAAGAGATATAATGCCGAATAAAGGAGAAAAAAGAGGTAATGTCGACTAAACGAGAAAAATGATATAATGCCAAATAAACGAGAAAAAAGATATAATGCCGAATAGACGTGAAAAAGATATAATGTCGAATAATCTAGAAAAAAGATACAATGCCGAATAAACGTGAAAAAATATAATGCCGAATAAACGAGAAAAAAGATATAATGTCGACTAAACGAGAAAAAGATGTAATGCCGAATAAACGAGAAAAAAGACATAATGCCGAATAAACGAGAAAAATGATATAATGCCGAATAAACGTGAAAAAGATATAATGCCGAATAAACGAGAAAACATATAATGCCGAATAAACGAGAAAAAATATATAATGTCGACTAAACGAGAAAAACATATAATGCCGAAAAACGAGAAAAAATATATAAGGCCGAATAAACGAGAAAAAGATATAATGACGAATAAAAGAGAAAAAGATGTAATACCGAATAAACGAGAAAAAAGATATAATGTCGAATAAACGAGAAAACGATATAATGCCGAATAAACGTGAAAAAGATATAATGCCGATTAAACGAGAAAAAAGATATAATGTCGAATAAACGAGAAAAAAAATATAATGCCGAATAAACGAGAAAAAAGATATAATTTCGAATAAACGAGAAAAAAGATATAATGCCGAATAAACGTGAAAAAGATATAATGCCGATTAAACGAGGAAAAAGATATAATGTCGAATAAACGAGAAAAAAAATATAATGCCGAATAAACGAGAAAAAGATATAATGTCGAATAAACGAGAAAAAAGATATAATGTCGAATAAACGTGAAAATGATTTAATGCCGAATAAACGAGAAAAAGATATAATGCCGATTAAACGAGAAAAAAGATATAATATTGAATTAACGAGAACAAAGATATAATGCCGAATAAACGTTAAAAAGATATAATGCCGAATAAACGAGACAAAATATATAATGCCGAATAAACGAGACAAAATATATTATGCCGAATAAACGTGAAAATGATATATCAAGGCAACAAGAATACACGATGAGATCAACATTTCTTTAAATTTTTCTTTTCTCCTCATTCTTTTTATATTTAGATATTTTGGTTTCGTGAATGTCCAGGCACCCGGGAATCCGGGTACTTTGTCTAATTTGGTTGAGGGACTCGGTTGAGTACGAATCAGGAAAGATGGTGAGACTCCCTTGATGGACGGTCCATTCGAGTAAACAAACAATTAGCGCCTGAACAATCTCAATGGCCGAACCGCACGATGGCCAATTACAATTCTTGAGCGTTATTCAACCGTAGTCGCCAATACTCGGAATGAATAAATTCTTCCATTTAATAGAACAATCTGGGCTGATATGGTAAACAAACGACAACACAGAATAGAATGGATTGCATCCATATTTTAAAAATCAATAAAAATATTTAATAGGAAAATATTTTTCGTTTTTTTTTCTGGTTGTCATAACCAAAAAGAAAAAGAAAAAGAAAAAGAAAGAAAGAAAAATCTATTACTGCATTTTTGGAATTTTTTCTGACACAAAAATATAATGGCAAAATAGATTATAAGGGGTTGGTGGATCGAGATAAATTATTATGAAAGATTCTTGAGAATATTTTTCCGGCTTCTTAAATCTCAATTACCGGCTGTAAAAGCAAAATTGTCCAAATCGTGTAACTGCGAAATTGTTCAATTTTTA
Organism: Acanthosepion lycidas; assembly: GCA_963932145.1. Classification (NCBI taxonomy): domain Eukaryota; kingdom Metazoa; phylum Mollusca; class Cephalopoda; order Sepiida; family Sepiidae; genus Acanthosepion; species Acanthosepion lycidas. The sequence continues at coordinate 45,545,971 of OZ010608.1, forward strand.
GATTAAGATTTGAACCGTTGTATCTTAGAAATGATTAAAGATATCTTACTGGAATTCTCTGAGAATTATATGACTGTATTGGACTCTACAGAGAGCAATAAGAATGTATAATTACACTCAAAGCTTAACAGAAGAATCGTGATAAAATCGATCATAAACGACAATGATATGTTTATCATTAATTAGTCATATCTAAGAATCAGAAGCTCATTATATATAGAAGTTTATATATCTATATATATATATATATATATATATATATATATATATATATATGAACTTTATTCCAGTACTTCATGTGCTTCTGATGATATATATATATATATATATATATATATATATATATATATATATATATATATATATATATATATAATTCCAGAATCAGAAGCTAATGAAGTACTGAAATAAAGTTCATATATATATATATATATATATATATATATATGATTTTGGTTTTAGTACTTTATGAGCTTCCGATTCTGGAATTATATACATATATATATATATATATATATATATATATATATATATATATATATATATATATATATATATATGAACATCATTTCAGTACTTCATGAGCTTCTGATTCTGAAATTATATATATATATATATATATATATATATATATATATATATATATATATATATATATATAATTCTAGCATCATTTTTTCAACTCTTTCAAGATGATATTTCTCTCCTGGTGTAACAAGGTGCCACACACGTTGTACATACGATTTCAATTCCAAGTCTTTTTTTACTGCTCTTTAGACTGTAATAGCTGAAACTCTTCCATCACGTGCCAAACATGTTATGGACTGAGTTGGATCTTTTCGAATTGATCTCTTTAAATCTAACTTGAAATGATGATCGCTCTTCCAGTTTTGACCTCCTGGTCCTGTTTTCCTCTCTACTGTTTCCTCCTTTTTAAATATTTCCAACGTTCTCTTTATGTTTCTTGAATTGACTTTCAAGATGAAAGCCAGCGTATGAATTTTTGTACCATTACTGAAGACTTGAATGACATTTTTCCTCCCACCATTGCTCACTTGGAGAAAATAGTGCGGCTGACACAAAACGATTTTAACCTGTTCTCTTTCTAGCTGAATAAAGTGCTTTTCCGTGATTCTTACGAAAATTGGTAGGAAGATGGCTGAACGTCCTATTTGAAAACATGGAAAAAATAACTTAATTAGTTTCGCTTTTTTTTTTTTTTTTTTGTTTTGTTTTTAGATATTAAACATTTTGTGGTATGAGCAATTATGTCGTACCACGATTTGGACAATTTTGCTGTTAAAAACGGGTTACTGGCACATTATCCGCGTTCTAGATAGTTTGCCTGATTTATCTGAAACTCAGCTGGGCCCAATAAAGAAATATGAATGATTCGCTTGATGAATAGGCCATTCGAGTAACTGTATCAAGAACAGCATGATTTTAATACGATATACACTATTTATTTTTATTATTAGATCATGACAATAGTTGGAACGCTACAATTCAAATTTACTTTAAATATATGTCTGCCGTATAAACGACATCATATGTAAAATGGTCTCAGGTAGCACTACTGTTAATAACCAGATGGATAGATCGAAAAATGCTTATTGAAATCGACCGGCATGATCTGTCTGTTCAATGTGTTACTTTTGCGAGAGAACATATAAGCTCTTGTAGATAAGATTTATAGATACACTCTGATGTTCACGATGTCTTAATGCAAATACTTCCGTCTTCATTTCTTATCAGTAAGGTAAATGTTATCATTTACAATCGCCATATTTTTACCATGGCTTCAAGACGGACATTTTTAAAAGTAGATATTATATGGTTGTTGCAAAAATAATGACGTAATAATGTCGTTTTTGACCTTAAAAATACGTCAAAAAACGACATTATTACGTCATTATTTTTGCAATAACCTAATAATATATACAAATATATGAAGCAAATGAGAAGGAATTGGTATAAGCGCATTGGAATATGAGAAGATGCTTTCCAAAACATAAACAAAATTACTAAGAAACAGGAAAATATTCTTTGAAACAAACTGTTATCTTTTAGAAGTAGTTTCCATGTTTAGCTGATTCGTTTCAGCATATCAAACTTTATGGTTTATTTAATGTCCAGATCAAAATATTTTGCACGCAATTTTATTTTTTTGCAGATAATAATTATTTTAGTGATATTAGTTTTATTAATTAACTCATAGCTGGGGTTGCAGAAGAGGTGCATCCATACCTTTACCAATTGGAACAACGGATTCAACTGGGATTGGAACTCGGCTCTCCGATTAACTAATTCCGAGCCTTCATCCGTTACACCACCCAGACATCCAAGATTACAAAATCTGGTATTCCCAAGAGGTTACCCATCTAAGTACTGACATGGCTCGACGTTGTTTTGTTTTTTTTTTCCGCTGATCGTACGGGAACCGGTGTTTCAGTCTAATGCGGCCTTGTTCTGAGAAGAGGAGTTCGTATCAAACGTATCAATATGGATCGAAATATGATAAAGAATGAACAGAAAACGTTAATCATTCTAACATGTCTGATTTTTATTAAATTTTATTTTATTAATCATCTGATGAAGCTTTGTACACGTGAATCATGTTATATTGATAAAGCTTTTATTTACATTGTTTGGGCTATTATCCTCATCTTTATTGCCATATCCACGACGTTTCGACTGTTGTTCACCCCGGCCTTCCTAGAGTTGGAAGATTGGAATTTCCAACTGAACTTTTTACTTCTTCCACCGGTGTAGATTTTTCTAGTTCCACGTGCCATGCCACTTCCGGATGTCTCAGTTATCTCCCTTTAACTCAACTCCCAAAGTTTTTTTTTTTTTGTTCTCACCAAAGCTTTTATCCATAAGGACACATGGCCCAGCAGATAAAAGCGGTGGATCTAGGGACTTGACCAAAAGAGTTATGAGTTCAATACCTGGCTACTGCAGTGATGCATTAGTGCAACTAGACGTGGACTAATGTCTTGTTAGGTCAGTTACGACTGAATAGCCAGTTCGATTCTCACTGGGTGCCCTATAGTTCCGACCTTGTGCAACATTTAAACTCCGCTCGGAGTCTAGTGATAAAAAGAATGGACAGTTTTACTAACAGTGTCTCTGGTAGCAGCAACATACAAGTTGTCCAGAAGATTGCCAAGCTAAAGACATTGCATATACTAAGAAAAGTGTTTTCAATTACCGTAATTATCGTTTTTCAATTACCTTCAGCCATAATACGCACCCCTGAATTTGTGCTGAAAGTGTGGGAAAATGCTTCTACTCTCGCATAATACGCACCCCTTGTTTTGTAAACAAACCCTATAAATTGTACTTGTTCAATTTCCTTACAGTCAGCACTTCCTACTCTTATTGAAAAAATGGTTTTAAGCATAGAATAATATTATTTTAATTTAGGTCTATGATAATTCTTATTTTATTTTACATTCGTAAGTATTGTTAAGTACATATAATTGTATTTGATATCCTTATCGGGGTCGCAATTTCCGAATGTTCGTGTCAAATTGTTGTATGTTTGCGGTGAGTAGTCATTTCGCAACTGAAATCGACCTGTGAAACGGAAATTTTAAAAGGATTTTTGTGTAGCTGTGCATAATACGCACCTCTGATTTTGCTCATTATTTTTTTTTTAAATGTGTATTATATATGGGGACTTATGTTAAAAGACAATTCTCCTACAGGGCCTAAGGACCATGTTTTGAATCCGTCTCTACAGGGTACAAGGCAGGAAACATGACATACAAATAATAATAATAATAATAATAATAATAACAATAACGATAATAATAATATAAAATTCGAAGATAAGCGGGATGGCCATCTTATCTGGAAGGTTTTAGTTGCATCGCATCATGCTAGCGGCGTTTTATTCGTTTTCAAACGTTCATTGCCAGTACAACCATTTTTTCATTGCAATACAAACAACGTTTTACAAAGACTTATTATTTATTTTACATTAGTATCACTGCATGCAAGGCTGTAAAGCCCCTTAGACACAAGTGTTTACAAAGCGTGTAAAAATTAGGAACAGCGACATTAATAATGAGCTGGAAAGGAAAAGAGTAATCAGGAGGATAGAGATTGACATTGCATTTAAATGTTTACAGATTAACCCTTTGAGCCCTGCGTTCCGGAATAATTTTAGCTCTTCTGCCTGACCTCCTCAGTCAATATTCGCAAATAATTGATATGTAATGTTTAACAGTGGATATAAAAAACAGTTACAGTTTTTACACACCGTTCAACTGGTGACTGGGCATTACGTCGTTTTTCTCCGGTAACGCGATGTTCAGGGCTGAAAGTGTTAGAGTTGGCTGGAAAGCATGGAGCCGGAAGGGAGCTCCGCAAGCGAGAAGTGCGAGAAAAGAACCTGTTAGCATAGAACTTGCGGTTATATCTATACAGCTTAACTTTAAATTGACGAGATATTTACGCCAGTCTTGTACTGCGCTTAAATTCAGAAAGATAGGTACCATTACGAAGGTTTTCTGTGCAAACAGTTAACATGAAAGTGCTTATATTTTTCTATATTTGTAGATTTATATATTTTTATAGTTGAAAATCTTTTTAAATATGACCTGAATAAAACATACTGTCGAAATATTGTTTAACTCGAATGAATGAGTTTTTTTTCTTTTCTTAAATTGTGTTCTTCAAGTGTTGAAAATATTGAAAGCGTTGCGTTAAACTTCTTTTTTCATAATAGTAATAATTATTATAGTAATAATAGTAACAATAATAGCATAAATAATAATAATAACAACAACAATAATAATAATAGCAATAAAAATAATAGAATTAATAAAATCTGAAACTGAAGGTTTTATCCTTGCTTCATAGGACCAATGTTTGTTAACTAGAAAATATCGAGGACATATACTTAAATATTGTGTTAGCCTAAAATGTAGATTCTGTGATAAATATCCAGAAACAATTTATCATCTTGTATCAGGTTGCACGATATTGGCACCCACTGAATATAAAACCCGGCATGACAGAGTGGGCCAATATCTGCACAGGAAAATATGCAACTTCAACGGGAAGGAAACTGAAAAAAAAAACTGGTATGAACACCACCCGGTTACGGAGATAAGACCTATTACAATTCTATAGGACTATACGATACACACTGACAGAACAATCAAAGCCAATCGCCCAAACTTTGTTATTAGAGACCACAAACAAAAAAAAGTTACTCATTATTGATATGACAGTCCCTGCACACTGCAATATATCTTTGAAGATATTCAAAAATCTATCAAAATACAAGGACCTTGAAATCGAAATCTCAAGAATGCGGCACATGGGAACATTAACAATCCCTGTTGTAGTTGGAGACCTAGGTCTGGTTGGAAAAAGATTCCACTAGACTAATTGAAGGGATTCTTGGAAACCCATGCCATAAAGAAATACAAAAAACTTTTTCTCACGAGCATAGACCACACCTTACGAAGGGCTTTATCTATGTAAAAGATCTGTGCTTATGTGTGCGTGTGTGTGTGTTTTAATTGGTCTGTGGAAAATGTCATTATCTTATTTCTGACCTTGTGTCTCTGGGAGGGACCCAAAAAGAAATGTATACACACCAGAAATCAAAGGAAATAAAATTAAAATATCAGCAATAATAATAATAATAATAATAATAATAAGAAGAAGAAGAAGAAGAAGAAGAAGAAGAAGAAAGCAAATAGGCCGGACATAATTGTCAAAAACAGAAAAGAAAAAAAGCTTGCCTAATAATTGATATGTTTTTTAGCGGACTGTAACATAGCAATCAAGGAATTTCAAAAACTATCGAAGTATAAATACCTGGAAATTGAAATAGAAAAAAAATTGCAAATTGAAAACAAGAATAGAATCTATCATAATAGGTGCGCTTGGAATGATAAAAAAAGAACACAACAACACATTGAAAAAATCCCTGGAAATTCCAGCTTAAGAGAAATATAAAAAATGTCTTGATAAGTAGAACCCATACACTAAGAATTTTGTCCTTGTAACAGTAGTCATGTTATGGGAGTTACAAGTACAAATCAAGAAATGTAACCATAATATACCACTACATGACTTCGGTTTTCCCATACACTTGGTAGGTAGTGTAACCATAACAGAAATGGAATAATAATAATGATAATAATAATAATAATAATAATAATAATAATAATAATAATTGTTGTGGTAGGATCCACCTAATTTGCATAGTGGAGTACCGACCATATAAATATGGTTGGTACCGAGAAGAGGGAGTAGCAATCGAGGAGATTCAACCAGAGACTCTGCCCGACTGCGACTCAGTCAACACATTCTCCAGGAACGGTCTTCCCAGGAATATACAAAAGACTATATGTAAATATTGTGTACACTTTCTTGTTTCAATACATTTTGTTCTAAGTACATTTTGTGTTGCATTATTATTCCATGCATTAGTCAAGTTTCAACAATGGCGACGAGGTAGAAAGAACCATACGGAAAAAAAAGAATTAATAATTGATAGCTTTCAACAATTGGGACAAGTCATTGAAGAACCCAGTCTGAAGGAAAAAATTATTAATTAAAAGTCCAACATCTAACGGAACGGCGAAGGATTCTGAATTTCTGGATATTTAGAAATCGTTAAAGGACGACTAAGCATAAGGATCGTTCACTCAGAAAAATTTGAAAGGTGTCGTAAACGAATAACGGTGATTTTAAATTGGAAAAAGTTATCTACAACGAGACACCCGTTAAAAAAAACAAAACTGGCCGACTACAAAAACTTGCATGGAATTAAAAAGCACACAAATACACCGTGTCGATTTTGAAAGGTAACGAACTTTTAAAAAATTGTTATTTATTTGCTCAACAATATTTTATAGTGACGAATTTACTTCTGATCAGAGGTTTGTCATTGAAATACGCGAACAGAAGTGATAATAAAAAAAAATACCAAAGTTGATTATGACGGGCTTGAATGTAAAAGCAAGACATAAAATAAAAGAGTCGTACGTTGTTTCGATTTTTCTGGTCAGCTTATATTATATCCATAGATACACAAATTAAAGGTATATTCTTTGTTGCATGAACACTATCAGCTAAAGATGGATGAATTATCCAAAGTCATATCTGAATTATTCAAATCCCAGCAGTTGAGTCAGGCTGAATTATTCAAATCCCAGCAAAAATATCAAGAAAAGCAAGAGGGAAGACTTTTAGAAATTCAAAAGTTAATATTGGAGAAATTAAACAACAATCAGGCAAATGAGGGAAATTCTTCATATTCTAACAACACCATATTTAATTCGCTGGAAACTTTCAACTATGTGCCAGACGAAGAAAAAACATTTGAAGCGTACTTTAAACGATATGAAGATATTTTCTACACACTGTGAAAACTGGTCGAATTCAAGAAAAGTCAGTCAAAAAAGCTAGATACAGCAGAACATACCACATTTGTAGATTTTATTCTACCGAGAAGAACGAATGAATTGGAATTCTCGGAAACAGTGAAATTGCTAAAAGAGCTGTTTGGAGAAAATATGTCGCTTTGGCATAAGCGATGGTTATGCATGAATGTCACTAAATCCGACGATCAGGATTATTTAACATATGCATTTATAGTGAATAGACATTGTGACAATTTCAGATTGGCAGAGATTACGGTGGAAGAATTTAAGTGTTTAATTTTTTCTCAAGGACTGTTATCCAGTAATAGTGCCGAAATAAGATTGTCTAACCTCGAATCTGAACAAAACCTTACCCTGAAAAAGTTAGCAGAGGAGTGTCAGCGGGCCGTAAGTTTAAAGAAATAGTCTCCAAAAATCGAAGAAGCTGGTATTGCTTATATTAAAAAAATAAAAAAAAAAAACAGTCAAATTACCCATCAGAAAAAAATTGGAGTAAAAATTCGGCGTATTTTAAAAATAGACAAGAAAAATTAAATAAGAAGAACGAGGAGGAAAAAAAGGTTCCACCATATAATTGCAGACGTTGCAACGAAAGACACTGGGAGGTAAATTGCCCATATAGAAATAAGAAATGTTTCGTGTGCCACAAGAAGGGACACAAAGGATCGTGTTGTAAAACGAAAAAATTCAATAGCCGAATTAGACAAACAAATTCGAATATCAAATCAGATAGAGATTTGAGGAAATATGTGACGACTGAAATATTTAAAAAGAATATCAAATTTCAAATCGATTCGGGTTCAGATTTAACAATAATGAACTTTAAAACATGGAACATTTTAAAAAGGCCTACAATAATGAAGTCAACTAAACGCGCTCGAACGGTAACTGGAAAGGAAATTAACTTCGAAGGCGAGGTTGTACTTCCCATGAAATTGAACGGGATCGTTAAAAAAATAAAGGTTTTCATTCTGAAAATGGAGAAAACTTGATGGGTACAGATTTTATTGAAACATTCGAATTGTGGGATAAACCGTTAAACTCATTCTGCAGAAAAGTAGAAAGTAATACGCAAACAAGACAGGACATTAGAGATGAATTAAATAAAAAAGTTTCCGGAAACCTTCACACCTGGTCTTGGAAGATGTAACAAGTTTGAAGCTAAATTTGAATTAAAGGAAAATACTATGCCAATTTTTAAAAAACGTAGCGTGCCTTTCGCAAGTGTAGAGAAAATTAACGAAGAACTTGATAGGTTGGAAAAAATGGGAATTATTTCGAAAGTAGAATCTAATTCATGGGCTACGCCGATTGTGTGCATAAAAAGAAATCAAACCAAATCAGAGTCTGTGTTGATTTTTCGACAGGGTTGAACTCGGTAATCAAGGACTACCATTACCCGTTACCGAGTCCGGAGGAGATTTTTAACAAGCTAAATGGTGGAGTTATATTTTCAAAAATCGACTTATCAGATGCCTATCTCCAAATTTCCGTCGAAGAAGAATGTTCGAAATTACTAGGGATAAACTCGCATAGAGGGTTATTCAAGTACAACAGGCTTCCTTTTGGTATTAAAGTGGCACCAGCCATTTTTCAACAAGCTATGAACGTCATGTTGAATGATTTAGACTGTGCGTGCGCATACTTAGACGACATCATAGTAAGGAGCGAAACCGTCGACGAACATCGAGAGCATCTCAATCAAGTTTTTAAAAAGATTCAGGACTTTGGATTTAAAGTCAGAGTCAAAGTGCGAATTTGGTTTGAAGGAAATTAAGTATTTAGGTCACATAATCAATAAAAATGGCAGATGTCCACATCCGGAAAGGTCCATTGCGATTAGAGACATGCCGACGCCCACTAATGTGGCGATGCTACAGAGTTTTCTGGGGCTCGCAAATTATTATCAAGCGTCCATTAAAGGAATGTACAATCTAAGAGCTCCGTTGAATGAACTACTAAAAAAAGACAAGGCATGGGAATGGATGGTAGAATGTCAGAAAGACTTTGATGAAATAAAGGAAATGCTTACATCAGACCTCTTTTTAACCCATTACAATCCAAAACTTGATATTGTAGTGGCAAGTGACGCCACTTCATACGGGATAGGAGCGTGTATTCAACACATAATGCCAGATGGTTCTAGAAAACCAATTGCATATGCTTCGAGAACTTTACTTCCAGGAGAAAGAAGTTACTCACATATAGAAAAAGAGGCGCTGAGTATCATTTTTGCCGTAACAAAATTTCACAGATACATCCACGGCAGACATTTTATTCTTGAAACGGATCATAAACCTCTGATCACTATTTTTGGTTCGAAGAAAGGGTTACCCGTTTATACGGCAAATCGTCTGTTGAGATGGGGAACCATTCTTAATTATGATTTTCGCATAAAGCACCTATCACCCAAAAATATAATTCATGCGGATAGCTTATCAAGACTCGTACCGAGTCAAGAAGAAAGATTCGAAGAATCAATTATTGCAAATATCAGAGCAGATTATGAGGTGAAAAGCATGGTAAACAACATTTTAAGAGAGCTACCGGTTACAGCAAAGGAAATCAAAAAAGAAGCTGAAAGCGATGATTTCATTTTAGAAATAAAAAGCAAAATCGTAGCAAATGACCAAAAAGTGAAGGAGATTTATTCAATTTGTGACGGAGTTTTATTATATGGTGAGAGAGTAGTAGTACCAAAAAAGTTGCAGAAAAGACGGGACTTTCATATGCGTCACCCGGGGGTTAATAGAACAAAAAGCTTAATGCGAAGCTTTGTATATTGTAAAGGAATGGATGTGGATATCGAAAACATGGTTCATCGATGTAAAGGGTGTGCGTTAGCAGCTAAGGCACCACCTATAGTACACAAATCATGGCCCAAGACGGATCATCCGTGGACAAGATTACACATTAATTTCGCTGTTCCAGTAGAAGATTAATACTTACTTAATAGTGGTAGATAGTTTTACAAAATGGCCGGAAGTACTACGCTGCAAAAAGCCTACGTCCAATACAACTTTTTTGCATGATCTATTTGCACGGTTCGGTGTGCCAGAGTGTATTGTGAGTGACAATGGTACACAGTTCACTTCTGAAGAATTTAAGGAATTTTGTGAGTTATATCAAATTAACCACATAACGACGCCGCCATATCATCCGAGGTCCAATGGACTCGCAGAAAGATTTGTCGATACTTTAAAGCGCGCGCTGAAGAAAGCCTCAGGAGTTCCAACGGAAAAGGCGCTTCAGCAATTCCTACAAGTATACAGAATCACGCCAAACCAGAGAACACACTCAAACATGGCACCAGCTGAACTAATGTTCGCTAGGAAAGTTAAGTCAAGGTTTGACAAGCTCTTACCAGGAAAAATAGAGTAACGAATACGATGTATACAGCGAGAAAAAGATACGCCGCCGGAAAGAAGGTGTTTTTCAAGTGCTACAAAAACAACGTTGAGTTATGGGAGCGAGGCATAGTGGACAAGAGAATCGGTGACCTGATTTACATAATTAAAGGGCCGAAGAATATTCATAAAGGGCACCAGAACCAGCTTAAAAAATGTTACGTTCTAGAGCATGAAGAGAGTATACCGGATGAGGAGGAAGATCCCATTGAGGTAATGTATGATATGTTTCAAGTAGAACCTCCGCAGAATATTCCTGAACCGAGAAGATCCGGTAGGAAACGAAAGTTCACGGAACCATTGGACGTGAATCCGAAACGAAAAAAATATTAAAAGTATGCAAATGGATCTACAAAGAAATAGCTATAGTCATCAAAGCATATAGGAAGCCAGTTTGAAATCCAAAAGGGATTCCAAGGCTTGGGAGGGGGGCGTTGTGGTAGGATCCACCTAATTTGCATAGTGGAGTACCGACCATATAAATATGGTTGGCACCGGGAAGAGAGGGTAGGAATTGAGGAGATTCAACCAGAGACTCTGCCCGACTGCGACTCAGTCAATACATTCTCCAGGAACGGTCTTCCCAGGAATATACAAAAGACTATATGTAAATATTGTGTACACTTTCTTGTTTCAATACATTTTGTTCTAAGTACATTTTGTGTTGCATTATTATTCCATGCATTAGTCAAGTTTCAACAATAATAATAATAATTTAAATATACATGACGCGAATACAAGTGACGCCATGTTTTGGGACATTTTATATCGATATGCAAATTTCAAATTTTTAAAACTTATTTCGCTAGGAGACACGAGACATGGCAGTAACGAAAAACAAGCATATAATTCATTAAAAAAAAATAAAGCTCATTTTAAAATGTCTTTCCCTCTGGAGAAATATATTGTATTAAATGTATTTATTTCTTTTGTGTTAGAATAGCTACAAGTATTTTGAGTTCTTCAGTAAAATGTTTGCATATATTGCTTTTCTCTTTTAGCATTATCAGATATCATTTGTCTTATGTTAATAGTCATATTGTGGTAAATAAAAAAAATTAAAGAGGAGAACATGATCGATTTCAGTAATAAATGTTTGGATGAATTGTTATTGCCTTAGAATACGTTACACACAAGAACAAATACACATTATATATATATATATATATATATATATATATATATATATATGTGGAGAGAGAGAGAGAAAGAGGGAAGTAGACAGGAACAATTTCATATCTGATCGATTTTCTGCCTCTTTTCGTAGTGCACTTTCTTTTTCTCTTTTCATTTATTTTATTTTTAATGGCGACAGCATCTTGTCCGGCCGATATTAAAGATGTCTTCGGGCGACTGGTAATTATTCAAATCAATCATATAACAAGTTAAACAATAATATATAAACGAAGAGAAGAAAAGAAATTACTCTCAAATTTTTATTTCGAATGGCAGTCAGGAAATATTTAGGAAGGCAAAGTGGATATTCACTTTCTTTCTTTCTCAAGTCTTGTTGTTCGAAAACGTTAGCGAAGAATATATATTCCCGCCAAAATGTTGGCGGGGGCGGGAATATGATTTGAAATCAGGAGTAGCTCTGTTGATTTTTGCTCTCAGCACCCCAAAATCCTCTCTCTCTCTCTCTCTCTCTCTCTCTCTCTCTCTCTCTCTCTCTCTCTTTTCTTTTCTATAAGCTTTGTCTCGCTTGATTTATGAAGTTAAGATTCATTCGTGTGGAAGTACTTATCTTAAAGCGTTATCTTTACTCCAAACATTCAAGGCAACAACAAAAATACGTACGTGGGCTTCATAAAAGAAAGGAAAAAAATTCGAAAAGCTGACGCAAGACTTTGACAAATACGATAGAAAAAAAAAATTAAAATTATTGCTGCATGATCAACTAACTTTCTTGAAAGTGAAAAAAAAAACAGGTATAGCTACACATCAACACATTCTCTCAGAAGGTATTCTGATCTCTGATAAAACCAATATTGTTTTATTTTTGTGTACTTCACGATTTTAATAAAAATAAAGGCAAATGTGGCGAAAACGACACAGTTTCAAGGCACATTGGACATAGAAAATAGAAATTACATTTTTCTTTTTAATCTGCAGCCGAAAAACAATAGTTGTCCTCCTAGAGGGAAACATAAGGCGGTTATCTCTTGTTCGGTAGAACGAATTTACGGGCGTAATGTGAGGGCCGGTAAATCACGTCCACCCGAGAGTGACTACAGTTCTTGGGTTGACTGCATTATATACCCCAGCGTATGGGGAAATATGAAAACCACCAAACAGGAAATTTAAAGACATCACCTAATGTGGCCGTTTTATTACGCGGAAGTATTATTACATGTAAGATCTTTTCGATTTTCGGCCTTTCACAATAGTTGTTTTATTTATGTCTTATAGTTTCTTTTTGTGGGATAAATAAGGAGATGTGCACACACACAAACACACACACACACATATATATATATATTGAAATTTATAACATCACTATGTTAAAGATCACTACAAAAGTTACAATTTTGTTTCAACAGTCACGGCGTCTTATCAAGTGCTTATATTGAAAGGAAGATAATCGATTTTATCAGTTCAAAACTAACCAAACCCTCTCAGGAGGAGAAACTTTGCTACGTATCCAAAGATGACAAATCAGAATACAAGTATATGGTAATTAAAATAACATTACAACATACTCAGTACATCCCTGTATTTGTATGCATATATATATATATATATATATATATATATATATATATATATATATATATATATAGATAGATATGTGTGTGTGCGTGTATTGATATAATAAAAAAGAACTGTTAGGCTGATGATCCGACGTTCTTTAGTATTTTTGTTTTTATTTTTAATATATATACACACACACACACACACACACACATATATATATATATATATATATATATATATATATATATATATATATATATATATTAGGTTGGTACAAAAATAATGACGTAATAATGTCGTTTTTTGATGTTAAAAATACGTCAAAAACGTCATTATTTTTTATCACCAACCTAATATATATATATATATATATGAATTCATTAAACCATCATGTTTCATTCAATAATATATATATATTGTGTCTATTTATAGGTTAGACAATGTGTTCATGTGTAGTTAAACCTGCATATCTACTTGTGTATACTTATTTATTTGTATTATATATATATATATATATATATATATATATATATATATATATATATATATATATATATATATAGCATTGAATAATATAGACATATCGTGTCTGCTTATTTTTATAGACAAAAATAATAAAAAAAATCTTCAAATTATCGTGGCTCTCTATATCACAATCATCCAACCAACACTCCCCAAAATTTATTACGAGTATAGCAACAATGTCCAAATCGTGAAACAACATGGAATAATTGTCCATCACTCAAAACAAAATGTTGAATATCTAAACAATCACTAAACACATTTTTCCACGTTTTCAAATAACACGATTATCTATCTTGACACCATTTATCGGGAGAATCACTGAAAAACCATTTTACTTATTCAGTTAGAAAGAGAACAGGTGGGGTTTTGTGTCAGCCTCACTCTCTTCCTAAATGAGCAATAGTTTGAGGAAAAATCATTCTGGACCTCAGTAATGATACCAACAATTATACTTCGAATTCCATCTTCAAATTCCATTCAAGAACCATCAAGAGAACGGTGAATAATATTAAAAAAGAGAGAGAACAGTAGCGAGGAAAACTGGATCAGGAGGTGACAAGAGTAAGAGGAATCATTCAAGTTAGGACTAAATATATTATTACTGTTCAAAGTAGATCCCTATTGTCTTATAAAAAAAAAAAAAAAAACTCAGAGAGTTCTAGTAAGATGTCTTTAATCATTTGTAAGATAAAACGATTCAAAGCCTAATCTAACAGTTGAACAATTTTAATATTGCACGATTTGGAAAATTTTGCTGTTACGATAAGTCTGAAGAAAGATCGAGGTCGATCTGAAACATCAAAACTACATATAAAAAATATAAATAAACACTTTCATTAAAAAAATATTATTATTTTTTAATTTGCAACTTTTCAGTTGTTTTATATATATATATATATATATATATATATATATATATATATATATTCCTTCAGTATCTGTCTATATTTCTGAGATAATATAGTTTAACTATTTATATTATTTACATTGCTCAGACTGTTGTCCTCATCTTTATTGTCACATTAACGACGTTTCGGCCGTTGTACGCTCCGTCCTTCTTCAGGTTATATTTGCGAGAGTTTCGGGACAAATCCTTTATTTAGACCACGTGTTAAGCTGTTCAAATTCTATGAAGCATAACTTTAGATGTCTTAGTTTTACTTAATTCGCCTTGATGTGTTTTTTGTTCTCTTCAACTCCAAGTTTTTTTTCTCTCCTACGAGGCCAAGGACTGAACTCACAATTCTTTGGATCTAGTCACTGTTAGGATGAATCAACCAAGACTCGCATAACGCATATTTGAAATAATTTTCTTTCATCTTGTCAAGTTTTTTCTATATATATAGAATATATCAGAAAAACTAATGTATACCATGGGTTACTGGAGACTAGGTATAACCAATATTGTTATTGTCTTGTTCTAACTACCTGTTTCAAATGTAACAATCGTGGAAAGATACAAAATAACCGGACTTAGCTTATAGGCCTCGTTTACATCCAGTCTGGTAGAAAAATATAGACAGCATACGAATAAATGCAAAATAATTTCCATAATTATTTTGTAACTATCTATGTGGACGTGTACTCTATTAAAAGATGGCAGAATTTATGGACATATTAAGAGCAATCGACCGAGGTGCGAGCTACGAATGGAAACATCAGATTTAATCAAAAACAAAAACTTAACTTTCCGGAAAGTGTCTAAGCAGACAACAGGAAATGTGATAGGGAAATTCATTAGTGACAGATACCGTACAAAAGGCTCACCTAGTAATAAGTAAAAGAAAACAAATAAAGCACTGCTGAAGTTTTGTGTAAGACCAATCTTGCTTCAGTATCCGTCTATATTCCTTAAATGAGGTATCATATACATTATTTACATTATTCGGACTATTGTTCTCATCTTTTTCGCCATATTTATTTCAGCATTTTGGCTGTTGTACGCCCCGACATTCTTCAAGTTTTTGGAATGTTGAACTGAACTCTTTATTTCGCTCACTGGGGTACACTGTTCTAGTTCCATGTGCTATGTTTTAATGGATATCAGTTATCAGTTATCTCCTGTTAATTCCCCTCTCCAAGTTCTCTACTGCCTTAACCGTGTATTAAACTCACACTTCTGGGTCCTGTCACTGGATCTAACCAACGCCTTTATCCACTGTGCCATGTGTCCTCGAGGACACGGGGCACGTGGAACTAGAACAGTCTACCCCAGTGAGCGAAATAAAGGGTTCAGTTCGACATTCCAACCACCTGACGAAGGTCGGAAGGTACAATGGCTGAAACGTTGTAATAAATATGGCGACAAAGATGAGGACAATAGTCCGAATAATGTAAATAGTGTATCAATCTTCCTATATGACAGTGAATGAAGGTGATACCTTAAGCAACAAATATGAGTTCCTGTAGCGGGAAGCTGAGAATACCGTGGAGAGAACGTTTGATCAATATGTTTGGGATGAGGATCGTGAGCAACAGGAGCGGGTTAAGGAAAGTCAGTAACAAGGGCCGTTCAATGAATGTGAGCAGCAAGGGCGGGTTAATGAATATGTGCAACAAGGGCGGGTTAAAGAATCTGAGCAACGAGATCGGTTCAAGATATATAAGCAAAAATGGCGGCTTAAGTAATGTGAGCAGCAAGGGCGGTTTAAGGAAAGTCAGGAACAAAGGCGTGTTAAGGAATGTTAGCAGCAATGGCGACAAGGGGTGGTTAATATATGAGCAACAAGGACGTGTTAAGGAAGGTGGAAATTAAAACGGAACTTTTTGCGAAAATGCAAACTGCAAGAATTGAAAATTTTGGAACACATAATGAGAAAAGTGGGCTCGGAGAACCTACTGGGCAATACTGATGGCAAAGAGAAAGAGGATTATAGCGCGTAACCTACCTAATGCGCGTATCTAAATAGATTGGAAAAATGTGAAATTGGAGGGATAGTAAGAGGAAAAATATTGCTTAGGGTTGAAAAGGATAGGATGTTGTGGAGGACCATGAATAAACATGTCCCATAAATAAACAAAAAATGTCTGTGCGTGCAACGCCCTGTGACGATTTCCAAGTCATCTTCAAAATAATCTTCTCATGTTAATCATTAGCAAAGAAATGTGTCATTGACGCTACCTGGTCTTATCAAATGACTGAAAAACCGCATCAATGAATGAATGATATAAAGAAAGAGAGGATGAAAGAAAGAAAAAAAGGAAGGAAAGATGTAAAGAAAGAAAAAGAAAGAAAAAAAGGAAGGAAAGATGTAAAGAAAGAAAAAGAAAGAAAAAAGAAAGGAAAGATGTTAAAGAAAGAAAAAGAAAGAAAAAAAGAAAGGAAAGTTGTTAAAGAAAGAAAAAGAAAGAAAAAAGGAAGGAAAGATGTAAAGAAAGAAAAAGAAATAAAAAAGGAAGGAAAGATGTAAAGAAAGAAAAAGAAAGAAAAAAAAAGAAAGAAAAGATGTAAAGATAGAAAAAGAAAGGAAGAAACCGTGAAAAAAGAATAGTAAAATCCATGCGTAAAAACAAAAGAAAAACAGCGAAAACTACCTTCTGTCCACCTGTAATTCTGCTTACAATTTGATTTGTCGGAAATACCTGGATTTTCAGCCGGAACAATCTGTGGGTTCACGGAAATGGATGGTCACTATAGCGAATGGCAGGTGACCCCCTTGTTGGAGAATGTCAAATAAAATGTAATATCGAAACAAAAACACATTTTAGTATTAAGAAAAAACAACTTTTTAAAGTCATCTTCGCACTATCAGTTAACCCAAGTTCAACATGAAAGAACATTTTCAAAGCTAAAGATCATAATGACAAAAAATTCGCTGTCTGCAGAAAATTTGGAATCATATATGTTGCAGTCCATTAAAAAATAATTGTTAGATGAATTGAATCATGTAATGGCAGATTCACACAATCATCTAATGAACACAAACAATTGCTCTTAATATAGTGGACTCCATGGAATGCTTCACTGTGCATTTGAACTATCCGTTAATGTGTAAATTGTGCAGTAAACTATTTAGGTTTCGTCTGATTTATTTTGTTTTATGGCATATCAGCCTCAATAAGTTATTTAATGCCGAAAATGGCAAGTAGGCCTCTGATTCATATATCCAATAAAAATGGAATAAAAATGAAACATAGGTAACTGTTTTAGTAATAAAAAAGAATAATAATTTTTTAAAGTCATCTGTACACTATCAGTTACTCAAGTCCAATATAAGAGGACATTGGATGCAGAAGCAATTAGTGGCAGATTCACACAATCATCTAGCGAACACAAACCATTGCTCTTAATCTAGTGGATTACATACAGTGCTCCATTGTGCTTTTGAACTGTTAGTGTGTAAATTGTGCAGTGGACTATCAATCAATAACTTAATATCAAAATCAGTAAATAAAATATTAAATTCTCTATTTACATTTGGTTTCTGCTATTAGACACTACATATAATCTGTATTTACAAACAAGTGCATTTTTTCCACAAAAAAATTATTTAAAAGTACCAAACAATTACCAATTCCCATATGTTATCCTTAAAACTTGGAAATATAATTAAAATCTCATATAGAATAAAGAAACAAACATAAGTGTTTTAGTAATAAAAAAGAATAATAATTTTATAAAATCATCTGTACACTCAAGTCCAATATAAAAGGACATTGGATGCAGAAGGAATTAGTGGCAGATTCACACAATCATCTAGCGAACACAAACCATTGCTCTTAATCTAGTGAATTACATACAATGCTCCATTGTGCTTTTGAACTATCTGTTAATGTGTAAATATCAACCAATTAATGATTTTCAGTTGTTAATCATTATAACAACTGGGAAATATATTTAAAAGCTCATATGTAATAAAATATTGATTTCTATATGAAAAATGTAAGAATTTATACATTATTGATGAAACGTGTAAGTTATATGTGTATTACATTGTTTTAGCAAACAGCTGTTTTTATTTTGTCTTTATTTTATTACAGGGAGCTATAGGACCAGCTGGTGGCCCAGGATTCCCTGGACCTCAAGGACCTAGCGGACAAAGCGGAAATCCTGGACCCCCCGGAGAGAAAGGTGATACTGTAAGTAATTATAAGTATCAGTTTATATATATATATATATATATATATATATATATATATATATATATATATATATATATTAGGTTGGTACAAAAATAATGACGTAATAATGTCGTTTTTTGACGTTAAAAAATACGTCAAAAAACGGCCATATTACGTCATTATTGATCCATATTCGGCTTACATAAGCCATTATCAAAGATGTCAATTCCTCTACAATATATTAAGCAATATACGGACAAAACAGTGATGATAGTCTGTTATTGTTTACATGGATGATTTCCAATAGCTTCTGTTACCAACTATAGGCATTTAAGGATAATTTGTAACAGAAGCCATTCGTTTATACCATGGCTTCCCATACTTAATACTCCTCGAATTCACTCTCGCGTGGTCATGTGTGACGTCATGAGGTGCGGTGCGATTTTCGCTTACAGCGTCTTATATGCACGTGTTTATCGTTGCTTGGAAATCATCTATGTAAACAATGACAGACGATCATCACTGTCTTGACCGTATATTGCTTAATATATTGTACAGTAACTGTCATCTTTGATAATGTCTTATGTAAGCTGAAAGCTTAGATTGGATTACAAAATATGTATCAATATTGTGATTTTCTTTCTTCCTTTAATGATGTTATTAAGCTTATCAGACGTTATGAAAAGAATTTACATAAAATAAATAGACAACATTTGTCTATATTATTTAATGAAACGTGTATGAATATATATATATATATATATATATATATATATATATATATATATATATATATATATATATACATTATTTTAAAATATCAAACAATCATTTAAAATGATACAAAAATATATAACAAATTTAATTATGACATTCCGTATTTACATTTGGCATCAACTGACGGAAATATGTACTGCGCATGTGCACTGAATTAATTTAAAAAATACATACTTTTGTTCTACCAAAAAATTAATTGCAACCTTTTTTCTCGACGCCTCTTCTGCTCCAACAGCTTGTTCTTTCGGACTTCCCGACTGTGCAACTCTCTTCCTCTTACTTGCTTCCCTGATAGCTATAATCTTCAAATATTCAAATGTAATGTCAATCGACATCATCTGATGCCTTCTTCCTGATCCCCGTCCTTCTCTATATCCTTTCCTCAAAAACCTTTCTTTAAACTTGGGCTCACTCTCTGTAACTCCTTGCGTGCTAGTGTTACTCCTGCCTTACTTGGGATGAAATGCTTACAAAAAATAAGTATTTTTTGGAAAATTTTATTTATTCGTTTTGAAAATTTAAAATGATAGCCTTCTAGTTGTGGGTTGGCCTCCTTCGTCTCTTGGCTACGGGCAATGTTAGACCCAGTCCGCCGATGTAGCGAGCTACAATTCTATCGACTCCATCTTGATAAAGAAGACTGCGGGAATCACCGGTCACGTGCCATCTTGTGACGACCATCTAGCGAAACTCTAATTTTAGAAGGCTTCCTCCATACATCGGCTCGGATAGTAAGCAAAACCGTCTGAGCTGTCTATTATTCATGTGACGTGGCTTGTTTGCAGGGAGCTTACAACTCGAACCGCCTGTGATATGTAGATTTAATCCGGAAGTTTATCATTAGGTTGACTCATAAATAATTTACACTACTGTTTATCAAATTTATTCTTAAAAATGAAGAAAACAATTACTTTTTATTTAATTACATATTCACCGTTATTTGCAACGACTTGTCGCCACTTATCAGGCTGTCCTCGGGGACTTCGACGTGGTACAATGATTAAGAAGCTTTTCTCGCAAAATCCGTTTTCTCAGGGTGATCATTCTTTCGGCACTGGGTCTCATCCAAGCAACGCCTTGCTAATCATTGTCAGGCACCTCTTCGTGAGCTTCTGAATAAAATACTTCAGGTTTTGATGTTAGAGCGTTTTCGACGAACATTTGAATCTGATTTTCGCGAAATAATTTTTTTTTTTTTTTTCATCAAAGTATTTTTCACCGATCTAAATGTGTAATCGATTGGTGTAAGGTCAGGTGAATAAAAAATCAAACAAATTCCGAACTGTCATTATTATTTTCTTAATTTATGTAGCCCTACGTTGTCAGGGAGAAGAACGATACCTTTCATACTATAGGGTGTTTTGGGCCAAACCTTTATGGACACATTGCAGTTGCTGCATGTATAAATGTACATTTAGTATTTTAATGCTTTTTTAAGAATTCTATATACATTATAGCCCGATGTTCCCAATATTTTTCCTTTCTTAAAGCTCAGCTATTTTAAAAAATTCTTCATAATCCACTTCATTTTGAATTGAACATTATCTTATGTAACCATCACATTTTGTGATATATATATATATATATATATTGTGGACAGTTAGTTACTATGATAAATTAGTCATTAAAATTTGTTTTCAAAAAAAGAAATAACCTACGATTTAAAACAATTTTTGTTGAATATATTTAAACTATCAGTTTTGATGGTAGATAAACATTAAATTTAATGTGTTTTATTTTCAGGATTATGGCTACATTATGTGTAAGATGTTTGCTGACAAAAACACAATATAATGCTGAATAAACGAGAAAAAGATATAATGCCGAATAAACGAGAAAAAAGATATTAGGCCGAATAAACGAGAAAAAAGATACAATGTCCAATAAAGGAGAAAAATATATTATACCGAATAAACGAGAAAGAAGTTATAATGCCGAATAAACGATAAAAATATATAATGTCGAAGAAAGAAGAAAAAGATATTAGGCCGAATTAACGAGAAAAAAAGATATAATGCCGAATAAAGGAGAAAGAGGAGATAATGCCGAATAAAGGAGAAAAAAAAATATTATACCGAATAAACGAGAAAAAAAGATATAATGCCGAATAAACGAGAAAAAAGATATAATGCCGAATAAAGGAGAAAAAAAAGATATTATACCGAATAAACGAGAAAGAAGTTATAATACCAAATAAACGAGGAAAATATATAATGTCGAAGAAAGAAGAAAAAGATATTAGGCCGAATTAACGAGAACAAAAAGATATAATGCTGAATAAACGAGAAAAAAGATATAATGCCGAATAAACGAGAAAAAAGATATAATGCCGAATAAACGTGAAAAAAGATATAATGCCGAATAAACGTGAAAAAAGATATAATTTCAAATAATCGAGAAAAAAGATATAATGCCGAATAAAGGATAAAAAAAAGATATTAGGCCCAATAAACGACAACGAAGATATTATGCCGAATAAAAGAGAAAAAAGATATAATGCCGAATAAACGTGAAAAATAGACAAGAAAACACGAAGAGATAAACATTTCTTTAATAGGCTTATTACCTCTTAATTTTTGAGGTTTCGAGAATATCCTGGCATCTGGGAATCTGGGTATGTTGCCTAATTTGGTTGAGGGATTCGGTTGAGTACCAATTGAGAAAGATGTTGAGATTCCGCTTATGGATGGGCTATTCGTGTAAACAGACAATTACCGCCTGAACAATCTCAATGGATGAAACGCACAATGGCCGATTACATTTCTTGAGCGTTATTCAACCGTAATCCCCAAACACCAGGACTGAATAAATTCTATCATTTAATAGAACAATCTGGGCTGATATGGCAAACGAACGATAACACTGATTAGAACGGATTTCTTTGACATTTTAAAATTCAGTAAAACCATTTTTACCTTCGTATTTACCGATGTAAGGATTGCTCTCTCTCTCTCTCTCTCTCTCTCTCTCTCTCTCTCTTTCTATCTATTTATATCTATATCTCTCTACCTCTCTTTCTATCTCTCTCTCTCTCTATCTATCTATCTATATATATATATATATATATTGTCATATATATATATATATTGTCATATATATATATATATATATATGTCATATATATATATATATATATATATTGTCATATATATATATATATATATATATATTGTCATATATATATATATTGTCATATATGTCATATATATATATATATATATATATATATTGTCATATATATATATATATATATATTGTCATATATATATATATATATTGTCATATATATATATATATATTGTCATATATATATATATATATATATATATATATATATATATTATAAATTCATGAATCATTCATACAAAAAACAAATATAGAGGTTAATGATTTAAATGTCGAGAATACATCTTTGCAAACAATCTAAATAAGATACATCAACCCCGAACCTGTATATGAATGATATGATCCGTGTTTATAAATTCCAGTTGCATAAGGTCTTTATCAATTTTTTACAAACTTTCATCTGTTCCTACAGACATCCTCAGGTATGGAAATAGATTTTGTTCTTGTTTTTACTTCTCGGTAATAAGATGACAACGAAAATAGTCATGTAATCCGAAAAAATGCTATGAGAAATGTGTTATTGTTTTGGAACGTGCAGTCGCAACGCTGAGTTTGAATTTAAATTTTAAGGTTTTGCGCTTTTGTAAAAATATAGTAATAAGAGAATTCTTTTTTACTGGTAGATTTTCCAGCTTGTAAATAATTAAAAAGACCTGATGCAACTGGAACTTTTTATTGATACAATGTATGCAAGCTCTTTTTTTAATTAAACATTTAATTAATGTATTTAATTTAAAAAAAAAAAAAACATTTACTTAAATACATTGTATCTATAAGAATAACGTATAAACAGAAAATATATTAAATAATTGTTTAATCCATTTCATTATATGTTGTCATTGTTAACGTTAAGGTACGCTTCGTAAGCAGATATGATGGATCGAGAAAAATCGTTGAATATTGTGTGTGTATAAACAGTAATTCGGACTTTACAGACAAGGTGTGGCATAGGAGGCTGCTAAATACGCGCTAGGTATGGCATTTATGCCAGTGTCTTCTGGATTATAAAATTTTTCTTTCGGGGAGGTCTATGAAGATTGTCGCTAATGACCAATTCTGTGATGCCTACGTTCTCTAAGCTTATGTGCAACGTACTACACCTTTTCTGCTATCAGACATCTCCCTGTATGATCACCGAAGTTAAGCAGCATCGAGCCTGGTCAGTACCTAAATGTGTAACTGCTTGCGGAATACCAACTGCCGTAAGCTTGGATGAGCGACTGGTTTAATGGATAATTGCTCGGTATTGTAAACCGGGGAGCTGAGTTCCAATGCCAGTCGGGTTATATTTACTTACGCGCAAATACACTTTGGAAGATATGAGTCCACTTCTTCTCCCCCAGATGTGGGTTAATTAGTAAGACTTTTATAACTAAACAATTTTTATCCCCTCCCCAAATTCTTAAAAATCTAAAAATATTTTTTGTCTTTAAATAAAATTTAAAGGATTAGAAAACGAATCTATCAATCACTTAGGAAATCTTGTTGTGAAGTTTCCCATTGCCTTCTCTTCAGAATAATCAGAAGACATATCTGACCCCCAGGTTTTTGTTTATTTACTCTCTGGGACATGCCGTGTATTCTTGGGAAAGGTAGGGGAGTGGTGTGCCGTTGCCTTTTCCTTGATTTAGAATTCAGAGTAATTTGAAGGATTCTTTTTTATTTATCACAACAAAACGTAAATGATATTTACTCTGTACAGATTTTTTTATTTATTTTATCATCTTAGGAAATGATTGTCGTGAATTACAGTTGCCTTCACCAAAAATACTACGTTCGGCCAAGGCGTAGGCCAACTTGCCTTGTCACAGATTTAATTCTTGATCTGTGAATTGACATGCATTCCTTGGGAAGTGATTTGAATTGGTTCCTCTTACCGTCTCCCAAAAATATCATATCCTTACAGGACGTAGGTGACAATGGCTCTCCATATTTTCCGTTTCATTATCATCTGTTAATTGCTATGCATCCTTTGGAAAGCTAACGAAGTGGTTTTCCGTTCCTGTCTCTAAAATTACTATATCTTTTTAGAACGGAGGCTATAATTTCTCATAACAGATTTGTTTTTCAATTTCGATGGATGTCTGAGAAAGAGAGTGGAGGTAGCCAGTTCCCTTCTCCAAAACTATCATGTCTTCACAGGACCTGGGTGATCATGACTCCCACGAATTCCATTTGTTTATTATCTGTGAAATGTCGTGCATTCTTGGGAAAGATAGCGGAGTAAGTTCACACTTCTTTCTACACGGTTTTGTATTCAGATTTTTCTTTCTGATAGTCTGATTGCTATCCAGTGCTTACGAGCCCTTTCTAACCTATAAATTAACCTATATTTGCAGTCGGTTAAAAGTAATCAACTCATAATCAATGATCAACTCTTTCCTAGTGGTAACTATTAGGTTGGTACAAAAATAATGACGTAATAATGTCGTTTTTTGACGTATTTATTTAACGACAAAAGCGACATTATTACGTCATTATTTTTTGCACCAACCTAATATATAGTGTTTGGCATTTTCTCCTTAGACTTAAGAATTTGGGAAGTACTGTAGAAGGCATCTTCTTGAAGTGCATCACATGCACAGCGTAATGTACTGAAAATTCATATTCATTGCGGGCACAAGCAAACGAGGAGGAACGATGATTCGACCAGCTGACTGAGTTACATCGAAGCCCATTCCCGAAATACATATTTAATACTGTTATGGTCGAATGTTCCTTTACGTGACATTATCGAACGAAATGCCAATTCCATACGAAATTTCTTCTGATTCTACATATGGATCAAAAAGGAATATGATACCCCTGTTCGTTTCCCAAGAGGACATGATGTAAAATGCACGCATGTAAAACCCTTTTCGTTTCAGTCTATCATTAGTTTCGTAGGGCATTTTTCCTTTTAAATTATCACAAACAATACGGCATCATTTAACAATATGTTTATTCCCACGCACATAAACGTTAATTGCTGGTCACTCGTATTCGAGGATACCCGTCTACTATGGCGACAAGCTAATCCCTATTGCAGACACTTGCTCAGGTGTATTTTATGTATTAAATATGTATATGCATGTTCACAATTTACACTCCTCTGTGTTAGTAGGTTGGTGCAAAAATAATGTTGTTTTCTTACATGTTACGATGTGAGAAAACGACATTATTTTTACACCAACCTAATATATAGTATCGTGGCCTCGGTACAATAGATGTTACTGCGGTGGCTTCAGAAGCAACTCGACTTTTATGGGTCCGACAATTTAGTTCCATATACAAATTATTTTTTTCATTTTCCTAAACTGGTCACCAAACAAGGCCAGACATCACAGACGGCTCTGCTATTCACCCTTAGCTTGGTGGGGAGAAGGAGACCGCTCTCGATCTTTCCATGAGTATATGTGCGAAATCGATAAATATTTTATTGATTGATTGTTTCGTTTTCTAAGGCTTTTCTTTGCAGGATATTTAAAGCCAGACATATGTTTTTTGATTGTAATAATTTCTTTTTTCTTGCGGGAATAATAAAAAAAAAAAAACAAGAAATTATAATGTGGATATAAAGTGGAGGATCAATTCTATATTACAATCAATATATAAACTGATCCCTCATTTTATGGTCACGGTAGATTGTATACATTTATATTACAGAGAATGTAAATAAATGTAAAAGACATGCCTGTGTAGATAATCAGTTTTTCATTAATTTATTTTCTACGTCTGATGAACGAATTGCAGATTATTTGAAGCCAGAAAATATTTAGATTGTAAATTTTTTTTTTTTTTGAGATATTAATTTTTTAGCAATAGAAGTCTTACACATTAACCCATACCTGGGGGGGAAGGTGGATTCATACCTTTACCGAAGGGTTTTGGCATGTAAGTAAATATAACGAACTCAACTTGAACTAGGACCTCGGCTTTCCGATTAACAATTTAAAGACAGTTTTCTTACACCACCTGCACATCCAAGAAAACAAAAAGAATAAGATACGATCGATTGATTGATTTATTCATTTTCTACGGTTTATCAACCCTTTGCAGGATATTTATAGCCAGAGAAATACTTTTAGAATGCAAGAATATTTGAGGACAGGAATAATAATGATTTAGTGATACAGATTTTACTAATTAACCAATAGATGGTGTAAGAAAAGATAGATTCATATCTTTCCCTGGGGTGTTTTTGCGTAAGTGAATATAAGGATACTAACGAAATATAATAGAAACTGCCACAACCGTCTTGGGTTGCTGGTGTGTCGCTTGTCAAACTCTCTGCCTAAAAGCTGAGAGGAACCCAGACGATGCTATGCGGAAAAGTAGAGTCTCCTCTGGGGATGTACACAGCTACTTGACCCCGTGTATACCAGGTCTACGGGGAATTTTTGCCTGATCCTACGGGTCCAGAGTTTCCCCACGTTAAAAACGGCCCTGTGCCATATCCCGCCTTCTGGTGAGGTTTTGGCTAAATACCGGATATAACGAAACCCAACTGAAATTGGAACTCGATTAAAATTTCCGAGCTATTATCAATTACACCACCCGCACATCCAAGCTTACAACACCTGATATTACCTATTATGTATGCATATTGTGTAGAAAGGCAACCGACCCTCTCTATACTAATTGCTGAACGCGGATTCATCCATCTGCTGTGAGTCGAACGGCTTCCAATAGGAACGATTGTCGTAAATCGGTCCCAAAAGCATAGCGTTGAGTCGTACGCATTGCTGCACAGAACTACGCTATTCTCTGTTGTTGTATTATTAATCCATGTCTCTCACGTGATTAAACCTCTTTTTTCACACAACATTATTAGCTAGAATGAAGAACGTTGTACGTACTTTGTACTGTGTGGTCCGAAAGTCTCGTCGCCCCTACATAACATAACTTTATATTTCAGATGGCTGACACGAAAATGATGGCGTTTATACAAACCTTCTCGATGTTTGATAGCCTCAATGAAAGGGAATCAACTGAATCCAATACATAGGCTTTGTATTGCTGTATTACTTGCTCTCCTATTGTTCTCATTACTTTTTGTCAAGGGTGACAAGACGTTCGGACTACCCTGTGTATATTGACTTACATAAGAAAATTACACATAGTATCTATTTACATAAATCAACAATTCTCATGGTTCCGCAAAAGGGTCTCAAGGGTTTCGCGAGAATTGCCTAGATTTACCTTTTGTCTTATCAATGTTGCCAATAAAGGATAAATATATAAAAAAAATGATGCAACAACTGTCTGTTCTGTCTACATTTATATTAGTGGTATATGATAATGGTTACTTATGTTTATTTGCTACGTTTGAGTTTAGAATTTATTTGTGTGTGAATGAAAACTCTCTGATGAAGTATTAGAAACGAACACTATGAATTTTATATAGCATTTCCGAAAAATTTGACAAAGTAATATTTTTTCTTTAGAACAGTTATACCTTGAGACATGTAATTTATTTTAAATGTTACGCAATGGCAAAAATGTTGAGAAAAGCTGATCTAGATGGACAGTTCGAAAATCTTATCAGAGACAAAGTTTAAACCTGCCTAAATCGATAGGTATGCAATTTGTAAGAAGTTTTGAATGTATATGATTTCATGATAAATTAATATTATACAAAAGACGTTAAACTTCTTACGATTTACTAAAATTGATAAATTAAATACAGCTGGCGAATTTAGTCTTGTATTTTTTTATCAGAATGTTTTGCGATAAATTATTGAATGATGTGATGTATTTTATTGTTTTACTAAATTGGTTGGATGTTCATCAATTTTCAATAAATATGACACAAACACAAGCTAGCCAGGCTACACAAGGTAGTTCTTGTTTGCAACTTAGCCCCATTTTTTTTAAATATATTTTCTTTTTTTCTACTTCACACAAAAGTGTTCGTCATACTGAACATCGTGTAATCAAATGTAGAGCGTCCTGGGTATGACGATAAACTACATCCACGTCCTGGGTATGACGATAAACTACATCCGCGTCCCGGGTATGACGATAAACTACGTTCAACAACAAGGCTTCAGATAATATTTTCGGAAAAATAATGTTGCCAGCTATACTTTTTTTGGAAAAAATAATGTTGCTAGCTATACGTTTTTGGAAAGAATAATGTTGCCAGCTATACGTTTTTTTGGAAAAAATAATTTTGTCAGCTATACGTTTTTGAAACAATAATGTTGCCAGGTATGCGTTTTTGAAACAATAATGTTGCCAGCTATGCATTTTTGAAACAATAATGTTGCCAGCTATGTATTTTTGAAATAATAATGTTGCCAGCTATACGTTTTTTGGAAGAAATAATGTTGCCAGCTATGTGTTTTTGAAACAATAATGTTGCCAGCTATATGTTTAATAGTACTGTATATTTAATATATGTATAGGTATATGTGTATGTATGTATATGTCTTTATATATATGTATATATATATATATATATATATATATATTTATGTATGTGTATATATATATATATATATATATATATATTTATGTATCTGTGTATATATATATATATATATATATATATATATATATATATATATATATATAATTATTTATTTAAAAATATGATTCCAACACGCTACATAAGAGGTCTCATGAGACCTCTTATGTAGCGTGTTGGAATCATATTTTTAAATAAATAATTATATTTATGCTCTACTTTCTATATATTTCTATATATTTATGCTCTACTTTCGTATCGAGCACTATTTTTTAAAAATAATTACAAAAATACTAAGGAACTTTGGATTATTTACCAAACCAGTTTCTTTCCTATTTTCTACAATATTTTCACACACACACACACATATATATATATATATATACATACCTTAATTTCGCATTAAATGACACAAAGTGGTTGATATGCCATAAAACCCAACCAACCAACCATCAAATGCAGAGTCTCTAACGACAGGACAGACAAAAGCTTCATTTTAGAGATTGAAGCATGAGTTTTGGGGGCATATGCATTGGACTTGTTACCATTGAAAAAGCATTGTGATCAACTTACCTTATTCTAAATCACATAATAATTAATATTCCACTGACTATTCTTTTGAGCGAACTTTGGTTACTATACAGACTTTTTAGTTTTTTATTTGGCGGGAACAGTTGCAAGATTCTGTCGAAGTTGGTAGAATCCTAATTAAACCTTAGATCTTTTATTTATTTATTTTATTTTTTATTTATTTTATTTTTTATTTATTTTTTTATTTTTTTATTTATTTATTTATTTATTTTTTGTAAGCAACTGGAAAAAAAGAGGGCTTGCTAGAAGTCGGGAGCTTTCCTGTCGGGCTATGAATGCTGTCAGAAAATCCACATTTATTCATTATTACGATTATTATTATTATTATTATTATTATTATTATTATTATTATTATTATTATTAATATTTCAAATATATAAAGATTTCCAAATAGCACAGAAAAGATATAAATGTCAATGCAAGCAAGATAATGTGAATTTATTGAGTGATACGATCGTAATGTTAAAAATTGAGGAAAAAAAAAATGTTGTACAGAGATAACGGAAAAATCCAAAATTAAATTGAAAACATTAACAAGATAAGGACAAGAAAAATGGCTTTAAAAATTTCGAAAATAAAACAGAGTCTTGAGAAAAATGATAGATCAATGAGTTATAAACGTGAACTGACTAACAAGGAAATATTTGAAGCATTTAGCGGCACGAATGTAAACACAGAGAGAAACGTTAAGAATTTTAAGCGGATGGTCTAAAGACCTCATAAACAATGCAGCAATAAGTACAACTGATTGATTTGTTATTTTACGGTTTATCAACCTCTTGCAGGTTATTTAAAGCCAGAAATTACTCTTCAGATTGTAAGATTATTTTTGGAGATATTAAAGATTTTACTGATGGAAGTCATACAGGGGGGAAACTTGAATTCATACCTTTCGAATATAACGAAACCGACCGCAATTGGAACTCGCCTCTCCGATTTTGAATTCCGAGTCGTTATGCATTACCACACCAGCTTGGATCACCTGATATTCCCAGGCATTCACCAATCTAGGCTTGACATTAACATTGCTTAACTTCGGTGATCGTATAGGAACCGGTGTCTGAACATGATACGGCCATAAGCTACAATATGTGCGAGAAAACTGTCTTACTACGCTTTTTTTTTTACTGATGATTTTAGAGCTACATTAGATGGACAGGATAGCAAACTAAAGATTGGATCCTTAACCAAAACTGCAAATCAATAGAGGGGAGATTGAATAATGTTTTGGGCTAGTATTGTAAGCAGTAAATAAATCCATTCAAAAGTCTGGATATTTTCAATACAAATGAAGATAACAAACAGTTTCTTGGAAAATCTTCTTTTTTTTTCTTTTTTTTTTTTTGTTGGTGCAGGTCACAAGAAAAATAATTAAGCTAATTAATGGAAAATCTTTTTCACATTCTGCAAAGCTAACTACTATATATCTCGTCAAATAACATTTCAAAAACATTGAATGGAATGGTCTTCAGTTTCATTTGCATAAAAATAGTTCAAGTGGATAAAGGCGTCAGTTAGAAAGAGTGTGAGTTCAATACCTGGTTATGGCCATGATGGACTTGGTGATGGGAATTAACAGGAGGTAACTGATAGGTGACATCAATTAGACATGGCACGTGGAACTAGATCAGTCTTCCCCAGCGAGCGAAATAAAGGGTTCAGTTCGACATTCCAACCATCTAAAGAAGGCCGGAGCGTACAACGGCCGAAACGTTGTAATAAATATGGCGACAAAATAAGGACAATAGTCCGAATAATATAAATGGTGTAAAAAATCTGCAATATTATTGGTCCTGACCTGACATCTCGGCTTAATTTAGCTTACGTTTCTATAAATTCTATCATGGTAATTGTTGTGATGAACTTTTCTCTATATAACTTAGACACTATAAATTCAACCACTGTACTCCCTTGGTGGCAAGTTCTCAACATTTTACTAGACGTAACCGTAAGTTTTATGCTAAGAGTTTCTTTTCTCGCACTTCGCGCCTCTGGAACTCATCTTGCTTTCCATTCAAGTTTGGTGTTCAGGACTTTAAATACAATGTCAATCGTTATCTTCTGCCTTCTTAATTCCTGTTCTTTTATTGTTCTCGTTCCTTAATAAATTTTTTTTTCTAATATATTTTTCTCTCCTAGTAGGCCTTTGTGTGTTAGTGACCTTGTTGCCTTGTCTGGTGTGAAATGATTCAAAAATATAAAATATAATCCTTCGTATCAGAGAAGTAACAGACTATGTAAAATGTGACGTAAGATGCATTGGAATAGCTAAAGATGCCTTCCAGAAAAAAAACTATTAAGACACAGGAAAATTTCATTTGAAAAAAAAAAGCTTTAACTCTTAATATAAATCCTCGTATATGGCAGTGGCTTTTAGATGTTTTCCTCATGGATGAAGAGTAGACTTGAGTCAACAGAAGAATATCAAGAATACACATTTGAGTAACGAGGAAATTTTAAGTAACATTGATTTATAACATCGGGCTGGCACAGCCATCCACGGCTTCCATCTCCATAAATTCTTTCACAAGGCTTGTGTCAACCCATGCAATGGTTTTTCAGGCACTTTCCAAAGACCGATAATATGAAGAAGTCATGTTCCTGAAAAATCGACTATGGTGAGATTCGAACCCGGGTCTTATGATCAGAAAATGAACGTTCTAACCACTCGAGCATGAAAGGGAGCAGGTTAGAAGGACACAACGAGAGACATATCAGTGTAAATGAATGGCGGAACGTACCAAGATCCTGTGTATATGGATGACAGAGAACAAATAGGAAGTAATAGGGTGATCATCGTTTCGTGCTTATAACAGGCGATGGAATGTGTTACACCGAAATTGGACTATCGGGAGATGATTTTCAATTCAGAACTGTTAACCATTAACCCAACCGGGTATCCAAGCTTACAGCACGTGGTATTCCCAAGCGGTCCCCATCCACGACTAGGTACTGACCAGACTAGGCATTGCAGAACTCCGGTGGTCGTACCAGCACCGGTCTTTGAACGGGATATG
The DNA here is from genome assembly GCA_963932145.1 of Acanthosepion lycidas. Classification (NCBI taxonomy): domain Eukaryota; kingdom Metazoa; phylum Mollusca; class Cephalopoda; order Sepiida; family Sepiidae; genus Acanthosepion; species Acanthosepion lycidas. Next base: position 45,579,035 of record OZ010608.1, read on the forward strand.
GCCGTAAACTGAATACTGTACGAGAAAACTGATTTCTCAATACTGATGATTTTGAAGCTACATTGGATAAACTTGATAACAGGGCTAGAGATTGGATCTTTCATCGAAATTGCAAGCCCATAACCCTTAAGCTTAAACCTTTAAACCCTGCGTTTCTTGAACAATTTTACCCCCTATACCCCCAGATCATGAGTCGAAATTTGAAAATAATGGCTATGCAATGATTAACGGTAGATATAAAAAATAGTTACGTGTTTACCTTCCGTTGAAGCGGTGGTTGGGCAGTAAATCATTTTTTCGTTACCACCGTTCAACCGGTGGCTGGAAATTACGTCATTTTTCTCTACCGCTGATAAAACGGCGTTCAGGGCTCAAAGGGTTAGTATAAACATACGTGACTGTTAGACAATTTTCTAACAGATGAATAATTATCTTGAGGCAAAAGAAGAAATTGTAAGGATTGTAAGGGAACGAAGGGTAAGATGACGATTGTTGCTTCGTACTATAATAGTTAGGAAACTGTAGATAGTAATGATCACTTATGCTCTGAAATGATACGACAAATAACAGAATATGAAGGGAAAAAAAAACAGATATGATAATCATTTCTTTATGTTCCTCTCAGTGTTTACCCACTGTTCACTCGGTAGCTGGGCATTAAATCATTTTTCTCTATCACTGTTCAGCCGGTGGCTGGGCACTATGTCATTTTTATCTACCAGCGGTAAATCGATGGTCAGGACTCAAAGGCTTAGTATTAGGTTGGTGCAAAAATAATGGCGTAATAATGTCGTTTTTTACGTGATTTTTAACGTCAAAAAACGACATTATTACGCCATTATTTTTGCACCAACCTAACATAAACACGCGAGACTCTTAGACATTTTTTTCTAACAGATGAAGAATTGTCTTGAGGCGAAAGAAGAAATTCCGAGAATGCATTGTAAGGAAACGAAGGGTAAGATGACGATTGTTACTTCGTACTATAATAGTTAGGAAACTGTAGATAGTAATGATCACTTACTCTTTGAAATGACGCGAAAATAACAGAATATGAAGGGGGAAAACCAAAAAACCAAATATAATAATCATTTCTTGATTTTATGTTTCTCACAGTGATAGAATATTTTGGTTCTCCATGGAATTTCATTACGTCCTGAACTTAATATTTCTCTTTTAAGGATTTTGTATCTGGATATTTTTTTTTATCTTCTGTGGAATTTGAATAAGACACTCGTTGTAATATTGTTTGTTGTTGCTGTCTGTTGCCTTTCAAGTGCATGGCATCCATTTAGAAGACAATCGCTAAATGTATGAAGAAATTGAATTCAAAATGAAAGCAACAACAACAACAAATAAGCATATCTTTAAGTTGCGATATAAAATAAATTGCGATGAGAATTCGTACGAAGTAATCTTATTTCCGTAACATGAATTGGGAAATGAGATACCATTAGAGATTTCCTATAGAATTTGTACTGATCTTATAATGTTTCTATACGGGGAGGAGAAACGAACGGATTCAGTGCATTAACCTGTTAATATTCTTCATTAAATATCTATTATTATTCTTTTGTATTTCAATCTCCAAACAATCTTTGAGATCGAATTGATATCATATGTATATGACCATGTAATTATATAAAGCAATCATTAAACAACATAATGTTTCTATATCATAATTATATACCTGGAATTAACGTTATAAATTTAGAACGTTAATTCTATCGAATAATAATGAAATAAACATGGATAGGGTGGTCCGAAAGGCGTGTCACCGTCTACCCCTTTTCCGAAATTTAGAAGCACGTGTCATCCATCTGAAATAGAAAATTATGTCGAGGTGATTACAAGACTTTCGGACGACCCTGAATAAATTATGATAAAATAGCTGAGCCTTAAGGATACGTTACGTTGAAACAACGTATGATTCCTAAAGTTAAGCAACGTCGTGACTGGTCAGTACCTATTAGGTTGGTGCAAAAATAATGACGTAATAATGTCGTTTTTGACGTGATTTTTTTACGTCAAAAAACGACATTATTACGTCATTATTTTTGCACCAACCTAATATAAACACGCGAGGCTCTTAGACATTTTTTTCTAACAGATGAAGAATTGTCTTGAGGCGAAAGAAGAAATTCCTAGAATGCATTGTAAGGAGACGAAGGGTAAGATGACGATTGTTGCTTCGTACTATAATAGTTAGGAAACTGTAGATAGTAATGATCACTTACCCTTTGAAATGACGCGACAAATAACAGAATATGAAGGAGGAAAAACAAAAAACAAATATAATAATCATTTCTTGATTTTATGTTTCTCTCAGTGATAGAATATTTTGGTTCTCCATGGAATTTCATTACGTCCTGAACTTAATATTTCTCTTTTGAGGATTTTGTTTCTGGATATTTTTTTTTATCTTCTGTGGAATTTGAATAAGACACTCGTTGTAATATTGTTTGTTGTTGCTGTCTGTTGCCTTTCAAGTGCATGGCATCCATTTAGAAGACAATCGCTAAATGTATGAAGAAATTGAATTCAAAATGAAAGCAACAACAACAACAAATAAGCATATCTTTAAGTTGCGATATAAAATAAATTGCGATGAGAATTCGTACGAAGTAATCCTATTTCCGTAACATGAATTGGGAAATGAGATACCATTAGAGATTTCCTATAGAATTTGTACTGATCTTATAATGTTTCTATACGTGGAGGAGAAACGAACGGATTCAGTGCATTAACCTGTTAATATTCTTCATTAAATATCTATTATTATTCTTTTGCATTTCAGTCTCCAAACAATCTTTGAGATCGAATTGATATCATATGTATATGACCATGTAATTATATAAAGCAATCATTAAACAACATAATGTTTCTATATCATAATTATATACCTGGAATTAACGTTATAAATTTAGAACGTTAATTCTATCGAATAATAATGAAATAAACATGGATAGGGTGGTCCGAAAGGCGTGTCACCGTCTACCCCTTTTCCGAAATTTAGAAGCACGTGTCATCCATCTGAAATAGAAAATTATGTCGAGGTGATTACAAGACTTTCGGACGACCCTAAATAAATTATGATAAAATAGCTGAGCCTTAAGGATACGTTACGTTGAAACAACGTACGATTACTAAAGTTAAGCAACGTCGTGTCTGGTCAGTACCTATTAGGTTGGTGCAAAAATAATGACGTAATAATGTCGTCTTTTGACGTGATTTGTTACGTCAAAAAAAGACGTTATTACGTCATTATTTTTGCACCAACCTAATAGTTGGATGATCGTTTGTGAATAACAGATTATCTAAATGTGGATGTGCGGATCGTTGAATTGGATAACCGTTCAGAATTTTTAATCGGAGCGCCGAGTTCCAATTCCAGTTGTGTTCGTTAATTCACTTAAGGCCAAATAACCGCCTTAAAAATATGAATGCAAGTATACACACACACACACACACACATATATATATATATATATATATATATATATATATATATATATATATATATATATATATACATATATACACAGACATATATATATATATATATATACATATATATATACAACGTCCTGGGTAGGTCTTTAAACTACATCCGCGTCCTGGGTATGATGATAAACTACATACGCGTCCTGGGTACGGCGATAAACTGCATCCAACAGCAAGGTCTCAGATAATTTTTTCAGAAAAATAATGTTGCCAGATCTAAGTTTTTGAAACAATATTGTTGCCAGCTATACGTTTTTTTGTAAAGAAGTAATGTTGCCAGCTATACTTTTTTTTTGTAAAGAAGTAATGTTGCCAGCTATACGTTTTTTTGAAACAATAATGTTGCCAGCTGTACGTTTTTTTTAAACAATAATGTTGCCAGCTATACATTTTTTATTCCATACAAAATAGGCATTTAAAATTCATATAAACTGGATTTGGCATTAAATAACCCACAGTGGTTTATATGCCATAAAACTCAAACAAACAAACCAACAATATATATACATATATATATATATATATATATATATATATGTGTGTGTGTGTGTGTGTGTAAAATTTGTGTATTTAGGCAGCAATCCTTCTTTCATGCATATTTCATTGAATACGACAATTTATTTATTTATTTTTATACAATTTCTCATGCGATCTAATATTTTCTTTTCTTTTTGGATAATAAATTATATAAAAACTGTCCGAATGTTCTTTTTATCCGAGCGCTTTTGGTTATACATTTAGACATTTTCAAGGATTAAATATTTTAACTGTTAAATAGGATATAGTTTGTTGCATGTACGTTTTCATTTTTCAAAGCACGATCAAGATAATAAAAGAAGGAGAACATTCTGACAGCGCTCGGATAAAAAGAACATTCGGACAGTTTTTATATAATTTATCATCTGAAAAAAAATATTTTAGATCTCAAAAGAAATTGTATAAAAAAATAAATAAAAGCACCTTGTCTGTCGTATTCAATGAAATGTGCATATATATATATATATATATATATATATATATATATATATATATATATGGTATTCGATGTATGAGGGTCAAGCATCATCAGTTCCTAGTAACCGACAGCCCAGACAACAGCACATATGATTGAAAAATGAAAAATCAGCTCCATAAAAAAACAACAAAAAAAAAAAAAAAAAAAAAAAGATTAGGTTTCAATAAAATGGTAAGTTTATTAAATATTTTCCCAAATTTTAAATATACATTTTAAGGAGGGGAAATATTGCTGACCATTTTCTGGAGTGATGTTACAAAATTTCATAGGCAACAAATGAACATTAATTGTCGAGGAAATCAAAGACCGCCGCGCGTCTCATATGACCTTGCTGATTGTTTAATCTCTCTGAAGATATATATATATATATATATATATATATAAAATATGCATAAATATGTGCATAAATAGAATGAACTGAAAAAGAACAAGGGGCTGAATGTAAAATATTTAAACAATACATATCAATATGTCTACGGTATAAAAAGTCGAAAGTTTATTGACCTTATCCCGCAACTGGTAGATTCTTATCCGATTCTTAAGTTTTTCATAAGTTGTACATTTGACACCGAAATACGAACGTACATTGGATTAGGTAGACGCATTCTTAAAGATAACCAATTTTTAAAGAAACCAATACATTATGTTAAAACAGAAAAAAAAATGTGCTAAATTCATGCGTTATATCCATCGTCTTATACAGCATCGAAAGCTGGCCATTCTCCACACAGATGAATATAAAACTAGAGGCAGGAGAAATAGAGTTCTATAGAAAGATACTGAGAATTCAATGGACGGAACGAGCACGCAACTAGAACGTTTTAAAGGAAACGCCGACAGAAGGAACACTTATAGCCAGAATCAAGAAGAGATAGATGAAATTACCTCAACATATAATAAAAAAGACAGGCTTGGAAAACGTAACCCCCACAGGGCTTATCTAGGGAAATGGAAATAAGAGAACTCTCTGGATTCCATATGTGAAAGGAACGGCCAGCCAAAAATAGAATCTCTGCAAAGTGCCACAAGAAATATGAAGTTGTGGAGAGCCATGAGGGGACATGTCCTATAGGGATACGACACCTTGACATACGCGCACACACACTCTCTCTCTCACACACACACGCACACACACACACACAAATATATATATATATATATATATATATATATATATATATATATATATATATATATGTATAACTATGTCTGCCACCTCATTGTCGAGCGTGCTCCTAACAATTTATTGTATCACTTAGTTGTGTTCTGAAAATATATTTCTTTAAACTGGACAAACTTTTCAAACCTCAGACACACACTTGCCACAACATAAAGTATATATATATATATATACTAGCAGGAGAGCCCGGCGTTGCCCGGGGTTGTAACATTAAGAGATAGACCAAGTATCGACCATCATAAAGACTGAAAAATAAAATTAACAAAGATTATTGTTTAAGGTTGACGGACTCGCATGTCTTAATTAGTTTTTTGTTTGTTTGTTTTTTGTTTTTATTTTACGCATTGGTGAAACCTAAACTCAAACAAAAACATTATTTTCAATCGTTATGAGTCTATCGATTGAATAGAACTTTATTATAAACAATTGGCTTGAAATGGAATTTTTAAAGCATTCTGAATGTAAAAATAAGGAAGAAAATGTGTGCAAGACAATAAGAAACAGTACCTGCCAAAAAAAAGTGAAGTTTTGTTGAAATCGGTTGAAAAATTTAGGAAATCCGTTCCCATATATAAACGAAGACACACACACACACACACACACACAAACAACCTGGGTTTTATAATAAGTATAACTTTATATAGGTTGTCCCCCTTTCATTCTGGCGACAGAATCGTGTTTTATCGTGTTTTCAAATTGATTTCGTGGAAAAACAATTGTGTTTTTCCAATTTTTGGCGCAGTTGGAACCACCGCAAGGTAATTTTACGCAGTCCTGTGAAGTTTTGTTTAAATCGGTTGAAAAATGTAGGAAATCCGATCCAATATATAAACGTACAGACAGGCACGCACACACACACACACAATCTGCGTTTTATAATAAGTAAGAAGATATATTTTGTCGTGTTTATACATACAAATAGTATACATATACACACAGATACACACACATGTGCCCGTCTATGCTTGTTCTTGAATATCGTAAATAGACCCCTAATCGTTTTCATGTATAGGCCACAATCCGGTGATAAGTTCATCGGTTTCCTGATATTGATTCTTTTTTTATCTTATGTCTTTTCCTTCAGCTTTTCAAGTAGTTTTCAAGTAAGCGCCTGATAAACAGAAGCCAATTATCATTGTGAATCTTGACACTTAAAGCCAGGAAATCTGTCCACCAATTTTAACAGGTGGTGGGGTGGTGATAGAGAAATATGAAATAAAGCAAAACTGTTTTCAGTTCTAGACATTTTGAAAAAGTTTACCATCTTGGCTCAAGAATACACACACACACACACACATACACACACATATATATATATATATATATATATATATATATATATATATATATATATATATATATTTATTTATTTATTATGCAGTGTTACATTAGAACATGCACATACCCACTACGAAACTGTACATCTTGTTTCAACGTTAAAAAAATTTAACATTTCATCAGGTGGGAAATAACGATTTCCAGCTGATGAAACGTTAACTTTTTTTAACGTTGAAACCAGATCTACAGTTTTGTAGTGGGTAAGTGCATGTTCTAATGTTACACTGCATAATAAATAAATATTTATTTGTCTACTTTTGTATTGAGCTCTGTTTTAAATTAATGTATTGATGTTGAACGCTGAAAGTTTACTCTTCCTTCTTTTAAAAATGACAATACTAGTAATTAGTGACGCGTTTCTTCCAATGTGGACTTTATCAAAACAAAATAAGAAATGAATTTAATTGAACAAGGTAACTAATAAAACCAAAAACAGAATGTTCCTAGCAAATGGAATGTAGAGGAACTCTATTTTCATATTGTGAACTGAAAATAACGTCAGTATTTGTCACGTGAGGAGGATATTGTCATTTATCGTAAGTGGGGACAATCCTTAAACACGTGACCTTTTGAGAATAGATTTATCAATTTGTACATCCATACTCCAGAAATTCTGCATTTATATACATACATATATATATATATATATATATATATATATATATATAAACAAATCGAAATTTTTTACAAATAGTCGGGGTCTTCAGATTGTAATAATCTTTAAAATATATGATTGTAAATATATTTTTACGCTATAGCAATATTTCCTAAGAATTATCATATGAAATTGAACTTCAAAAGATTCAAAATCTTTATAAATTGTTCAATTTCAAATTGTAAACATTGTAAAAAAATCAAAACAAATCTTGTAAAAATCAATTTTTCGTTGTTTTTTTTCTTCTTCAGACAATATTTCTTTAATATATATATACAATTCATAAAAACAAACGCTTCTCTAATTAAATGATGTCGTAGTTTTATTACATTTTTTTTATTTTCTATTCAAAATATTTTCGCTAAGACTGAGTCCGATTTTGAAAAAAAATAACTCAGTGATTTAAATTCTTCAAAAATTTGGCTTTTAACTAATATAGTCACTAAAAATCATTTCCATGAATTTCACATAAAATTAAGTAAGGGACTAAAACACGTATAAAATAGAAAATATTTTTACCAAAATTTTCTAATAAAAAAACAATTTAGACAATAATTTCATTTGTTTGTGAATATGTCCTGAAAATTTAATTAAAATCTGACAATTATTTGATTTTTGCAAGAATTTCTAAATTAATGCGTCTGTCGCCGCAAAAAAAAAAGAGGGGAAAATTTTCTTTGCTAAAACTTAGTACAGCAGCTGACGCAAGAAAAACAATTTTTTTAATCAAAATTTCGAATGTTCTAAAAAGGAGTGAAAAATTTAATTAAATATTAAAAAAATAAATTGAGCCTTCCTCTTAATAATAACATTTTGACAATAAAACTATGTTTTCATTACGATTTAAGCATCTTTTCATCACGGTACGCTGACATGTTAGCGATCTCGTGGAGGTACATAATTTAGGGGCTACATCTTTTTGAGTAGGTGTCATTATTTTAAGCATTGCTATCGTTCTAACAAGTTAAATTTTTTAGACCCAAAAAATCAGACCTTCACAGAGAGGAAAAGGCGTGCCATGATCCCACTGGCAAATGATCCTCGTTCCGTTCGTGCTCTTGATAAGTCCCATTCAGCATTTTTCCCCAGAAATGTTACCTTATGATACGCACTACCGAGTTAATGCTGCGCTAACCACTTCACCCTTATCCTATCCATGCCGTGGTTCAACTGATATCCATTCTACATATCCTCATAATATGCCCTTCTGTAATCGTACAACACCCTCCCCAGCCGTGCAAGACTTCCAACCCCGCGGCTGGTTCCTGAAGTGATCGCTTCAATCCAGAGCAAACCTTATCCCACGTTGTGATTTAAGGTTGATCATAAGGCAGCCAAGGACATTGCATGTATCTTTGTGCTTGGCTGGTTCAATCAAGGCGAAGACGTACAGGAAAAAAATAAAACTCGAATAAACTGAACAGAAGTAAAAACTATTTTTATATCAGTCCTTCGTACAATAATTGGTTTATATCAGAGTTCGCAGGCAATTAATTATCAGCCCAACCCACGTCTAAATCGAAAGCGATATTATCGTTGGCTTGGAAAAATCTGGTTGTTGGTAAGGTTCGGGACAAGGCTGAAGTCGAGGAGTTCTCTTCAGCAGATATATCACGACCGGTGGCTGGGACGAACTCTCTGCCGTCCCGTCTATGTGCCGTCTCGTCTCTGTGCCGTCTCTCGTCTGCGACTCTTCTGTAGAATTCGCTTCGCTCCTTCGTATTTATCGAGATTCGCCTAAACTGGCATAGGGGTATGGCGAGGTAGAAGAACATTTTGGTGAATCCCCTCCAGCTTACGTTATAACTTTAGGGAATTTCCACTCTCCACACTCTAGTATCCTCTCTCACCGACCTCTTCAGTTAATGTTGCTTGGTCTTCTTATTCATGTACCGTGTCCTCTCAGAACGTAGGCAATCATGGCTCTTCACAACTTCCTGTTCCTTGTAGCTCTTAATAAATTTTGTGTTTCTGCGTAACTGGACAACGCCCTCCCCGGTCGTCCAAAACTACCAACACTGAGACTGAACGATGAAGATCGCTTCGATCTCAGACTTGCCTTATCCCACGTTGTGATTTAAGTTTAATCGTAAAGAGGCCAACACCGAATCATTGCAGGTATCTTCGTGTCCGGTTGGTCCAAGCAGGGCGAAGACTTAAAGGAAAAAAAAATAATATTCGAATAAACTGAAGAAAAGTAAATACTGTCTTTATATCAATCCTCTGCACAATAATGGGTTTATATCAGAGTTTGCATGCATTTAATTATCAGCCCAAACCACGTCTAAAGTCGGACGTGATATAATTGTTGACCTGGTAAAATTTGGTTTGCTGTTGTTACTAAGCTTTCGTCGGATGCTTTCGTCGGAAGATAATCACTCCTGTCTCTGGTCTTGTCTCAATCTCTTCTACCCCTCTTCTCTTTTCGGCAACTCGTCTCACTTCTGCGACTCATTTGCCGAATTCGCTTCGCGCATTCGTATTCATGGACATTCGTGCAAACTAGCCCGAGTCACGACTCATAGGGCGATTTCGGTAAATACCCTTTGTCGTCAGCTTACTTCAACATTCTGGGGAATTCCCTTCTTCCACTCTCTCATATTATTACCTCTTACTAAATCTCCTCAATGAGCGGGATGGCTTACCCACCCGCACCTCGTATTTCAACTCAACTTTCAACCAGGAGAAATTAATACCAAATTCGATTTTTCCGCGTAGAATGGTACTGTAATCTAAATCGAAAGGGGTATTATTATGGACCTGGCAAAATCTGGTTTGCTGTATTGGTAAATTTTGGACCAAGGCTAAAGTCGGAGGCTTTCGCCAGCATATATTCACGTGGCATCTCCCCTGTCTCTGGTCTTGTCTCCGTCTCTTCTACCTCACTTCTTGGCTCTCTGTGCCGCGCCAGGAAATTTTTCTCCCCTGAATCGATACTTCAAATATACAAAACGACCATTCGCCCTTGCATGGAGTATTGCTGCCATATATGGTCTGGGGAACCTTCTGTTTACCTCGGAGTTCTTGACAAGATCTAGAGACGGATATGTAATTTGATTGGCCCTGATCTGGCGTCTCCAGCAGATGAGCTGCTTTCCCTGGTCCCCAGTCTCCATGAATACAAGCGCCTTACGGGGCTGGCATCCCGCTCTCACCCTTACACTGTAGAAACTTTAAAATGTAGCCGTCTCTTCTACTCCAATAGCTTCATAACTTGCCCGTGGAACACCCTTCCCAATTACTGTTTCCCTGATAGCTATAATCTCCAACTATTCAAATGTAATGTCAATCGACATCTCCAGTTACCTTGATCTACACACTATCCATCCTTTCATCCTTTCTTCTATCACTGCTATCTGCTCTTGCTACAAATCTTCTGCAACCCCCCTGCATCCTAGTGGCTTCATGCCTTGCTCGGGGCGCTAAGCTTAACAAAAAAAAAAAAAAATTGCAACTCGTTTGCCGAATTCGCTTCGCGCATTTGTATTTATAGACATTCGCCCAAACTGGCGAAGTAAGAGAAAATTCTGGGGAAATCCCTTCTTTCATTCTCTCATATTATTACTTCTCATTGTTGTTTATATTTCCAAGTGTGTATGATTTTAAAACATTCCTTTGGCATATTAAAAAAAAAAAAATTTTTAGATTATCTAATTTTAAAATAATTCAAGTGAATAAGATTTAAAAATAAAAAAAAAAATGTTGAAAAACTAAAAATAGCAGAAGGTAATGAAGGAAGGCGAGAAGAAAGGGCTAAGCACCAATTGCAAGTAGACGGTATGAATGGTTGTTCATCCGACTCTGCTGACAAAGCTAACCTGGCCGTTGGTCTTGAAATGGACCATCAATCACCGGTTAACGTGGCAGGAAATACCTTGTATATTTTAATGCCTACAAAATGAAACTGTTCTCCTTTAATCACCAGTTAGAAACTTCTGCACCCACCTATAGGCATGGTTGATGATCGCGAGAGCGTCTCCCGGTGTCTACTTCACGTCTTCCACTGACCTGAGGTGGAGAAACTACATTGAATCAATAGCTGCAATGTACCGTAAAGAAATAAATATTTAAAAATGTGTCTCTTTGAAGAAAGTTGAAATAAAAATACTTATGGCATAAACAACTCGTATTTTAAAATCTTATCCACGTAAGATATGTTGTTTTTTTTTTTAAATTAGATTAAGTAATTTTTTTAATATGCCAAAAAACATTTTGAAATCATATTCAGTAGAAAATATTTTTTTAAATATGGCAAAAATTATTTTTTAAATATTTAAAATATTATTTGTTTGAAGAAAGCTGAAATATAAATAAGCACGCACGAAGTCACAAAGAGGTGGAAAGAGGGAGAGGAGGAAAGAGGGAGAGGAGGAAAGAGGGAGAGGTGGCAAGAGGGAGAGGAGGAAAGAGGGAGAGGTGGCAAGAGGGAGAGGTGGCAAGAGGGAGAGGTGACAAGAGGGAGAGGTGGCAAGAGGGAGAGGTGGCAAGAGAGAGAGGTGGCAAGAGGGAGAGGTGGCAAGAGGTAGAGGTGACAAGAGGGAGAGGTGGAAAGAGGAAGAGGTGGAAAGAGAGAGAGGTGAAAAGAGGAAGAGGTGGAAAGAGAGAGAGGTGTAAGGGGGAAAGGTGGAAAGACAGAGGGGTGGCAAGAGGGAGAAGTGGAAAGAGGGATAGGTGGAAAGAGAGAGATATGTGGAAAGAGGGAGAGGTAGAAAGAGGGAGAGGTGCAAAGAGAGATATGTCGAAAGAGGAAGAGGTGGCAAGAGGGAGAGGTGGAAAGAGGGAGAGGTGGAAAGAGGGAGATATGTGGAAAGAGGGAGAGGTGCAAAGAGAAAGATATGTGGAAAGAGGAAGAGGTGGAAAGACAGAGAGGTAGAAAGACAGAGAGGTGGCAAGATGGAGAGGTGGAAAGAGAGAGAGGTGGAAAGAGAGAGATATGTGGAAAGAGGGAGAGGTGGAAAGAGAGAGGTGTGGCAAGAGAGAGTGGTGGCAAGAGGGAGAGGCGGAAAAAGAGAGAGGTGGAAAGAGGGAGAGGTGGCAAGAAAAAGAGGGAGAGATAGAAGGAGAAAAATGGAAAGAAATTTAAATCATTATACACCCGACGTACGCACGATTCACTCACATTATTATTAGATAAGATAGATAGATAATGAACAGACTGATATATATATATAACATACTGAAATAGATATATAAATAGTTATATTACGAAATGGACAAAGTCCGACAATTTATTTATTAAAGACATTTTTATGTTTAACGTTCTTTTTATAGATACAAGTATTTAATGTAAATGCTCTGTTTATAATAAACAGTATTAAATAACATTTACCGGCCTGAATGTCCGAGAAATTTTCATAGAAAATATTCGTTCTTTGACAGGATTCGAACCTGCATCCTATACGGAACCGTCATTTACGCTGACGTGCCTTACCGTTAGGCTACAAAGAAGCGTTCGGTAGGCAAGGTCGAATTTACTGCTTATAAACTTCAATCTTCCATGAATCTCATAAAAATGTCTTTAATAAATAAATTGTCGGACTTTGTCCAATTCGTAATATATGACGTCATTTGTTTACATTTGATACGCCATGAGCAGTTATGAATATTCGAGATTCATGGAAGATTGAGTTTATAAGCAGTAAATTCGACCTTGTCTACCAAACGCTTCTTTGTAGCCTAACGGTAAGGTACGTCAGCGTAAATGACGGTTCCGTATAGGATGCAGGTTCGAATCCTGTCAAAGAACGAATATTTTCTATGAAAATTTCTCGGACATTCAGGCCGGTAAATGTTATTTAATACTGTTTAATATAAACAGAGCATTTACTTAAATGCTTGTATCTATAAAAAGAACGTTAAACATAAAAATGTCTTTAATATATAAATAGATATATATATGTAACATACTGAAATAGATAGATAGAAAATGAATATACTTAGATAGATAGATAATGAACAGCCTGAAATAGATAGATAGATAATGAACAGACCGAGACATATTTATAGATAGATAACTTACTGAAATAGATAGATAGATAGATAAATAATGAACAGACTGAGATAACTAGATAAGATAGATAGCATACTGAAATAGATAGATAGATAGAATCAAGAAGAAAGGACTAACCATCGATTTTAAGAAAACGAGATTTATGTTTATCAGTCCAAAGTGTGAACTTCTTCCTTGAGATGTCAACATCAGAAAAGTTCAATATTAGAAGGTGTTCTAAAAGAGGAAGGGAGATGTGACAACCAAAATCCGAGAGTGAAATTTAATAAGCGAAAGATTCTTTGCAAAATCCAAGCAAAGTATAAACAGAAAAGAATTTTTTTCGTAAAGAAAGAAAAGATTGTTAACTGTTATGTAATATCGAGTCTTTTGTATGGCCGTGAATGTTGACAGATTTAGCGATGAACCGGAGGTAACTGAAATGAGGTTCTACAGAAGGATACTGAGAATGCCATAGACGGGATGCGTAAACAACGAAGATAACTCAAGGAAAATGAAAAAAAAAAGATAGATTCTATTCTTATACACAGAATGATAAATAGACTTCTGAAATATCTTGAACGCACAATGAGGATGTAAGGTTTGGCGAATTTGACACTCAAACGGTATATCCATGTAAAGAGGGAGCAGTGGAAGCAGCTGAGCAGTTACCTGAAGGTCTCGTCTGAATGCATGGAGCAACAGGGGCCAACGGCTTTGAAAAAAGACAAATGTTGATAAATGCTACAAGGAATAGGAAGAAAGGGAGAGACTCGAATGCCTACGTTCCGTTATTGTATACTCTCTTTAGCTTTTCCTTCTATTCATTTTTCTGTAATAACTGGTTTCAGTTAATTTCTGAAACGTAACACTCATTGTTTGTTATCTTATGCAGTTAGGCCGAAAAACACGTACACGTGCCTGCTCAATGGGATTCCCATATTTTTCGGTCTCGTGCCACATCTAAGCAATGCTTATAAAACTACAGTAGAAGCGCCTTATATCGCAAAAGCGTTCATTCATCAAATAACGAATATCTTAAGTATTTTTATTCGGTGACTATCAGCCATACCCAGCTGGTCGATAAGAAAAAGCGTTCAATTAAAATGGAGCAAAATCATCACCATGTTTCGATGTAACACAGTCTATCTACTTCAATTACTTTAAAGTACTTTCATTAAAAAAAAACATTTGAAATTAATGCAGTTACTGATATAAAAGAAGTAGTCTGTATTTATTCAGTCAAAGTCAGACGAAGACATGAAGGGGGGAAACAGGCAGCATGAAGACCTATATCAGACCACATTTACTTTAGAGAATTCATTTTGTAAGGGTGCTAACATGGATGTAAAAGAGGATACATTCATAAAGCAATTGTTAAGTTTGATTAGAATTGGTTGAAAGATCAACGAAAAATAAGAAAGAAACCAGTAAAATCACCATTCTTCGCTATTTACGCGAGTTTTTACTATATGGGTGGGATCAATTATCAAGTTAAATGACTGTTAAATAATCAACTTATTGTTGATTACAGTTGAATGAAGTTTGTATTAGACTGTGTGAAAAAATAGATTTTAGTTTAAAATTTGTGTTGAAATCGATTTGTGTTGAAATCGATATTTGGTTTTTCGCTAAACGCAGTTGCGTAGAAATAAAATTGAAGTTTTCTTGATCTCGTCATGATGTAAGTAACCTACATACCGAGTTTAAACGAAATCGGAGGAAAAAAGTTGAACTTATCGATTTTTTATCGGCTATATCGATTATTGATATTTTAAAAATTAGCAATTTTTGCGATAAGAAACTGTCTCTTAAATTGTACAATGTGTCTGCCAAGTTTGTTCAAAATTGGTTGGATGGATTTCGAGTGAAAAGGCAGATAGAGAGACGAACAGACACATAGACATGCCCTGTTTTATATAAAGAGGTTGTGATCATTTCGATTAAAACCTCCTGCTCCGATTGATTATTTTGTTTTTTATGGCATTGGCAGTTTATTTAAAGCTAGCAAATATTTGGGGATTTTCTGATATTGCTGCTATATATGGTCTGGAGCCCCTTCTGTTTTTCTCAAGGTCCTTAAATAAAATCCAGAGACGAATATGCAGTGTAATTGGCCATGATCTGGCATCTCGTCTGCAGTCGCTCTCTCATAGACGTGTTGTCGCCTCCCTCTGTCTTGTTTTACAAATACTTTCACGGTAACTGCTGCGATGAGCTGCTTTCGCTGGTTCCGAAACTTCATGAATTTAAGCGTTCTACTAGGCTGAATCTCGCTCTCACCCTTTCACTGTCGAAACTGTTAAATGTAGTCGTCTCTTCTACTGCAATAGCTTCATGTCTCGCACTTCTCGCCTGTGGAACTCCCTCCCTATTTCTTGTTTCCCTGATAGCTATAATCTCCAACTATTCAAATGTAATGTCAATCGATGTCTCCAGATGTCTTGATCTATCCCCTATCCTTCTCTTCATCTTTTCCCCTATCACTCCTATTTGCTCTCGCTCCAAATCTCTTTAATCCCGTTGCGTGATTGTGGCCTCCGGTCTTGCTTGAGATGAAATGTTTAAAAAAAATCAGTCCTACTAATTAACTTATAGATGGTGGGTGAAAACAGGTGGCTTCGTATCTTTCCCAAGCGTATTTGAGCGTAAGGGGATATAGCGAGCTCGATTGGAATTGAACTTAGCTCTCTGATTTCTCATTCCGACCTGGAATGTATTACACCAACCGCATATCCAAGCTTACAGCGCCTGGTATTCCCCAAGCGAGTTGCTATGTCTTAAAACACAATCGATGCAGCATACAATAACAATGAGACGATTGCATTTTAAAAATAACAAGTTTGGGGTTATTTGGGTGTATTTCGAATTGCTTTTCACAATCTGAAGCCTTCTACATAGATGTCGGGTCATTTGAGGGCGGATTTTAAATATTTACGCAAGCATAATAGGGAAAAAACAAGGAAAAAATTTCCCAACAAAGATGATTGCTGTTTCTATACATTTCTTTCACAAAAACAAACATGATATATATATATATATATATATATATATATATATATATATATATATATATATATATATATATGCATGTATTTATAAGGAAAATATGACAAACTGTAAAATTTCTTGTGACGCGTTTCATCCGTTAGGATCTCACCGGACTGGGCTTTGTTGATGTCACGATTCAGTTTGTCATAATTTTCTAAATATTGTTTGTTGATATATCAAACTATACAAAATTATATATATATATATATATATATATATATATATATATATATATATATTTTGAACAATAAAAAATATTAAAAGATTAAAAAATTAAAATCTTCAGACACACTGGGTTGTAGATTAATCTTCTTTCGTTTTTTTTTATTATTATTATTTCATTTAGATTCCTCGATTAGTTACGGCCAAAATGGCCATCATCGGGAGGAGAAATATTTCTGCTTGCTGCTAGCACTAAACTACAGAAATGAATGTCTTGATGGAGAAAATGAACTTTTGTCTGTAGTTTTCATTTGTTTTTGTTTTTTTTACTTTTTTATCTTTTTAACATAAATCATTGAACATTCATTGTGTTGGTCAAACAGTCTCTTTTAAGTTGTTATTTGAGATAAGAGCTGGTTGGATGTATGCTTCTCTGAATTCCCGTGGTCAGTTTGACAGTTTTATTGGTCCTGGAGAGCGGATGTGTCTCTGTTATATATATATATATATATATATATATATATATATATATATATATATATATATATATATAAGTAAATATATATGTATAAGTAAATATAGGTTTGGTGACGACGGAATACTGTTTTATCCGTTTGTTCTTCATTTTCATTTTTAAATTTAATTTTTTTTTTCCTCATTTCTTTTATTTGCTGTGTCATCCTTATATGTTTAGTTTTATTCATGTATCTGTGTTCTAGGACTCGAATGCCTTTGTCGGGTCATCTGCTATTATCATCTGTTATTTCAGATCTGTAGCGTTCATGTATACTTTTCATATCTGCATTGATTTTACCGGATATATTGGTCTTTAAATAAGAATAAAGATAATTTATATAATTATATTTTTTATTTTCCTCCGATCCATTTTGGATTAACTTTATAATATTTTAGACCTAATGCTCGATCAGTTCTTTTAAATCAAATATATGATGCAGTTCAATTTATATTACAATGAATCATTCATACAAAAAGTAGATTAGTAAAATTAATGATATAAAATGGCGAAATCTCTTCGTAAACAAAACTATTTGATTTAAAAAAAACTGTCCAAATTTTCGGGATAACAACTGAGACATTACTCTATTTATTGAACAATTTACATCATACCACATTGACCGAAAAACTTCTACAACAAAAAAATTGTCAAATTGGCATATTAGTAAAAAAAAAAAAAAAACGCACTTTCTTAAATTTTCAAAAAAATTCAACCTTAGCGTTGCGACTGTATGCTCCAAAAAGTTTTAGCCGTTAACAATAACACATTTCTATTTAAAAAAAAAAAACAACATATTTCGATTCGCATTTATTTTTTCGTCTCTGATGCTACCTGAATTTTATTAAAAACAAAATAATTTCCATGCCTGGATTACTGAATGTACAGTTGAAAATACTAGCAGGTTAAAAAAGACCTTATACAGCTTTTACTTATTAAAAACAAGGATCATAACCTTCGTAGGTTAATGCAAATATAAAATATTGTTTATGAAGAGATTTCGCCATTTTATATCTTTAACTTTATTAATCTACTTTTTATATGAATGATTCATTGTAAGATAAAATGAACTGCACCAGACATTATACACACACACACACACACATATATATATATATATATATATATATATATATATATATATATATATATATATATGTTAAATAGGAATTTAGGTATATTCAATCGATACATGTTCTACTGAATCCTAATACAAAAACAACTCTACAACCATAACCTTGGCAAACAAAAAGCCCAAAGCTATCAGAATACTACAGTAATACAAGCGTAAATAAAAGAAAATCCCCCGAAAAAATGTACTAATTCATTTTTTATCTGTCGTCTCGTTGAGAAAGGACACAGTGGTGTCCGAAAATACCTGTTTTTATTTTTGTTTTTTTCTTCTCTTGCATTCATTTGGTAAAAAGGTCTATTCATATAAAATATATATTTCTGTTATTTCTGGGATTTCTTTCACTGGCCTATTATATCTAATTATTCTAAAAAGCACACGGGAACAATCTGTCCATTACTTACTCTCTCTCTCTCTCTCTCTCTCTCTCTCTCTCTCTCTCTCTCTCTCTCTCCATATATATATACGAGAATTCAAACTCTGGCTTCTATCTTCAAAATTTAACTGTGAACGGTGAATAAGTTTAGAAAAAGTAACATTAGAGAGAAAACTGGATCAGGAGGTCACAACAGGAAGAGACTTCATCATTTCAACTTAAAGATAAAGCGATCAATTAGAAAAGATCCAACTCAATTCATAATACGCTTGGCACGTGAGAGAGGAGTTTCAGCTATGGCAGTCAGTGAAAAAAGACATGAAAATGAAATCCTACATGAAACATCTACAGCTGCGTAACAAGTTGGCGTTACTTCAGGTAAAAAGGTTCCAGAGGGAAGATCAACTGGAATCATTTGTAAAATGATCCTGGAACGATATATATATATATATATATATATATATATATATATATATATATATATATATATATCCATTTGATTATATATATATATATATATATATATATATATCCATTTGATTATATATATATATATATATATATATATAATCAAATGGATATATATATATATATATATATATATATATATATATATATATATAAATGCACGAGCAAGCATATATATAATCTATAGTGTAAGAAAATACAGTGCTCAATGTTAAATAACAGAGCTATTTAATATATTACAAAATATGCATAATACCTTACGTTAATTGCCCAACTCGGAGTTTCATTACATTTACAATCTTCAGGTGCAATTTTTGGGTTTATACCTTTTGTTTGATACTTCTGGTCATCGCGAGATATTTTATTGTTAGTGCGGATTTTTGTTTAACTGAATTGTAATTTGAATTTGGATTTTGATTTAGGCCAAGATTATCATCTCAGATTAAAAATAAGATTGAAAATAAGAACTATATATTTTAGTTTAAAAACAGACGCTGTCATTAAGAGAAAACATTTGGCGATCAAGGTTTAACTCTCTTTTAGTATGAAAATCAATAATGAAATTAATAAAGATAAAAACATTAATAAAATTAATAATATTAATGATATTAATGATATTAATAAAATATGCAGTGATAAAAATATTAATAGAAAAATGTTAGTCTGGGCCTAAACGTTTTTGAGAAACCTTTGAGGATTTAACTAATGTGATTAGAAACAAAATATTACTTTAATTTTAAAATATTGCAACAAAGCATTTTTAACGCGGTTTGGAGGTGTTCATTTAAGGTGCTGACAGGTTGATAGAGAGCTATAAGTTTATTCTATTTTTTTTTACGGAGTACATATCTGTAACAATTGTTGGAGGAATATAATGAGAGTGCCTTTATTTAAAATTTTAACTACACAGTAAACTTAAATATTAGAAACCATTTTAATACAAAATTGACTCCATTTCCTAAAAGATTTCGCTCTGAAGAAATAAATATAAAGATATTCATGATATAATCGAAATGAATCTTTAATCTTCTTTATCATATATATATATATATATATATATATATATATATATATATATATATATATATATATATATACATTAAGAAATAGACAAAATCCGACAATTTATTTATTAAAGACATTTTTATGTTTAACATTCTTTTTATAGATACAAGTATTTAAGTAAATGCTCTGTTTATAATAAACAGTATTGAATAACATTTACCGGCCTGAATGTCCGAGAAATTTTCATAGAAATTTTGAAAATTTTCAAAGGACGAATATTTTCTATGAAAATTTCTCGGACATTCAGGCCGGTAAATGTAATTTAATACTGTTTATTATAAACAGAGCATTTACTTAAATACTTGTATCTATAACGTTAAACATAAAAATGTCTTTAATATATATATATATATATATATATATATATATATATATATATATATATATATGATCCAAGTGAATCCTAACAATATAGTATATTAAAACTGATAAACAAAAAGAGCTCAATGTATTTATTATAACAGAGCATATTAATTACATAGAAAAGAAATTCAAAATTACCTTATTCGTATAGCTATTTCGGCACACAAGACATTATAGGCCTTGTCAATTCAGAGGTGTGAAGAAATAAAGTAGGATCTTAGAATTTAAATATTGAAAACCTAAAAGAAGAGGAAAGAAAGAGGAAAAAGAAAAAAAAAAGAAAGCGAGAAAGAAGAAGAAAAACGAAGCAGCAGAGAGAATGCCAGACAACTTTAAATAAACTCCTAATATCATGGTAGATGTGGGAATGTCTGGTTAAAGAAGATAGTTAAAATAAGCTTGACCTTTATTTATATATTATATCTCTGTAGAGAAGACAAATTGAATAATATAGCCAGAAGTATTGTCAATTTCCCGATTATTCTGAGAACTTTAACACATTGTCGGCATGGAAAACAAAAACACACAATTAGTCAAAAAATAAAAACAAAATGTTACTAATATCCCAAAAAGAGGCTTTGGCAGGATCGACTTTTTAAAATTTGTGAATTTCATGTTCAATACACGACATTTCGCTTTTATTTATTACCATTTGCATGGATAAAGCCGAATAACAAAACGCATCGGCAAGGACTAAGTGCCATTTTGCGACTGTCTATTCTATACACAAACACAAACAGATATATATATATATATATATATATATATATATATATATATATATATATATATATATCTGTGTGTGTGTGCGCGCGAGTTTGTGTATATATGTGTGTGTCCGTGTGTAAAGTACAGACAGATAAGCAAACACTAACTTCAGGCATCTGTGTGAGTCAAAAAGAAACCCTATATAGTTTTCAGATTAAGCAGACAGCTTCCAGAAAAGAAACGCAAAAGAGCGAGCAGAACATTAATATAAACTGATAACACAAGCAACAGAATATCAGAAGCCTATGGAACTTTTTCCAAATTTTTCCTCTTATATATATACATACATATATATACATATATATATATATATATATATATATATATATATATATATATATATATATATATATATATATATATATATATATATATTACAAAATGGATAAATTCCGACAATTGTTTATTATATTTTCTGTTTATACGTTATTTTTACAGATATAATTTATCCTATTAAATGCATTCTTCTTAATTAAACAATACTAATTACATTTACCGGTTTGCCTGAAATTTCGAGAAATTTCGTAGAAATAATGCACTCTCCGACACGAATCGAACCTACAACCCTTATGGGAAACGACATATAGCCTGTCATGCTGTTAGCATTTGCTAACCAGAGGCTTCTGTGTGGCTGAATGGCAACAGCACGACAGGCTGTATGTAGATTCCCATAAGTGTTACAGGTTCGATTGCTGTCGGAGTGCGCATATTTTTTACGACATTTCTCGAACATTTAGGCCGGTAAATGTAATTAATACTGTTTAATTAAAAAGAGAAAAATAATTACTTAAATTATATCTATAAAAATAGCATATAAACAGAAAATATATGAAATGAATTTTTTTATATATAGTCTTGTGTCTATGCATAATACATATAATATAAACTACATAGCATACATTATATGTGAATATATATATATATATATATATATATATATATATATATGTATGTATGTATGTATGTATGTATGTATGTATGTATGTGTGTACACATGCATATGCATATCTGACCAAATGAGGAAATATTGGAATTTGGTCGAACAGACCATAATACACAGACACGCACATGCACGCGCGTGCACACACGCACACGCACGCATACACACACACACACACACATCTGGTTTTACTCCTTTTCTTCTTTCTTTCTTTCTTTCTTTCTACTTCCACTTTCGGTATCTTTCACACACACTGACACAGACGGATGCACACATATTCCGTTCTTTATTTCTACAAGGTGCGATGCGTCTAAATGACGCTAAAAATGAAAATAACACTGCCATATCATTTTAACAGATATATTTACCAAAATTACATATATCTAGAAATACTAAAGAGTACATTTATTCAATAAAATCGTTACTGGCTTCAACCACAACCCACAGACGACTTCGGAATCTCTTGCAACTCTTCTGTAGGGTCTCCTTGTATAAATTGGTGAATGCTATCATAATCCTTGCCTCCAGTTCATCTATGGTGTCAGAAAAAGTTATGTTGAATTCTTGCTCAACTCTGCCCCACACATAATAATCAATGAGGTTACAGTCTGGTGAATAAGGTGACTAGATACAAGAGTTGATGTGGTCGCAGTAATTGTCTGACAGCCATGAATGGTTTCTCCTGCTTGTGTGTTACCAGACATAGAGTCTTCCAGCATCCACCCTCTTGACCAAGCGCAGCACTACCTCCTCCAGGAACTTGATGTGGGCCTCCCTGTTAAGTCTATGGCCCTGGGGGAAGATGAATGGAGGAATAACGTTGCCATCACGAGTGATCGCTCCAATCACCTTTCGAATCACCATTAGACTCAGCCAACTCTTTCCGAATCCTCTGCACTGTCTTCGGATTGACACCCAAACACTCTGAAATGTTCGTATTGGAGATTCCTGCACGGATGCCAAATAGTACAGTATGCCGTTTTCAAATTTATTGCAGGATGAATTTCCTCATGGAGCTCTTTTTTTCACAGACGGTGTAAAAACTGACCGATATCCGCTACTTTGTGGTATAGTCTCCCGAGAATATATCTTCCCTGTCGCCATCTTAACCTGTTCAGATCCTGGGTGTTTTCATGTATATATTTACTTCTTACTTCATAAAAAACATACATCCATCTCATTCAGTAACATTGTAACTTGAGTGGATCTCGAACTTTGTTTTGGGTAAGCAACAATAAAAAAAAACAAAAAAAAAAACGAAAATACCAAAAAACTATCTCGCGGAATAAAAAACCTATTTCAAAGAATCCATATGACCAAACATGCAACCCAATTCTTGCTCTTTGACGTCCTGGTTTCCAGCACAGAAAACATGATGCAATTTGTATTTTCCCATAAATTGCTTTGGTTCATGACCAGAATGACTGTGATTCTAGCAATCTGGCACGTCCACATCTCGAATCTCAACATTTCAAAATGCTGTCCGGTATTTTGGAACAGGCCACAAACAAAACAATTCAACATCAAACGCATCATGACTGTTAGGAAATAGGAGTGATCTAAGATGTCCAAATACATTGTGATTCAATCTTGAACTGTTTTTCGCTATCCTATTCTGATGGTAACTGACAATGGGAGAAGCTGCATGGAATAAATTATTTAATAAATTATTTGTTTTGATTTTATTTAATTTATTATTTTTCCATTTGGATTTATTTAAGTTATTAATAGATTGTTGTATTAATTGGCCTATTAGAAAATGAATGTTTTGGTAAGTTTTAGGCTCTCTTTCTCTCTCAATATATATATATATATATATATATATATATATATATATATATATATAATTACCAAATTGGATACTTCAGAAAATCATGGTAATATTTTATTTCGCGACACTGATAAAATTCGATTTCGCTTCGTCAGGCCATGCGGTTTCAAAACAGTGAGTGGATTCCATGAGTCAACCTAAAAACGAAATGAAAAACAAGATTAGCGGATGTTGTGTTTTAAAATAGTTACACAGAGTAGGAATGGAAGAAGTGAGGTATATATCTCTAGGAGATACGATGGCTGTAGCACTGACCTCTCATTCACCGGACAAGAAAAGGAATAAGGAAGGAGATAGAGTTAGTAGCAGTGAACAGAAAAGAGGAGAGAAGAAGCCGGAGATCGTACACAACTCCCTATATCTACATACATACACATTTTTCTATATACACATATAATTACACTTACACTTATGTGACTACATCTATGCACACATTCTCATCCATCTTCACATATATGTTTCCACGTAAATGTGTTCACACATACGTATGTATACACACACATATACAGCCATACTGATCTATTTATCTATTTGAATTCATAAACATTTATGCATATATTTGAATAGTAAATTTCTAAATAAGTACTTAGATAACATCTAAGATGTCCTCAAATACATTACTAATCGTGTAGCTATAAACGGACACTTAAGATTGTTTTCCATCAAGTGACCCCAGATATAAATACATTAGTAATCGTGTAGCTATATATATTGTTTGTGATCCGGAGAGGTTAAACTCCGGGATAATAACATATGAGGAATGATCGTTCGGAGTTTTCCCGGCAAGACTTTTGCACCTTTATTTTTTATCGACAGATCGAAAAAGTGTGGGTGCTCCGACACAAGCCTTCACCACTTGAAACAAATCATTGTGTCGGTTTTCTGACAACTACATCTAATGAGTTCCACACATATCCGGCTACTGTGAAAAACTCTATGAAACAAAATCAACTTCATCTTGGCATTTGGAATGTCCGAACTCTCCAGGACAATACCTCAGCACCAGAAAGAAAAAAACAGCTCTGGGTGCATTGGAGCTAAAGAAGTACAACATTGATATAGCTGCACTGAGAAGTAAGCATCAGTCAACTACATGAAATGAGAAAAACAAAATAAGACATCTAACAGTGTTCTTGCTGCACTTGGATACAATACATTCTCTTGTACTGTTTGTGGTCCTTGTGCAATTCTCGAACCGTTCTCAAAAGTCCTGCCCTTCATAGGCAAGTAGATAATTAGTTCGTGGTCATTGTAACCTCATATATCGAATACGATGTAAGAGTCCATTATATATATATATATATATATATATATATATATATATATATATATATATATATATATATATATATAAAGGACGTGCCTTTTGTGTAACAAGTAGGCAGTCCCTACTATGAATAAAATAGATCAGAAGGGGCATTTTCCTTCTGTTGCATAATGTGCGCATAATTCAACAAAATTATGAAGTTTACTCTGATTATTATTATTCATAAAATGCAAAATATTTTATTTCTTTGAAGACATTTCTTTCAAGGTCACAAACTACCTACCTTGAGTAATTACTGACAGAACGTCCCTGATAGATATAATTACATAGATATATAGCGAGAGAGATAGATCCGCATTGAATTCACACTTTCCTTCTCCAAGACTATAGGGCCCAGTCTATATTGTTATTTTACCCATAGAAGGGGAAAGAAAAGATTGATTCATACCTTTCCTAATCTTGTAAGTAAATGCAGTGGAATCGACCGAAATCCGAACTCGGTTGTCCGATTTCCCCGTGTTAAACTTGATACTTGCAGATATATATCACCAGAGATTTTACATTCGGAATCTGTCAGCGATGCGTGTGCGCGTTATATGGTGAAAAAAAATCAAGTCATCTTAATTTTTTTGTTTTTCTTTAAACGCATGCCTGAGTCTCGACATGAGAAATGGCGACAGGAATTCCAACTCGCTTCGCCTGTCTCACAGGTTTTTTAGCCTTTGCAAACTGGATCGCTTTTCAATGATTCAAGGAAGAAAAAGAAACCTGAACATTTTCTACAACTTCGGGCTTCGATTAATCTAAGGGGACAGGATTTAATGGCGGAATCAAAATTTGATTACTTTTCTACGACGCGAATCCATTAAAATTACTGAAGCGAATAACGAGGCAATAAAAGTGCGCTTTGCCATTAGGAGACACATGAATCCGAGCCGGAAACACAGCGTTTAGCCTAAAGACTGAATTGGAAATTATATGGAATCCATATTTAGTCAAACAATACCCCCGATGAGCGTATATA
Organism: Acanthosepion lycidas; assembly: GCA_963932145.1. Classification (NCBI taxonomy): domain Eukaryota; kingdom Metazoa; phylum Mollusca; class Cephalopoda; order Sepiida; family Sepiidae; genus Acanthosepion; species Acanthosepion lycidas. The sequence continues at coordinate 45,605,677 of OZ010608.1, forward strand.
ATACCTCATACGTAACTGACACACGTATATCGACTGGAAAATCTAATTAGACATTGATATTATAGCCAGGCATTTTAGGATATGGATTATTTATAAAGCTGATTTCAAATCAAACTTCTTGAATTTATCGGTTAGTAATTGAACTTAAGACTATAGACAAAGAAAGATTGGGCCTAATACCATTGTCTGCAACACTGGTTTCCAATCGTAAATGTGTAATTAAAATAATGTCTTGGTTCCCTTCTCTAGTCTGTTGCGTTCGCTTTCAGAAGCCATTGAGGAAAAGACATATATCTATCTCTTCTCCTGACAGCTAAGGGTTAAACAGTAACGTAGATTGGGTTCGCAAGCCTTGCTTAGCGAAACGTCTCAGAGAAAGTATTTTAAACTCTGGAGAATACCAACATGAAACCGTTCTATTACACTGGAGAACAAATATCAGTTTTTGTCTACTGGGGAAAAGGATAAAAAAAACAAAGAAAAAAACGATGCAGGATCAATCTATATCTATCATGCACATCTACATGATATGAACTTATTCGCCACTTCTTTACAATCCCACGTCGTAACCCTCAAATTTGAGTGGCACTTGGGCCTTGTATTATTGAATAAACAAAAATTCTTAAAGCAGTATCTGCAATGTCATTGGTCCCGACCTGATATCTCGGCTTCAGTCATTTTCTCGCCGCTGTAATTTAGTTTCCAGTGTCTTTTCTATAAATAACTAGCAGCATGGCCCGGCGTTGCCCGTGCTTGATTCAAAAATGGTACGACTCATACAGCAATCGCTATCACTTGACTTAAAATATTTTTGCCCTTCATTGCCTTTAAAGGAGTGCCCTTTGTCGTGCTGATGTTGCTACATGACTTACTTCTTGCCTATCTCACACTGCGAATTTTTTTGTAAGTTCTATACTCTGGCCAGTAGAAAATGACCGCAAACTACATGAAAGCATAAAGCATGAAAAAATCGATTATTTCCACTATCGATGGCAGTTGGAAAATGCAAAGTCAGTCTTGGTCTTCGCGCTCACTTGGAGTATGTGCATGTAAATTTTGGTGCAAATCCGTCGAAAATTGCGGCCGTGCATTCGTTACACACACACACACACACACACATATCCTGCCGTTTATAGATAGAGATGCAATGGTTAATTGTTCTTGTAACTTTTAATTTGTCGTACCTAGACTCTATGAATTTAAACGCAGTACTAAACTGGCGGGACGGTCTCGTCATTCGACTGCTGAAATGGCTAGATGTTACCGTAAGTTATATGCTAAGAGTTCCTACACACGCACTTCTCGCATGAGGAACTCTTTCCCAGCCCCTTGCTTTCCGGTCAACTTTGCTCTATAAAAAATTAAATGCAATGTAAACCGTTTTCTTCTGTTTTCTTGCTTTCTGTTTTTTTTTTTTATTGTTCTCTCTACTTAATAATGTTCTGTTTTTCTTCTCTTGTTTCAGGCTCAGCAACACCTTGCGACTTAGTAGCTTTATTTCCTTGTTTGGGGTGAAATGATTTTAAAAAAACAGTGCAAGATCAACGGATATCGTCTGCATAATATGATCTTCTTACTTTCCTCTTCTTTACCACTATCTCACTTAGAAACACTCATCCTTGAGTGGCACTTGGGCCTTGTATTGTTAAACTAACAGTAAAAAAAAAAATTCACAATTATTTCGCCTCCAAATTATGTCCACCTGGGGGGCAAAACTACGGTGAAACAATGTTTTACAAAATGTATTCTACCTTTTTTTTTTTTTTTTGAGTCCCCGCGTGAGTTCGAATTTGATCCTCGTCGCCAAGTTGTTGTGGCCTGTTAAGGTGCTAGAAAGAAAGACACGGAAGACGAAGGTAGGTTGAAAAAGTATATTGAAAATATATACAAAACAATAGTGTTAGTATTAAGTAGATTAGCACTGCGTCTACTACTCCACTTCACTTCACACTCAATATTTATTATGTAAAATTACATAATTATGGCACAAGGCCAAAAAAGGGGAGGGGGTGAGGCTGATCTTAACTATCTTATACCTAGTTAATCCGATTCCCGACCCATTCATGCGTTACAATTTACCTATTAACCATAAGAACTTGTCCATCATCAATTATTCCTCGATGCACCATAATACCACATCCACTCTAGGAGGACCTACAAAACGCACCACATACCATAAAAATTTAATGATGATAAATATTATACATAAAACTCTAATAGTGAAGAATGAGAGGGAGGAGAGGTGAACCCAATAAATATCAACACAAATTAAACATAACTTATGTTAATAGGGCCCGTCCACACTTCACTTCACACTCTCCCCTATCCGACTCTCGCAGTTTGTATTTATGAGAGGAGGAAGAGTTCATACTATTGTAAGAGAGTTTACCTCAACACTTTTAAAGATAATTTCATTTAAAAAACGAAAAAAAAATTATTTACCTATCGCCGAAACCCCTGTAAGCGTTCGAATCAAAGTAAATGGAAGAGGTTAATGTTAATGATGGCATTTTCATTTAACTTTTTCCCCTCATTTAAGGAGACGAAGTTGAACTTGGTATAAGCCCGACCCTACTCTCGTTTCATCGATCTGCCAACCCCCAAGACCCTGTTCCAAAGCTATTAAAAACTTCGTATTCTTGGTATTGTCACGTGGTTGTGGTTTTAATATTCAAAACCAACCCATGTCGACCTCAGCAAGCTGGGAAGTAACCAAAGTGAACCGTAACTTCATCTCGTGGTCGTGATTTCTGCTATCGTAGTAACATATTTGTCTCTGTTAGCAACAAATTTCACTGCACAAAAAAAAACCCTCTGTTGATAAGTAACAACGGTTTTAATAAAAAGCAATTGAAGAATTTGAAAGTACATAAGGAGTAAAGAATTACGCTGGAAAACAAATATCAATTATTTTGTCTGTTGAATTAGATTTGACAGGACTCTAATTTGTGTGCACGAATTTTTACTCAGTTTTCCTTTATCGGTCCGTGAATTTTGCCTAACACCTCTGGTAGCTCGTGGTATTCATAAAAACTCTCTTTTTTCTTAATACTCGCCAAGTCTTTCTGCAGTAACACGAGGTTTTTATCTAAGTATTGTTATGGTGTTGTTGTATTATTGTGTTTTATTTTTCTATGTAACACTAAAAAATATTTTCAAATTTGTCATTTTTAACCCATTTTAATATTGATAAATTAAATTCTGGAATTTTCTCGAGCCTTTCCTGTTTTCTGTAGAATATTCTAGAGGGACAACTAAAATATATAAAAGTGTCTCGTTTCTGGAATTAATCAGCCAAATCAATCAGTCAGTTAATTAAAATTGGGTACTTAACGTAATTTTAAATAGATAGATAGATAGATAGATAGACGACGATTCGTTGAAACATTATGGCTATCGCAGACAAGTTGGATGATTATTTCTCTTCTTGCGCAAGTGGAAGGCCAAAGTTATTGCAAGATCTATCTATCTATCTATCTATCTATCTATCTATTTAAAATTACGTTAAGTACCCAATTTTCTATCTATCTATCTATCTATCTCAGTCTGTTCATATGTTCATATCTATCTATCTATCTATCTCAGTCTGTTCATATGTTCATATCTATCTATCTATCTATCTATTTATCTATCTATCTATCTAATCCCAATGACATTCCAGAATGGATCACTGAAGATATTATTGGATTGGTGCCTAATTATCAAGCGTTTTTTAACAATATTATGAAAAAAAGAAGCATAACAATGCAACAATAACATTTTTAAATTACTATCACTATTGACACGTATTGTTACCGTAAAGCCTTTGATAATGTGTCACACCTTCGGATCCTTAAGGCTCTGTAAAAATTCTAAATTTCCACGGTGATATTTTGTTTCCCTAGATATACCAGGTAATGTAAGAAAACTGCATTATACCTAAATCACAGCAAAGATATATCCACTTTCAATCGTTTTAATATCCGATTATGAATCTTTCAAAAAGACTCCCGGTCACACTGTCTGTTCTGTTGCTCCTTAATCCCACTGTTGCAGGAACTAAACAATAATAATGAAGGATACAAAATATTCAAGAAAGTAATTAATCAATTATTTTACATGGATAATCCAAAACTTTTTTTAAGAAAAGAAGTCAATGAGATAAAGGGTGTTACGCCCGTGGTTTCGTTGGGACTACGATAGCCGGGAGGCAACGAGAAAAAATAAATAAACGAGCGTATCCCAGGGTTCAATGTAAGATTGATGAAAAGAACGATGGGAGGGGAATTCTCCAATTCCGGATGTCGGTGAACGTATTGAGAAAACGAACAATTTGCAGACACAGAACAACAGAAGACGACACGAGAAGATAAAATGAAAATACTTTATTTATAAAATATATAGTGTATTAAATTAAAGAAAACAAAATAAAACTAAATAGTAAAAGGGATGAGAGGAAAATTGGTTGATCAAATATATATATATATATATATCAATGCGACTAAATACAGACAAAAATAGTGACAGCAGATTATATATATATATATATATATATATATATATATATATATAAATATAAAAGTGAACATAGAAGTCAACACTTAGAGGCGACAGTCTGTTTCATGCTATATGCAATCGTCAAGCCACGTGTGCTGTTATTTTTCTCGGCTATTTATATATATACGGGTTAGTGGTGCATTGTGGGTATTCTATTATGGCGGTTATTTCACCGGAAGTCGTTTGTTTATCTATTTAGGTCAAATTATATTGCTTGTTTTTATTTTTGTTTCGTATTTTATTTATTTATTTATTTATTAACGTAGTAAAAATTTGTTTAGATCACTTATTTAACAGTTTTGTTTTGGTTTGGGAATTTAATTAAAACTATTTGTTCAGTTTTGGGGTTGATTGTTGTAGTTCATTCTAAGTATTATTTTGGCGGGAACAGTTTTTAATTGATTATCTTTATTTGGGATTGGTTTGTTTATTTATTTACTTGGATGAATTTAGGTTAATTTATTTTACTTGTATATTTTCTCTTTTCGGTTTTCGATTTTTAAGTAACATAGTATTTTTTTATGTTTTATTTCTATTTTTTTTTTTTTTTTTTTTTGTTATTTTGTTATTTTTGCTTATTAGTATATTTATTTGTTTTTATTTTATTTTTTCCGTTTTTTAATTTTTTAGGTTACGTAGTAAAAATTTATTTTCATGTCTGCATTTTGAGATGAGTTCAGATCTTTTGTTTAATAATTTATTTTGGTCGGGAAAAGTAATGATAGCTATTTTTTCCTCCGAGCAAAGTTTGCAAGTTTTTGATTGGTTATTGTAGGCTGATGATTTTTTCCTTATCTTCCATCTTTTTATATATATATATATATAAAGAACAGTAAGATATATAATCCGGTGTTCTTACAGATATTTTTATTTTTACAAAATAGTGCTCAATGTAAATTTACAGAGCATTAATATTATAAATTAATTGATTTAAAATATGTTTTTTTCCGCTACACAGTTCTAACCGTGTTTCAATATAATCCGGTGTTCTTATAGTGAAACATGGTTAGAACTGCGTAGCGGAAAAAACATATTTTAAATCAATTAATTTATAATATATATATATATATATATATATATATATATATATATATATATATATATATATATATATATATATAAACGTAAAGACAAATTGTAGGGATCGACGTCAATCGATGGTTTTCAGAAATAAAGTTCGAAAGAAAAGATGTCCATTCAATTCTCCGAGCGAAAAAGTTGGAATTTCTAATGTCCTGATATAATTCCTTGATTAACGCCGTTCAATTCTTGCTGAGGGCGAGTAGTATACGCAGATAAACCACAGGAGTATAGACGACTTGGGCTCGAGAATACCGTTAAGGATTCTTTCGTCGGTCATTCCATTCTTGGTGACATCCGATTCTTGTGAAAGCAAACAGATAAGTCCAATTTTGATGCCGTCCGATTCCTCTGAAAGCAAACAGCTAAGTGAAGTTTTTTATCCCAACACGCGCGAAAAAATAACCCCGTTAAGTCACGTGATGGCGTATGAAAGTAAGTAGGCGTTATCCATTGAACACTATTAGGGTCACTTCTACTTATCAGACAATCAGCGTTTGTCTGGCCTGCGATCAGAGACCAGGCAGGAGATGGGGGAAAGGAAGGTTCTCTTCCAAGGACTGGCTTTAGTTTAACCGGGTACAAAAAAAATATTCCATAATCTGCATATTCAAAGAAATAAAGAGACGACTCTTATTCTCATATCTCGTCGCAAATAGGTAAGGTATTAAAAATATGCTTGTAAAATCTAAGGTGGGGGTACAGTTATTGGTCTAACGTAACAAAGGTGTGTTCAATACAATGTTTCCGTGATGGCATCGGTATGAATTTTGGATGAGTGAAATATCCAAAAGTAACATTCAAGAAACGGAGAAATACGGAATCACAATCAATAATAATCTAACTTGTCTGCGATGGCCATAATGGTTCAACGAATCGACGTCTATCTATCTATCTATCTATCTATCTATCTATCTACCTCACTGTCTTCCTATCTATCTATCTATCTATCTATCTATCTATCTATCTATCTCACTGTCTTCCTATCTATCTATCGATGGCCATATTGGTTCAACGAATCGACGTCTATCTATCTATCTATCTATCTATCTATCTATCTATCTATCTATCTGTCTATCTATCTACCTCACTGTCTTCCTATCTATCTATCTATCTATCTATCTATCTATCTATCTCACTGTCTTCCTATCTATCTATCGATGGCCATATTGGTTCAACGAATCGACGTCTATCTATCTATCTATCTATCTATCTATCTATCTATCTATCTATCTATCTATCTGTCTATCTCACTGTGTTCCTATCTATCTATCTATCTATCTATCTATCTCACTGTCTTCCTATCTATCTATATATATATCTATCTATATATCTATCTTTCTGTGTTCCTATCTATCTATCTATCTATCTATCTATCTCACAGTCTTACTATCTATCGATCGATGGCCATAATGGTTCAACGAATCGACGTCTATCTATCTATCTATCTATCTATCTATCTATCTATCTCACTGTCTTCCTATCTATCTATCTATCTATCTATCTATCTATCTATCTATATATACATCTATCTATCTATCTATCTATCTATCTATCTATGGACATAATGGTTCTACGAATCGACGTCTATCTATCTATCTATCTATCTATCTCACTGTGTTCCTATCTATCTATCTATCTATCTATCTATCTATCTATCTATCTATCTATCTATCTACCTCACTGTCTTCCTATCTATCTATCTATCTATCTATCTATCTATCTATCTATCTCACTGTCTTCCTATCTATCTATCGATGGCCATATTGGTTCAACGAATCGACGTCTATCTATCTATCTATCTATCTATCTACCTCACTGTCTTCCTATCTATCTATCTATCTATCTATCTATCTATCTATCTATCTATCTCACTGTCTTCCTATCTATCTATCGATGGCCATATTGGTTCAACGAATCGACGTCTATCTATCTATCTATCTATCTATCTATCTATCTATCTATCTATCTGTCTATCTCACTGTGTTCCTATCTATCTATCTATCTATCTATCTATCTATCTATCTCACTGTCTTCCTATCTATCTATATATATATCTATCTATATATCTATCTTTCTGTGTTCCTATCTATCTATCTATCTATCTATCTATCTCACAGTCTTACTATCTATCGATCGATGGCCATAATGGTTCAACGAATCGACGTCTATCTATCTATCTATCTATCTATCTATCTCACTGTCTTCCTATCTATCTATCTATCTATCTATCTATCTATCTATATATACATCTATCTATCTATCTATCTATCTATGGACATAATGGTTCTACGAATCGACGTCTATCTATCTATCTATCTCACTGTGTTCCTATCTATCTATCTATCTATCTATCTATCTATCTATCTGTGTTCCTATCTATCTATCTATCTATATATCTCACTGTCTTCCTATCTATCTATCGATGGCCATAATGGTTCAACGAATCGACGTCTATCTATCTATCTATCTATCTATCTATCTATCTATCTATCTATCTATCTATCTATCTATCTCACTGTCTTCCTATCTATCTATCTATCTATCTATCTATCTATCTATCTATCTATCTATCTATCTATCTATCTAATCCCAATGACATTCCAGAATGGATCACTGAAGATAGTTCTGAGTTGGTGCATAATTATCAGGCGTTTATTAACAATATTATGAAAAGACAAACGTAACGATTCAACAACAACATTTTTAAATGAGTATGACTATGACACGCATTTTGAAAATAAAATAATATAATATTTATTTTTAAAAAAGTAAACAAAAGAGCAATTTATATTAACAAACAACTCGCCTACAAAAACGCCTGATGATTATGCACCAACCCAATACATATGCCAAAAATAGGTGAAACGGACGATCCGAAAAAATGTAGATCAATAACGTCTGTCCACCACATATTAATTAATCATGTCCGCACACAATGACTATTTTCTCGATGAAAACAACATTCTTCCACTGGAACAGATGGGATGTCGAAGAAGTTAATAGTGTTGCAAAGAGCAGCTATTGATAAAAGAGATGACTCTGGAAAATTGCAGGTAAGTAGTAGAAACCTCAGCCAGGTTGGACGGATAATCGTAAAACCTTTGATAATTTACCAAACTCTTCGATCGTTAAGGCTTTTAGAAATATAAAAGGCTTTATCGGTGATAGTATATTTCCCTAAATACACCATGGCACTGTGAGAAAGCATTAAACCTAAATCACACCAAAGGCACTACCACTTTTAACCGCCTGAATATCCGAGTAAGAACCTTTCAGATAGACTCGCTGCAACCCCTTCTGTTATCTTTCTCCTTAAACTTTCTTTTGCATGAAGTAAACAGGAATAAAGATGGATACAAAATAAACAGGAAGGTATTTAATCAATTATTCTAGATGGATAATCTAAAAAAAATTTGCCAAAGAAATCAATTAATTGAAAGTTGTGTTCAATACAGTAAAATGTTTCTGTGATGACATTCGGATGATAAACGTGCAGAAGTTACATTAAAGAAAGCGAGAATTGCAGAAAGCCATTCAATAGACTTTAATTTTGTCACAAAGACTGGAGAACCAGAACAGGTAGAAGTCGATAAATAGATAGGAGTCAGCGAAAAAGATGGAATACAGTACACCCAAAAGAAGGCGAAATAAAAAAAAAAAAAAAAGAAATCTATGGGCGTGTGCATCTGGTATTAAATAACGAGTGGAATTCACAAAAACAGAATATCTGCGATAAAACCTTTAGCTTTCCTTGTGGTACAATAGAGTTTCAACATCCTCAACTGGACAAGAGCTGACATTAATCGAATGGACGTCATAAGAAGAAACTTTCTCACTTGCCAAACGAAGTTGCGGATAGCAATGTCCCTTACGTCATCAAAGGACAGAGTATTCAAAAGCTGTTCTAATTAGGAGAATTTTAGTTGGAAAGGTGCAGCATTAGTTTTCGCAGGAAAGGAGTTGATCCATCTATTTCTCCAGCAGCTATGAGTTAAATAGTACATTAGATGAGACCCATTAGTGTGAGAAAACATAAAATCTTTTTATCAAAAAAATCTGTTTTTCTCAATCTGTTCATATCTATCTATCTATCTATCTATCTATCTATCTATCTATCTATCTATCTATCTGTCTATTTCATTCGCTTGAATTCTTTCATTCATTCTTTCTATCTATCTATCTATGTATCGATTTCATTTGGTTGAATTCTATCTACCTACCTATCTATCTATCTATCTATCTATCTATATATATATATATATATATATATATATATATATATATATATATATATCCTGAATACCTGTCTAAGCCTGTACAAGCCTACCTATCTATCTAACTAAAATTCTATCTATCTATCTATCTATCTATATATCTATCTATCTATCTATCTATCTAACTATCTATCTATTTGCTTATCTATCTAACCTTGTACAAATCTACCTATCGCAAACTATTTATATCTATCTCTCTATCTATCTCTCTATCTATCTATCTATCTATCTATCTATCTAAAACTCTTCATAACGATCTATCTCTCTGCCTATACATCTATCTTAGCCTGTACTCAATATCTATCTATCTGTCTATCTATCTATCTATCTATCTATATATCTATCTATCTGTCTGTCTAAACCTGTTCAAATATATATGTTTATTTATCTATCTATATCTAGCTTTCAATTGACTTCGCATGTGTTGTATTTTGCATGTAATCGTCGCTTCCAATCCCAGAAAGATCGAACTTGTCAACGTTTTGAGAAACAGAATCTTCATAAATACAGCCGCCTTAACTGAATTCCTGTCAGCTATTTTATTTGCTGTCGCCGACTTTACTTTAATTGATCTTTATCGATTTTAATTCGTCTTTCCTTTATTGTTCGACTGAGTTGCTTTTCGAAATTCCATTTCCTTTTCTATTTCACGCTTCGAGTTATTTTATGAAGAGGCCCGACAATAACTTCCATTCACACCTACGACTATCTCGCGGGCAAATTGAAATTTTGTGGTTGATGAAAAAGCGGGTAATTTTAATAATGATCCACCGATTGCTTTATAGGTTTTGTTTACTCGGTCACATAGCTTGAAAACGATTCTTTTAAGTGGATAGATACATCAAAATGAAAAGACATTGGCAGACAGACAGACAGACAGATAGATAGATAGATAGATAGATAGATAGATAGTAAAGACTTAACCGTAAACGATACATACATAGAAATTAACAGATGACAAAGCTAGAAAGAAAATGAATTGATACTAATTGACAGGAATGTAAAAATGTCTTAACCGTACTAAATAAATAATGTTGCAAGATATAGACTAATGCAGATAAATAGATAGATAGACAGAAATTAATAGGCTGTGATGGAAAGTTATATATATATATGTATATATATATATATATATATATATATATATATATATATATATATATATATATATATTATAAATTACCTGATTTAAAAATATGGTTTCATCGCTACACGGGAATTGCCATGTTTCAATAACATAAACTAAAAACTTCAAATTCAATTATATAATTAAATTAAAAGCATTATTTCTATTTCATCTTCAAGGAATTTTGCAATAACTTATTTTAAAATTTACTGAGTTTTAAAATCACTTATATATATATATATATATATATATATATATATATATATATATATATATATATATAGTCAGAGAGAGAGAGAGAGAGAGAGAGAGAGAGGAATTAAATGAATAAACTATGATAGAGATAGAGAACTGATTAGATCTGAGTTAGAAATAAACAGGCTTAGAATAACAAGGAAATAGATAGATAGATAGATAGACACACAGATAGATAGATAGATAGATAGATAGATAGATAGATAGATAGATAGATAGAAATGATTAGACTGAGGCAGACAGATAGCACAGCAGAAAAGAGGCTGGTGAACATAAATACATAGATAGACGAAAATTAATTGAGATAAATAGATATTATGTTGATGCAAAAATAATGTCGTTTTCTCACATATGTTACTATGTGATAAAACGACATTATCTTTGCTCAAACCTAATAGATAGATAGATAATATGGACAGACTTAGATGGATTAATAAATTAATTGGAACACACTGAGATAGATAGATAGATAGATATGAACAGACTTAGATAGATAGATAGATAGATAGATAGATAGATAGATAGATAGATATGAACAGACTTATATAGATAGATAGTTAAATAAATAGATAGTAAGTAACAAGCAGTTATGGAGAGGTAGATAAATATTTATGAAATGGCTTCGAGAAAGATTTACTATCCGCATAAAAGATCATAATGCGTATACATATTTTATATATTCTATTTCGATATTGTGAATGTTTGTGAAGCAGCTCTACACTTGTACGATATTACTTAGCATTAATTAAGCCTGCGTTTTGTGAGTTCTTCCATAATTTGCCTCCGGATATGCAAGAGTTTATCCGAAAAGTCGAAAAAATACAATGAAATCTTATCGTTTGAGTTCAACGAAAATTCTTTAACACACAGACGATTTTGATTGATTTGTTTCTTTACAGCTTATCAAGTCTTTGCGGGTTATTTAACGCCAGAAAATATTTTTTAGATAAGAAGTGAGTTTTTTATTTTATTATTATTTTAAATATAATAAAGATTTACTGATATAAAACCTACTAATTAATCTATAAGTGGGGGGCAAATGCGGATTCATGACAACCCCAATGTAATTTGCACGTCAGATTCGTGAGTTAACATAAGTGTAAGCAT